>JAESUZ010003908.1:0-384357 GCA_017311185.1 Proteles cristata cristata | reverse complement strand
AGAAAGAGGAAGAAACTATTTACATTTGGGCTTGGGCAGATTAATGCCTTACTTCTGGTTCACTGGAGTCATCTAAGGGAATCTCAAGAAAAGATCTCAAAGGCACATGCTTTCTAATAGCAATATCCTCTATGGAAACATTTAGGGGAAGAGGGGAACACCTCAGTAAAAGGGATGAATCCAAGAATGGCGTTTCTCTTCAGCAAAGTCTCACAGATGGAAACTTCAGCCTTTATTACAGGGAGTGTAGCACAGAACAAGAACTCAAAGTTGTCCTGACCCGAGACAAAGGGACTGGAGTCTTCATACCCGCCCATCTTGTCAGGAACTGGTCCAGGAGTGCCCAGGTGGTGCCTAGGTCCTTTTGTGTCTTTCAAAGGTGGAAAGCAGTTTCCGGACTGAGGACAGTGCTCCAACAAAGAGCTGCAATTGCTCCCAATGGAAATGAAAGACAGCAGGGATGAGGAGGATTGTGACACAAGAACAGCTTCAGTGAGAGGATTTGGGCAGAACACTGATTTATTACAGTCCACTCTCATCTCACCTTCCATTTGCTCCAACCTGTCACAAATTTTTCCAGAGGGTTCTTCAAAATACATCTTTTAAAATGTCAAAAGGACTTTGGAGAGAAAAGCTGTATTACAATCTGCTGTAGTAGTCCTCAAGGCTAAAACTGATATTCAATACCTCCCTCCTCTACCACTTTTCCAAGATTACTTCCCACCTTCACTAATACCTCTACTTTGTACATCACTCACTCCCTGCTTTCACTAGTACCAAGTGCTTTGCCTGGGGACAGACTCATAGGATCACGTGCCCTTCTCAGACTGTGGTTGCTATAATTTCCCCACTCACAACTGAGAACAGCCATGGGAATCGCTGAGAGATGTCCCAGTGATTCCTGTTTTTTCATTCTTTAAGTTTTTAAATTTATTTTTGAGAGACGACATGTATTTCCATGGCATTATATTCCTGACAATTACTCATATTGACACACAGAGATATCATTAAATAATTTCATTGCATTATAATGTTCTACTCTATACATACAATTAACTTATTATATGCAAGAACTTTATACCAATTACTATATCATTCTTAGATATTAAATAGGTCAATGTATATTTGATTATTTTAAATAAATACCCATTTGATGAATGGAGTAAATGGTTTTCTGAAGACCACAGAGCTGTGTAATGACCCTGAAAAGAAAGAATAATCAGGATTGAAGTACAAATACAGTGCACTTTATTGCAAACTGCTTCTCATATGCTATCCACTACGTGTATTGAACCACACAACTATTCCCACAACATATTGGGTCATTTTTCTGGGCCTCTGCGTGTTCTGTTGCCTATGCTGTGCAAGCCATTGCCCCAGGCTTCTTCATATGAAGATCTCCCAGTTACCTTTCATTTTATGCACAAAATTTTAATTTAATGTTTATATTTATTTTTGAGAGACAGAGAGAGACAGCACAAATGGAGGGGGAGGTAGACAGAGACATAGAATTGGAAGCAGGTTCCCAGGCCCTGAGCTGTCAGCACAGAGCCCAACGTGGGGCTCGAACCCACAAACCATGAGATCATGAACTGAGCCAAACAGGTGCCCCCACAAACTTATAATTTAAGCCTTCTTTTTTTATGTTTATTTATTTATTTCGAGAGGGAGTGTGGGTGCACATGCAAGTGGCAGAGGGGCAGAGAGAGAGGGAAAGAGAGAATCCCAAGCAGGCTTCACGCTGTCCTCACAGCAAACACAGGGCTTGATTTCACAAACCATGAGATTGTGACCTGAGCTAAAATCAAGTCAGATGCCTACCCGATTGAGCCACCCAGGCACCCTTAATTTAATTTTTCAATAATTGTACTCATTTTCTAAGCTTTAACATAGTTTACTTTGGAGCTGCACATGTCTTTTATGATAGTAATAATGTATTTTGGTAACCTTTATGTTCCTAGAGCATCTTAAACATTTCCAATAACAAAATAGTTGTTAAAAAAAAAATCTTTGAATGCTGTGTAAGCTTTCTTGTGATAAACACCAGGGTTCTCATTTGATCCCAAAATGTCTAATTACCTAAATTAGTATGCTTAGGATATAATATTCATTTATTTTTTTTTCCAAATTTACTATACACGTATCATTATTTTGACTGGAAAGAATGTAAAGATTTTTAATATATATATAAATAGTTTCAATTGCCCTTGCTGTGTCTTAGATTGGGGTTATTTCTTCCATTCCCAGAATTTTTTGATGAATGTTCTACTTGTTAATATTTAAATTGTTTTTTCTGCTGCAGGGAGGTAACATTCTTAGAAATAATGAAGAGTAATAACACAAAGATAAAAAGTTTATCTCAACTCTCTAACCTTTTCTTCTCTGTATCCCTTCTCTTGATAATTTCCCTGAAGATATTTTTATTCTGGTAAAGGATAACTTTTAAGATCCTCCTTAGGAAAAACTTTCTCAAAATTGTTTCCCTTTCAAGTTCGCTAAGTACTCCATAATTGGCTGGTTGCTTTGACTTTGGCATTTTGATCCACACTCACACAAAACTTGGAAAGCAATAATAATGTTTCCATTCGGCCTGACAGTTCATATATAGACATTCTTTTTTCTTTTTTCCTTGGCTAACACTGCTGTGGCCAATCATTTCATCTCCGTTATCTTTCTTCTAGTTTCTATTTCTTTGTGATTTAATCTGTGATGAGGTTTGTCACTTTCCACAGTCTTCAAAATCATGGTGACATTTCTTCCATCACCACATTCTCATTTTATTTATTCTTTATAGTACTATAACAAAAAATCACATATTTACATGTTCTTTTTTAAGTAATAGCTTGTAAAAGGTGACAGAAAAGCTCATCTCCAAAGCATCATTTAGAAAGAATTCTGCAGTTCATCCATCACTTCTTCACTGGTTATGTTCCCTGGTTGGTCTTAAGATGTTACAGCATTGCTTCTTCTTTGTCCTAGACAGTTGTATTATTGATTCAGAGAAGGAGAGATTATATTCCCCACTAGGAATCAAGAAGTATGTGACCCCTACGAAACAGAGCTGACCTCTCTCGACTAGAAATGTTTTCTCTAAGAATTGCCTGAGTAGCACTGTGGCTTGTTAAGCTGACTGCCATCCCTGAAATGCCTGTTCACAGAGGTTTCCAAGGATACACTGGTACAAACCTTTTCTTACATTGAATGGGAGGTAATAATAGCCATGCTACAATAGCCTAAAAGTCACTGGTTTTTTAGAATATCCAACTTCCCCTGTATGAAATTATGTTCCATCTGATTTTGAAATACTGTGAAGGCTTTCCTTTTTAAAGATAAATTTTCTTAGCAACTAAGTCATTCATTCTCCCCCATGATTAGAGCTAAAGAGTAACGATGAGAGGAGTAAAGGTGACCATGTGCACCAGTCTTCATGTTTCTACTGCCACCATCAATTCCAAAGCTAAGCATCTTCACTCAATATCTTCACTGATATTTACCCTGAATCCATCAGGACTAATATCATCATTATCTCATTTCTTGCTTTTAACAATGAATATAGAAAGCCTCTGAATCCCAGGTCATCTTTTGCTTCTCATGCCCCCACCGAATCCCTTTGAAGCCCTGTACCTCCCTGATTCTGTCTCCCATATTCACCCCACAAACTTTAATCTTGGTCTCTATGCTATACTAATGATTTCTTCTCTGAATTCTCCTTTAATTTTTCAGGTCTATTAAAAACCTGGCCCCCTCTATCTGTATCTCCTATCAGGATGTTGTGGCCCCTGAAGCTCCCTGAAGTTATGGCTGTTTCCTCTTCCCACTTGTTATAGTGGGCATCAGGTGCAGTAAGTAATCTGTTAGCTCGTTTTTGCTTTCTGAATATTCTTCATTTCTAAATTACCCAGTTTTGAATCTCATATCATTAGATAATATAAGTAACTACACCTCACTGTTCTTACTAATTAACTAACCCTTGGATCATTTGTCCTTATTATTTAGGGATTTTTAGGTCCTCATTGTCACATTCTCCAACACTACTCTCATAGAAGTGCTGGGTACCAAAGGCACAATATAGATAAAGCTTCCATAGCCTAGATTCTTGTTTCTTGAACTCCCCTCCTCCAATGAGGGTACTCTACATCACCCTTATAGTTATATGCTCATGAACTAGGCCTTTTCTTTACCAAAAGTTTTCATCATTTCATAATCTACATCTCACCCCTGATAACCATCTCCTATCTTTACAATTCACCCACTTTACAAACCTAACATTTCTCCCACCACACTAGTACTTTGTTATCCAAAGCCTTATCTTCTTTTCTTATGCCATATCCTTTGGTGTCCTCATCCTCTTACTTACCTAGTTTAAATTCTATGTTCAGTAATTAAAATAATTCCCTTCCATACACTTTTAACAACATTGGCCACCTTTCACTTTTGTTGTAGTTCTCTGGCACAATCATAACATTAGTTAATTCTAGTTAAACCCTAGCTGAAACAGACAAAGACAAAACTTTTCTGAGCACACTTTCTTCATGAAATAACGCCCATTTCATTACTGCCACTGATTCTACTTATGTCTTAATTCTTCTAGTCTCATTTTCCAATCAAGACTCCCTAACAGGATTTTGCTGCCACCCTTCCACTGAAACTATTTTTATCAACTATCCCCACACTATCAGATTTATCTTTTTGAGCACAAAACGACATTTTATCACTCCTTAAACAATGTTGAATTTCTTCTCTTACCTTGTAGGACTACTTGGTCTTATTTTACTGATCTTTTTTGATTTTGTCTCCTCTCTCCCCATTAGGTCTTTTAACATTGGAATATCTTGTATTTAAGTCCCTTGATTTTTTTTTTCTCTTGTCTATCTCCACATACCATCTTGGTGATTAGGCACATTCTCTTGTCCAAAGCTAGGTCTATAGTAGAGACATCTCTTATAAACTGCAAAGTCAGATGTCAAGTTATCTATCTGATCTCTCCACTTGTGTATCTAATAGACATATCTAATTCAATATGTCCCAAATTAAGTGGCTTCCAATCTCCAAAGACTTATTTCAAATTGTTTGTTTGAATTCTACCTTTCCAGTTACTCAGGCCTAACCTAGGAACAAACCTGATTATTTCTCTTTTACAATCCATGTTTCCTTTGTCATGAAATCTTGTTGACTTTAATTATGAAATATAACCAATTTATCTAGTCTTTTATTTATGATTATTAGTTTTGGTCTCTTGCTTAGAAACCTTTCTACATATGGTAATGATGTTCTCCTGTTTACTTGTAGAATATTTCCTCTTTTTAGGTATATAATCCATGTGGGATTGATTTTACGGTGTGGGAAATGGTCTCATTTCATATTCACCACAAGACCCAGGCAAAAATGTTCATACCATACTTAGTCATAAAAGCCCAAATATAAATATCATTAATAAATTAAACAATCACTGTAATACTATTTAGCAATACTTGGAAGAATCTCCCAGATATAACTTAAAATTTTTGAAATGACACAAAAGAATATAAATTGTATGGTTTAGCTTACATACATATTAAACTAGGGAAAATTAATCTGTGTTAATAAATGACAAAATAGTGCTGTGATTGTTTTGAAGGCCAAAGACATCAACTCCCAAATCCCTGAAACCTGTTCTTTTGTTACCTTCCTGGCAAAAAGACTTTGAATACGTTATTAAATTAAAGATCTTGAGATGGAAAGATTACCCTGGATTATGTGGGTAGGTCCAATACAGTCACAAGAGTTATTATAAGAGGGAATAGGAGCGTCAGAGTTACAGAAAGAGATGTAATAATGGAAGCAGAGGTCAGAGTGATGCCATTGCTTGAAAGGGGGCTACAAACCAAGAAATACGGGCAGCCTCTAGAGGCTGGAAAAGACAAGAAATAGATTCTCCCCTAGAGCCTTCAGAAGAAATGCAGTCCTTATACTACATTGATTTTAGCCCAATGAAACTGATTTAGAATTTTCAACCTCCAGAACTGTAACAGAATAAATTTGTGTTGTTTTAAGACATTGTTTGTATTAATTTGTTACAGCAGCAATAGAAAGTTAATATACCTTCAAAGGTGGAAACATTTATTTTTATATCTATGAAGTTCATTTTTTTTTTTAGTTTATTAATTTATTTTGAGGGTGGGGGGCAAGAGACAGAAAGAGAGACAGAGAGACAGAGAGAGAGAATCCCAAGCAGGCTCCACACTGTCAGTGCAAAGCCTGATTCAGGGCTTGATCTCATGACCTCTGAGATCATGACCTGAGCCAAAATCAAGAATTGGGCACTTAACCAACTGAGCCATCCAGCCTCCCTTAAAGTGCATTTTCAACACAAATGTCAGAGGAGTTCTTTTTACACATAAGTAAGATTATACAGTTTCTCAGTTGAGATTTCTGCAATTGTTTCTCATTTCACTCAGTAAAAGTTAAAGTCCTTAAATTATGTGATCTCTGTTATTTTTCTGATTTTCTCTCTTGTTATCTCTCATCCAACCACTATGGGTTTCTTACTATTTTTCAAACACAGCAATCATACTCTAATTTTAAGTGTTTGTTTTCTACCTATATTTTCTCCCTGGCACACCTTTCATCTAGATATATATGTAGATAGCTACCTTATCTCTTTCAATTATTGATTTTCACCTTTTCAATGTGAACTATGTAGAATTTCTTCTTCCCTCACCCATTGTCTTTCCCTGATCATCCCATGCTCTAAAGTTTGGTTTTCCATTGTAATGTTTATAATATTACAACATAACATAACAATATCGATTTATTATGCTTCTCTTTCATTGTCTGTGTAGCCAGATAGAATGTGAATTCCATAAAACCAATGAATTTTGTCTTTGAAGTAATATAAGTGCTTACAACAAATATTTGACTTACAGTAGATGTTAAAAAACTTTTTGATAAACAAAAACATTTATTGAAGGCTATTTATGTGATAGGTACTGCATGATGTGCTATATTTAAAAGGGCAATTAAAATAAGTATGGCGTCTATCTTTACTGAAGCAAAACAGGAAAGAAAAGGCACTTAATCAAATGATATATAAAATGATATGTGAATCCAAATATATTACATCAATATCTAGAAAGTCATTTCATTGTTTTTCGGACATCAGTGAGGATTGCCTCAAGGAGGAATCTGATACATGAAAAAGGAATGGATATTTGCAAGATAAAAGACGACAGGATGAGACAGTGAAAGTATTTCAGGCACATCAAAAATGAGTGCATGAGAATGAAAATGAGATAAAGCATGTCTTTGAAGTCACTAAATTTGGTGAATATAGATTGAAAAGAGAGGTCATTGATGAGATATGATGAAAACATGAGGAATGTTCATACCAGGCAAAATTTTTTTAGGCCAGATATAATGATTTGGGTATTTATCTAAAAGCAACAGGGATACATTGAATGGTTTTCAGCAGGGTAGTGAAATGATCAAACAGCTGTTAAAGAAAGATAACTTTGACTACAATGTAGAGAATAAGTTTAAGAAATATAAAACTGGAAGCAAGGATATTAATTAGGAAGATTTATATTAAGCAATGTAAGAAATAATAGTAGATTTTAGAAGCTACATGGGATTCATGTGGGTGAACCTGACAGAAATTTAGAAATCAGATTTTCAGGCTTGGTTATTAACTATAAAAAAGTGGAAAAATAAAAAGGTAAGAATAATTGCTATTTCTCAGATGTGTAATTGTTATAGCAGAAGAAACAAATGAGAAGCAAGGATAACAGATAAACATAAATTTGAAAATCATCATTTTATGTTAAGTAGATGAATTCCAGTGTTCACTGTAAAGTGTGAGGGAAAATGGAGATCTAATGAAGAACCTGAAGACTGCCAACATTTAAGTAAAGAGGGATAAGTTCATAGAGATTCACAAAAGATATTATGGAATGTTTAGGGAAGTAGAGAGAGTATCAAGGAATATGATGTTTTAAAGAAATGGCCGGTGGTACCTGGGCGGCTCAGTGGGTTAAGCAGCTGACTTCAGCTCAGGTCATGATCTCACAGTTCATGAGTTTGGACCCCAGGTCAGGCTCCGTGATGACAGCTTAGAGCCTGGAGCCTGACTTGGATTCTGTGTCTCCCTCTCTCTCTGCCCATCCGTTGCTCATGCTCTGTCTCTCTCTCAAACATAAATAAACATTAAAATTTTTTTAAAAAATTGGTCAATTGTTTCAATTATTGCAAAGAGCTCAGGTGATGTGAGGTCAGATTAATACTTATGTTTAATTATGTTTAGCAAGAATGGTATCTCTGATGACCTTGGAAATAATGAAATATGGAGTGATGGCCATGGTGAAGAAGTGAAAAGCAGTGAAAATGATAGAAGAATCCAAGATTTGAGAGAAACAGAGATATAGCAGTTACTGAAATAGGCAAGGCTTATAAGGTTGAGACAAGTTCTTGCTTTTCTGTTTTATCTTGAGCTATTTTGAGATAAGACCTGAGGTTAATCAAACAAAAGGGAGTAAAAGGTGTCAGGTTTATTCTCCCACCTGAAATGACAAGAGGAAAGCAGATAATATATATAAAATGATGGTCTGCAAAAACACTGAACATCAGGCAATAAAGAACAATAATTCCTGAGAAACACATGGCAAAAATTTGAGATCTATTATTGCCTCAGGTTCCTACCTAAAGAGAATTTCCAGGAAATGCACAGGGAGAAGGAACTCGGGCAAAACCCAGCAAAGTTTCTGAGCTGAAGAGGTGGAGAATCTGAGGAAAGCCAAGCAGTTACTATTTTCAGGGCTGAGTGCCAGCGAGAAGAGACCTTCACAGAGAACTCCAGAGATCTGTGGATTGGACAATTCTCTTTGATCACTCAGCAGAGTAGTGATCTGTGCACATATATGAGGAAATTGCCCAAATCCAGTGCAAGAACCAAATGAGAAGATTAGAGGGAACAGAGCTCAGCACTCACATGGGTTTGAGCATGGTGCCTGTTTCTATCAGCCAGGCTGGAAAATTCATCATTCATGGAGTCAAGAGTAAATTTAGTCTTCATAAAGGCTTTACATCAGTAGTAGAGAGTAATCAGTCTAGTTTTACTTACAGTTATTTTTTAAAGCAGATGATAGATTTATACCTAACCATGTTAGTAATCACATTAAATTGAAGCAGTCTAAGCACACCAATTAAAAGCCAGAGATTATTGGACTGAATAAAAAAGGAAGAGTTAATTATAAAGACATACCTAGTACAAAGGTAAAGTTGGAGTTGGTATGTTAATACTCAACAGATTTCAGAGAAGAGACATTTACCAGAGATAAAGGAATTCCTATCCTAATGATAATGTGGATCAATTCATCTAGAAGATATAACAATCCTAAATGCCCAAACATATAACAAGGAGCTTTACAATAGATGAAGCAAAAGTGATAGATAGGTAAGGGGAAAACATTCTGCACAATGATCTACTATTATAATTATATATTTAATTTGTCATCTTGTGCTGAGTTGAGGGGAAATGAAATATTCTTTGCTAAGCCCTGCCAAAACTGCTTATTTATGAGGAAAAAAAATGTATGCTCTAAGTTTGAGAGTGATTTTTGTTGTACCTGGAAGCGTGTTCTTTTGTTGCAAAAATTTTAAAGATGTGAAAGTTTCCTAAGGACCAGGTGGTTGGGTGAAATGAACAATGTTTGGATAATGCTAGTAAAAGTGAAAAGAACCTCAAGACATCATTTAGGAGAAGCTTGATGTTGGCAAAGAAGTGATCAATAGGAGGAGTGCCTGGGTGGCTCAGTCCCATTTTGGTTCAGGTCAAGGTCTCACAACTGATGAATTTGAGTCTCCCATTGAGCCCTGTGCTGACAGCTCAGAGCCTAGAGCCTGCTTCAGCTTCTATGTCTCCCTCTCTCTCTGCCTCTCCCCAACTTGTGCTCTCTCTTTCAAAAATAAATTATAGACATCAAAAAAAATTTTTACCAAAGAGATCAGTAGAAGTTTAAAAGAATGTGAAGAGCATGCTATTAGGGTATTGGCAGGAACTATAGAAAAATAAACCTCATCACCTATGGTCACCTGAAAAAATAGAAAATGTGACTAATGAATCAGGAAAGACTTCAAGGTAGAATGTTTAAATCATTACTTGACAGTTTTCACTGGCTATCATAAAATGATAGAAGAGAGAGATTAGCTGAAATTTAATTATTCCTTTTTTTAGTAAAATTTATAGGAAATAGAGAAACAGTACTGAGTTCAAAAATAAAATTAAGTTTCACATTTCTGGGCCTTCTCTTGTTTTCAAATTAAGAAAAGGCTTTAGAGCAAAGATGAAGTACAGAATGGGACTAAATGTCAGAAAGGCATAAGATGGTTCCTCAGGGAACTATTCTGTTAGAAAAATGTCCCCCTAAGGATCTCAAGGATATGTCCTACAAATCACTTCTCTTAAACAATAGACCTTCTAAGAAACATAATGTGTTGTCCTTAGCAGCTTTATAGCTTTACAAGGAGTTTAAGGAAAAGCATGGATTATCTTGATGAGATTTTGAGTATTGAGGGGTAGGTCAGACTACAGCCTGTGTCAGCTTGATAAACTCAAGATGTAGGACACCATATATGAACCCTTAAATGGAAATCTACCCCCCATACCCAAACCCCTTTCCTGAAATCAGAATAGTTTATCATTTGAATTTCTGGAAAATAACTCCTCAAATCAGATTTTTGTTTTCAAAGGATACACAGCTTAGGTGGAAACACTCCATAGGTTATAATTCACAAGGCCCCTGATGGTTTACAGAGGGAAGAGGATCACATGTCTTCATCTAGCTAGCCCCAATGCTTTCCTCAGTTTTTCACTTTTATAGGGCTTTCCTATAGCCCTGATTTTGCTCTGGAATGCACTAGCACTAGAGACTTGAGTTACTGCTAATATGAGATGTAACTCATTTTCCCACGCCAATGGTTGGAGAGGAGCAAAGCAAACTCCACTGATTTCTTTCTTGTCTTAGCTTCTACAGCCTGCTTCCTGCCTCAGGATAAAGGCTCTACTTTCATCTCACATTCTAATTCAGAATATTTCTCAAAATTTTCTTATTTCCTCCTGAGTTGCAGAAAGGTTAGCTTGTTCAGCATGTAATTAAAATT
Source organism: Proteles cristata cristata (assembly GCA_017311185.1). Taxonomy (NCBI): domain Eukaryota; kingdom Metazoa; phylum Chordata; class Mammalia; order Carnivora; family Hyaenidae; genus Proteles; species Proteles cristata. The sequence goes on along the minus strand of JAESUZ010003908.1, from coordinate 373,224 downwards.
TGAATTTTCCATATTCCATGTTCCATGAATGCAACCTGGTCCGTATGTCTTTGGTGTTGGATTTATCTGCTTCATTATTTTACACTGAGGTAGTTGATGCTGATAGCTTCTAATTGTAATTGTTGCTTTACTATTTGAGACATTGATACTTAAGCTTCCTCTAGTAGTTAACAGAAATATATCTATTTATAGATATTTAGATATCAAGTATGAATCTTTTTCATCTCACAGAGCAAGATATAAATATCTGTTAGAAAAACCTTTATTTCTTAAAGTTCTAACAGTTAGGTTCTAACAGGATGCCTAGAGTGCAGCAAAAAGGAAATCATAGCCAACTGTAAGGAAGTCAGGGGCCCGTCCCAGCAACACTCCAAACAAAACTACAAGGAACCCTACCAAAGGAGACAGGCCCAAGATGGCTGACACAGTAGGTGAAAGTTCACATTATTCCTTCATTATAGATTACCATACAAAAATCTTCTCCCTGAAGGTGACATGACAGGAAACCCCTCACCTAATAAGGAAGGAAAAGCACATAACCCACATTCCTTGAAGACACCACCCTGCTTCCAAGATATCGTTGCTTCATGAAATGAAAATTTTGGCAGCAACTGTCAATAAAAATTGCCCAAACCCCAGTGGCGTCAGCTCCTCCTTGCACTCACCCATTCTCACATCTCTAGAGTGTGCTTTCACTTTAGTACATTTTTTTTGCTTGTTCTGCTTACCCATTGTGTTGTGTCTGCCCTTGAATTCTTTCGTCTGGAAAGAACAAGAACCTCTGGCAAGATCTTTGTAGGGGCTGGGTTGAGGCCTTAGGGCCCAAGATCTCCTTGTTTCAGCCAACAACATGTTATTGATTACCCTTTTAAATCCTTACATAAATTATTTTGTTTTCAAAATGAAAAGAAATAGTGCTGTGGAAAAAATATCTCTCAGCCTCACCTTCTATGGTATTCCTCCCCTCAGTTTTCCTTGTGAGTTGTGAAAACTGAAAAACAGAAGCATTCCCACTGAAGACACACTAAAACATTATGTTTATTCGTTTTCATAAATAAATGAGAGAGGGATTTAGTATCTGCCTGACTCAGTAACAACATGGAAACAATATAATAATTACTTCAAGTTCAGTAATAATCATATTCCCATAATTAGATATGATCATTTCACTTCAGTTCAATTCAGACTATAGACAGATATAGGTGATAGGGATAGAGACAGAGATAGAGATGGAGATAATAATCAAGTCCTAATTAACCTTTTCAGATCAAGGATTATGTTTCTGCTCCACATAAATATAACTTGAACATTATATCCTTTCTTGGTTCTGCCATTTTTGTTCAATGTATAAGGTGTTTCTATTAATTTGAATATCCTAGCTTTGTAATCTGAATCGTCATATGTTTCTTTTTTATTTTTTTCTGTGGAGTACATGTTTAAATCTTTCTTCGTTTATATTAAACTGATGAAGCCCAGGTGTTAGAATTAGTTAAGCTTTATCTACTATTCAGATAAATGATGAGATATGACCGCCATTATACCTTTGGGGAAAAAGTATGTTCCTTTCAATGAAAGACTCTATGGTTCTGAAGTGATCAGTGAAATGAACCTTCTGGGAGCTAACAATGTACAGGCAGGTGGTGCTGACAAGTAGGGCAGTTAAAAATTTAAGACAGTTCCTCAGAAGAATAAAAGAAATTAAATTTGTGAAGGTCACATCTGGACGTTGTAACTTTCAGACAGATTGCACTTCACATACCACTGGGAATCTAAATAGTATCATAGCATAGAGCTAAATAAGCCATTTTCTTCCTGGTATATTTTATGACTGCTCTACATATTAATAATTCTTCTTCCCCTCTGAAATTATGCGTTCTATAGTAGGATATTTCAGTTTGAAACATTACCTTTCACTTTTTTCCAGACCATAAGATCAAGCTATATTATTCATGTGGGCTTTCCAGAATCTACACTTTCAGCCCCTTTTCCATGGCTGACTTCTTGTTGAGGTTGACTATAGCAATAGTTAAATGTTGACTGCTCAAGGTTTGTGTTCCTGCTTCCAATATTGCCAGTGATTTGCAGAGTTTCTACCCCTGGAATGGCGCTGTTTCCTAATTGTAATGTCTACACTTTCTTGTTCCAATTTGACCAATTCTTTAGTCTAAAAAAAAATTTAATGTTTAATGAACAGCAGAACATTTTGACTATACTTCATCTATGAATCATTTAGGTATATATGTGCAAAGTTTGCATTATACTTTATATTTAATAATTTTACAACTTCAGATTGCAAATAATTTGAGCCCTCTGTTATTCAGAGTACAGAACATTTACTGAATATTATACTCAATTCACAGAAATATTTTTTGAATTTTTATCCATTGCTCTAAGTGTTCTATGGCACTTGTTTCAGTCAATTGATTACCAACTCCAGTTTGTGCCATTTTAAATCTTTTCTTTTAAATGTTTTATTTATTTCTGAGAGACAGAGAGAGGGAGAGAGAGACAGCATGAACAGGGGGAGGGTCAGAGAGAGAGGGAGACACAGAATCTGAAACAGGCTCCAGGCTCCTGAGCTAGCTGTCGGCACAGAGCCCGACATGGGGCTCGAGCCCAGGAACCATGAGATCATGACCTGAGCCGAAGTCGGGCACTTAATTAACTGAGCCACCCAGGTGCCCCTGCCATTTTTAATCTTTTTCACTATGTAGGGTTCTTCTTTCCATACAGCCCAAACTTCAACAGAACTATTTCTAATATTAGAGACAATGGACTGCTTTCTTCAGTCAGTCACATGCCACAGAAAACCACTACTGTTGAGATTGTTTCAAATATTTAACTAAGTGGTTCTCTAAAACTCTTTGAACTGTCAACTCTCTTCTCCAGAGAGAACGGCCATATGGAAGCATGCAGGGAACTAGGGTAATGGCAGTAAAGCAGTAAAGCTTCCACTTCAAATTTTCTACAGTATGAACTTAGTGCAGTAGTTTCTCATTGCCACTATAACAAATTACTACACATTTCATGGCTTAAAACAACATTAATTCATTATCTTGCAGATCTGGCCATCCAAAGTTTGAAATGGGTCTTGCTGGGATAAAATGAAGGTATATACAGGGCTGTGTCCCTCCTGGAAGCTATAGGGGACAATTTGGTTCCTTACCTTTTCCAACTGCTGGCTCCCTCTTTAAGAGGGCAATGAGGCGTCCTTACATCTCAGACTCTGCTCTTCCCTTCTGCCTTCTTCTTTCACATTAAAGGACTTTGTGATGACATTGGGCCCAACCAAGTATCCCTGGATAATCTTTTTATTTTAAGGTCAGTTGATTAGCAATCTTAATTCCATTTGCAACATTAGTTTCTTCCCCAAGTTGTCATGTAACAAAACATATTAGAGATGCTGGGGATGAGAGCATGGTCATCTTTCAGGGTGATTATTTTGCTATCATGACTTGTAAGAGTAACTGACCTTAGAAAACTTTCACGTTTCTAGCAATTCTAATACACAGATAGAGATAGAGAGACATAGATACAAATATATATTTATATCTATATAATCTATGGAACTTTTAGATTTCTAGTAAATACAATATTTAAATAAATACATTCAAGACCTTTCTCTCTATCGATCGATCTATCCATCTATCCATCATTCGATCTACCTATTGGCTTTGGAAACCAAATTTGTTAGGTTTTTAATTGAGCTTACCCATTGTCTGCTTTACATTACTCATGCTACTTAAACTCACAGAAAAATAATAGTAACACCAAAATTGCAGGGTTGGTTTAAGAAATAGATGTACTTACCATGGCAGTTCATACATTGTAATAATTAATCAATGGCATAGATTATTATTTGTGCTGAAAACTGATCTAAATGATATGTGGTTTTTAATAAAGAACTGTAAACATTTTCTTTAACTATAATACACTGTGCAACATTCCAGTACTTCTGTATTTCAGTTAATACATGTATGCTTTTTGCTAGATTTAGATCCAATGCCAAACCTAGCATTGGATTTGTTATTGGATGTATTAGAATAATGCCCTCCTAAAGATGGCCACATCCTATTCTTTGGAACCTGTGAAAATGTTATATCTTAAATAGCAAACAGAATTTTGCAGATACGATTAAATTAAGAATCTTAATTTTGAGAGATTATCCTGGATTATCTGGATGTGCCTGACTTAATCAAAAGAATCCCTAAGATCTGAGAACTTTTCTTGGCTGAGTTCCAAGTAAAAGAGAAATGTGATTACAGAAGAACCATTAAAGAGGGAAGCAAATTTGCTGGTTTTGAGGATGAATACAGGAGTCCAAGAGCCAACAAAAGGACAGTTTGTAGAAGCTGAAAAGTTCAAGGAAAAGATTCTCTTCTGGATCCTCCAGAAAGGAAACTCTGCCTGCCAACACCCTGATTGAGACCCATGATGGATTCTAACCTGAAGAATTGTAATATAATATACTTGTGTTATTTAAATTGCTGCATTTGTGGGAGTATTTTATAGAAGCAATAAAAACAAATACACTGGATGATTGAGGAGTCACATGTTTCGCCTTTATATGTATACCTCTCAACATGTGTTTAAAGCGGTTGTTCAAATCACAATTCAGCCAGATGTATGTGAAAGTTCCAGTTTCTTCTCATCTGCATCTAAATTTACTATTTTCTTTTTGTATTTTACTTATTCTGGTGAATGTGGGATGTTATCTCTTACAGTTTTTAATTTGTATTAGCCTAGTGATTAATGCCACTGAGATCATTTTCATATGTTTATTAGCTATATGAATATACTCTTTTGTAAAGGGTCTTTAAGTCTGTATGATTTAAATTATTTTCAATGTGTTAAAGTTGCTTTTGTTCATATACTGTCCATATTCTATATTCTTATCTGTAAGGTCTGTGTTTAATAAGCAATACACAAATAAATATTTTAACTTTCTACTTGTAGTATTAAATTCATTCCATTTATTAAATAATTGATATTTCATTTTGGTGCCAGTTTGTTTCCTGTTTAACATGTCTGTTGTCTTTTGTAAAAATCTACTTTAATTTTTTAATGTTTTTATTTATTTCTGAGAGAGAGAGGCAGTGTGAGCAGGGGAGGGTCAGAGAGAAAGGGAGACACAGAATCTGAAGCAGGCTCCAGGCTCTGAGCTAGCTGTCAGCACAGAACCCAATGCGGGTCTCGAACCCACAAACTATGAGATCATGACTTGATGCTCAACCGACTGAGCCACCCAGGTGCTACAAATTTACTTTATTGAGATATAATTTATATTTTAAAATGTACTCATTTTCAGTATAGATCTCATGAGTTATATATAAAACATATGTACATTCATGACTCACCAAATTCAAGATGTAAAACACTTTCTTCACCCTAGGAAAGTATCATTGTGCCTTTTTGCAATGAACTGCTAATAATCTCTGGCACCAGGAAATAATAATTTGCTTCATGTTTCTATAACTTTGTTTAGTCTTTTCTTGATTTTCAGATAAACAGAAATTTACAACCTCAATTCTTCGTGTCTGGCTTCTGTTACAAAAGCATAACGATTTTGAGATGCAGTCGTATTGTTATGTAAATTATTTGTTATTTTCTAACTCATAGTAGAATACTATTGTATGGATATACCACAATTTGTTTATCCATTCACCTTTCTGTTTTGGTGATTATTCAGTAGAGTTAATATGAACTTTTTTACACAAGTATTTGTGTATGAACACGTTAGTATTTCTTTTGGGGAAACACCTACGAGTAGAATAATAGTGCATATAGTAAGTTTATATTTAGCTTCAAAAATGACTACCAATGATTTACTCAGAGGTTGTTAAAATTTTGCATTCTCACTCACATTTTATGAGACATTCTATTGTTTCATGTCCCCACCAACAACTGGTATATGTAGATTTATTGTTTTTTAATTTAACAACATTTGGGTGGAGTAGAATCTCAGTTTGGTTTAAATTAATGTGTTCCTGATAACTAATTATGCCAAATATCTTTTTATGTATTTATTAGCATATATATTTTCCTTTTATAAAATGCTTTGTTCAAATTTTTCATCCAGTTTCTGGGTTGTTTATCTTCTTGCTATTAAGTTTTAAGAGTTTTTTTTTTTTAATATATTCTAGTTACATATTATTTGTCTGCTAAATAAATGGATTGCTAATTTTCTCCAAGCCTGACTTTACTTACCCTTTGCGTTTTCTCAATGATGCCTTCTGAAAAGCAGAAAACTTTGATAAAGTTTACTTTTTATTCTTTTTCATATTTAGTGATTTTTGAGACCTAAAATGATCTTCCAAAGATTGATTACGTGTGTATAATTTTCAAATTTTAGCTTTCACCTACATTTCAGATAATTTTGGGTATGTATATATAATATTTTTAAATATTATAATGTATGTTTACATAAATATATAATATGTAAATATAAACATATAATATTTTTGACATATACATAACAATATCTACATAACATATATAATATATCTGTATTTATATGTAATATATTTTGAAGTTTTAACATCAGTTATATATATGTATGTTGGTTTCGGTTATATTTTCTGGTTGACTTTTATCATCATAAAATATTTTTATCTGTTGCCATTCTATTCCTAAACATGTAGGTAATGACACAGTAGCTCTAGCTTTCTATAATAAGAAATTGCAGGCTACCTAGGTGTCTTAGTCAGTTAAGCACCCACTTCAGCTCAGGTCATGACCTCTCAGTTCCTAAGTTCAAGCTCTGCAACCGGCTCTGAGATGACAATGTGGATCCTGGAGCCTGCTTCACATTCTGTGTCTCCCTCTCTCTCTGCCTCTCCCCTACTCACTTTATGTGTATCTCTTTCTCTCTCTCAAAAATAAACATTATAGTGATTTTTTAATACAATAAGAAATTTCATACCATAATTGTTTTTAATCTTTTACTCTTAACCCATCTGTATCATATTAGCATACTTCCACATAGAGTATACTTATGTCTTGCATTTTCTATTGTAGTTTCTGTGTGACAATATCTCATTTTCAGTGTTATAATTAGAATATTTACTACATTTAATCTAATTATTGTGAAGTTATGTTAAGTATATCGTCCAGCTCTTTGTTTTCTTTTTATCTCATTGTATCTATGATTGTGTTCTCTTTTTGTTTTCTTCCAAATTATTTTGGTTTGAAAACATTTTTACTCTTCCATCTTTCATTTGAGTAATTTGTAATTTGTATGTTAATAATTTTATTGGTTTATATATATTAATTTATGGGTGCTTGCCTAATTATAGTCTAACAAAGTTATTATTTTCCTACTTTCCTTATTCTGCTAATCCTTTAGAATTTTAAAAACCCATTTCTATTTTGCATCATCGTTGTGATGGTATTTTGTTTTACATATAATTTAAACTTCACAGGACATTTCTATAATTGTTTTGTATATTAAGCAATTGTTTATATTCACTCATTTATTTACCTCTTTATTGGTATATTTTAATTCCACCCTATATTTCTATGTTCACATTTTAGACGAGTTTATTTCCTGCTTGAAGGACTGGCTTTAATTTAGACTTTTATTTTTAACTATGTCCCTATTATTGACAGCTTCCCTCAGTCTTTGTCTGCAAACATCTTTATTTCACTTTTATTTTTGAAGGATAAGAATACATTCACTTGTTACAGAATTCTAGGTTGGCAGTACTTTTTCTTTGGAAACACAAAGATGTCATTCCACTGCTTTCTGACTTCCATCATTAGTGGTGAGAAGACAGCTGTCATTCTTCCGGTGGTTGTTCTTTGAAGAGAAGGTATCTTTCTTACTCTGGCTGACTTTTAGGACTTACTTTTTCATTCTTTGCTTTGCAGCAGGTTTAGTGAAGTGCCTCATTAAACTTTCTTTTTGTATATACTGCTTAGTATAATTAGATTTCTTGTACCTGTGAATCCTATCATTTAAAAAACTTCTTAGCCATTATTCTTTTGATACTGCTTTTAATCCAATATTTCTCTCTTCTCCTTCCAAGACTTTGATTGTAATTATAGTAGACCTTTGAAGGGTGTCCAAAATATCTCTTATGCTCTGCTCTATTTTCCTTTTTTTCCCCTCACTGCTTCAGTTTGTGTATTTTGTGGATCTTCTAGGTAACTGACACTTTATTCTAATGTGTCCATTTAAAACTATCCACTATTCATAATTTCACATATCACATTTTATTTTCTGTTTGCAGTGTCAACTGATTCTTTTCTCTTTTTGAAAAATTATAATCCTTTGGTAAATTTCATGACTTTTCATCTATTTTTTCACTATGTTCTTTAACATATTAACATAGTAATTTTTAGGTATTTATTTTTGTGTTTTTCAAAAAATTTTATTAATGTTCGTTTATTTTTTTGAGAAACAGAGATACAGAGTGTGAGCAAGGGAGGGTCAGAGAGAGAGGGAGACACAGAATCTGAAGCAGTCTCCAGGCTCTCAGCTGACAGCACAGCGCCTGATGCAGGGGCTCAAACACACAGACTGCGAGATCATGACCTAAGCTGAAGGCAGCCACTTAACCGACTAGACCACCCAGGCATCCCAAGTATTTAATTTTGAATTCTACTATATGGATCTTTGGTATGACTACATGTATTCTCTGTCCTTTTCCTTGACTGTTAGTCATATTTTCTCTTATGCACGCCCTGTTTAGAACTTTTTTTCTACCAGTTGGTGCAATGCCATAATTCTAGAGGTTCTATATAATATTATATTCTACTTAATAAAGTTTACCTTTTCCTCTTCAAGACAATTACCTGAACAGCTAATCACCTAAATCCAATCAGAAATTAAGTGAGTTGGCCTTTGTCATATTCTTGATAAGACTTTGTACACCTCTGGTTTGCCATTTTTCCTAAATATGCCACTCATAAGCTTTTGACTGAGAGCTTTCCAAGTGAATATCCTTTACCCCCAAATATACAAGAGATTCAATTCTGCCTGTTGAAGGATTTCCCCCTACTCTACAGTCTTCCCCTGGTCCTGTGGCTTCACAGCTGGACACATGTCTTGCTGACAATGTTTTTAAAATAAGTGCCCACTCTGTCAAGTCTTGGGCTCATAAGTATCACAAGACTGGATGTGATTTCATTCTGCCTTTTGGAAGATTTGTTTTCTATTTTCCCAGTCTCCTGTGAAGCCAGCCATTTATTTGTGTCCCCTCAATTTCTAGATTATCAGCTTTATCAAACTATTAAAGATTTTGCTTATTCTTTGCCATTTGCCATCCAGATTCTCTATGCTTGTCCCGATTTGAAAATGTCTCCAGTAAAAACTGACTGAATATTGTCAACTGACCTCAGGAAGTGTCTCAACTTCTTAGATTTATGACTTTTTAGTTCTCTATGCTTTACTGTTTCCAAGAGTTTTTGTTGTGTTTTAAAAATGCAATTTAAACAAAAGTATCCACCATGTTCTCATCGCTATATAAACCTTTAGGGTCATGTCTTCTCACATGGATTCCCAAATCTTCAAAGTAGCAGTGCTGTGTCAAATTCTTACCATGCTTCAGTTTTCTGTGACTTCCTATTCTGCAACCAAAAGGAAAAAGCTGTCTGAATTAAGATCTCATGTAATTAGACTAGACTCATCTGGAGAATCTCCATTTTTATTTACTCAAAATCAAATGATTATTAATTTTAATTACACTGGAAATAGTACAAATATGACTTCTTATCATAATCACATTTCTGGGACTAGGGCATGAAACTTAGTCCATTTTGGAATTCAGCCTACCAAGGTATCTAGATTTAAAAAATGCAAAACATTCATGAATGTACTCTCTAGATATACTAGTTTAACAGGCAGCAAACCATCTAGGTGTAGAACTGAAATTACTGATAATCTTGTTATTTCTTCTCTCTTTATTCTTTAGCTTCTTTTTGAAAAGTATCCCATCTGTATGAAAGTTTGCTTTGATGACAATTGGGTGCAAATGCTATTAGCTGTGGAAAGACAGAGATCTAGACAAAACACTGCTTTTTCTTCTAACTCATAATTATTCAACAACTAAATAATGAGAGTCTAATTTATTCCAGATTCTGTTCTGGGTACTGGAGATAATGCAATGAGTAGAGAAAATACCTATCTCACAGATCATAGTAATAACCAAAGAAAAATGTATTGTTAAATATACTATTTGAATTAAATAATCTAATAAATAATTAGATTTATGTGGTCAACAGAAACATGTCCCAAAACCAAAGGTATAACATAATAAAACAATTTTGTCCATTGCTATTGCCACAATATTTAAAAGTTCTAATTAATAGTGCTATTAATTAAAATCCTGGAAAATTTTAGATTTATCTGGGTATTAAAGTATTACATTATGTGTAGGAGACTCTGTTAATTAATATATGATTCATATTTTTCAAATTTATTGAAAGATAGTGTAACATGTGATCAAGTTTAAGACTAGACTTTTTGAATATCAGTTCTGCATTTTATGTGCTTTGTGACCTTGGGAAACTTACCTAAGTTCTCTGGGTGCCTTAATTTCCTTAGTTATAATGAGGTTTGGTTAGTTATAAAATGAGGTTTGGGGTGCCTCGATGGCTCAGTCAGTTGAGAATCTGGCTCTTGACTTTGGCTCAAATCATGATCTCCTGGTTTGTGAGTCTAAACCCCACATTAGGCTCTGTGCTGGCAGTGCAGAGCCTGCTTGGGATTCTCTCTCTCTCCCTCTCTGCTCTATTTCTCTTGAAGAGCCTAAGTAATGCCATTTTGAGATTAAGGCCCCCATTAAGAGCAACCTTGGGCTGCACCTAGCGCCAGTTCCAGGAAAAACTTCAGCTCAAGCCACCCTTGGACCACCCTCAGGTCAGCCAATCAAAAGAAGCTAAGAAAGATAGGAAAAAACATTCCTGTGGTCTGAGTCAGGGTCTGGGGACTATAGATAACTACTTTGTACAAATTAGCCAATCACTCACCGCTTGCCGGAACCCCATGTGGGCCCTTTAAACTCACCTCATAATTGGTCATTTTCAAAGAGTCTCAAAGGTCATGATTGGGTCCCGCCAAAAGTAACGAACACCTCGCAGATACTGAATGGTCAAAAGTGTTGCCATGGGTGCTGTACAATTATGACTGATACTTATGTGATGATGCTATGGGTACAACGTGTGCACTGTAACACCACCGTCCCTTACCCCATAAAAACCCTGCTGGATTGTTCGGGGCTTCACCCTGCTGCCGCTGCGCTGGTTGACGGGTGAGCCCCTGCTAGAGCTTGTAATAAAGACCCTTATGTACTTGCATTAGTGTAGGCTCCTTGGAGGTCTCTGGGGACTCACGATTAGGCATAACACTCTCTCTCTCAAAATAAATAAATAAACTTAAAAAATAATAAAAGTAAAACATAAAATGATGTTCATTAAAGTAATTACCACACATAATGCTTGTAAGGATGAGCAATGTAGTAAAAGATGCTTATAATAGTTAACTGTCATCATCATAAATGAAATTCATTCCCCCTCACAATAGCTCTATGAGGTAGCAGAGTGAAGTTTGAGGGAATTTTGATCACTGGATGAACAGGTTAATTCAGAACTTGGGTCTGGCAAAAGAGTGTTATAGACTTGGAGTTAGAGAGGAAAAACCTCTTGATCATGGAGGTGAGATATATCGCAATTTACAACTTGCCTAGAATAAGCATTTCTCAGCATCTTTTTTTTCTAGCTCCTAGAAAATAAATGTCACCACCGAGAGGAAAATATCAATAAAGTGGAGGCTTAAAAATCTTCAAATTCATCCTATGAATAAATGCTTCAGTTTTGTTTACAGAGAAATCACAATGCACATAACACAGAAATCATTTAGAAGAGTTACTGAAGTCATCAACACTGTGCAAGTTAACGAAAATTCCTCTGGGAAAATCTTATGTTGTTGAAATATGTCACTTGAAGTCTGCATAGCAAATACAAAATGAAAAGACAGTACAGGATAGACCATTTATTAATAAATACTGACAGTTAAAAATATCCTGTATTATTGTATTGTATCTATCAGTTCAGTAAACCAAAACACATTACCTAAGGCTAAGGAATAGTCAATTTTTTTATTTATCAAAAAAAAAAATCAAGTTTTTGCTCTTGGATCTCTCTGGAGTGTAGTAGAATAAGGCCACATTAAACTTGTCTTCTTTAATATTAAAATTTTGAGTTGGAAGGATATTTTATACTTTAAAAATTTCCAGCTTATAGAGGCATATCTGACATAAAATAAACTGCAAGTATTTAAAAGGTAGAATCTGAGAAGTTTTGACATGTATACACCTATGATACCATAAAAATATTAAATTTTTATAAACCTAAGTAAGTTTTTAAATAAATTTAGTACCTCATGGTGACCTTTTACTCATACTTATACTCTTATAGGTATCCCTCAATGATTTTATATGCACTATTATACTGTTTTTTTCTTATATACCTAAAATTATGTTATCCCTTTCCATACCAATTATTTAAGGCTCAGCTTCAATACCACTTTCTTTGAAACTTTTCTGATGAGGACTTCAGATGAAACCTTTTCCTCTTTGAATAGCCCTTTATTCTGTTTTATGGCCCATTGGATATATTACCTTTCATTGAACTTTCAGATTAGTATACTGTTTATAGCTCATAAGTTTCATGAGGGAGAGAATCTGATTTACCTTTGGACACATTCCAAGGCCTAACACAGTGTGTATTGAATGGAGTACAATATAGATCGATGAACAAAGATTTTCTAACCTAAATTTGCAGTCGTGTTCTTCATGTAGAGGATCACATTAACTATCCAGACAAGAGCCTTTATCAGTATGAAGGAGAGGAAGAAGGGAGGGAGGAGATAGAGGAAAAAGAAGGAAAGTAGAATGAAAATGACCACCAGGAAAGACAATACCTTTAGTTTTAGTGCTAAAGACTACAGAGATATATTAAAATTTCTATCTGAAGACTATTTTAGGAAATAAGCTCATATTGGCACTTGCACACATTATTGGACTCATATAAAAACAATTACTAGTTATTTTGATATATTGAAATTTAGTTGCATAATTCATGTAAAGCTACATAAAAAACTTAAATATGACATTAAGTTTTATTTTAGAAGTAGGAACAAAGGAATCACTTTAATTATAAATAGGAAAAATTCATTCTCACCTAGAGAACAAGGCTTTTTTTCTTTAACTTTGACCATTTAGATCCAGAATGAGCTTAGGAACTTGGCAATAAACCATATTCTTCCATATGGCATGTAGGTGTTCGGGCACTTCAGGTAAATAATAGTCAAAGTGTAATGTGAGGGAAATATATATTTAAATTCTGTATAGAACTTTATTTTACCTCTATCATATGATTTTTAAACTCTTTCTATTCTCTCATCATAACAAAGTATGTATAGTGAACTTGGCAAACATATGTAGAAACATTAGAGACTTGTGTTGCTTTAACACATGCCACATATTAGGGGCTGAAGAGAAGGAACTGAACAAATATAAATGATGAGCATAGAATTGGGTTGCTAAATTGTCCTTTTTCTATAAGCAAAATTGGGGGTAGGACTGGATATCTTCCCAGTCTTCCCAGACTCCACTCTCCTCCAAAAAAAATCAGAGAGATCAAATTATAAATACTTGTTAGCACCTTCCACACCTTTCTTATATATTTTTCATTCATGAAAGGCAGAAAATTCCTAAGGCCTTCTGTGTACACCTTCAAAACACAAAACAAGCATTAAAATAATAAAAACAAAACCAAACATAATGTACCCTGAGAAAAATTTCAAACATATTAGACTCCTGCAGTTAGATGTGACAAGTAAGTATTGTTTTTTCTTATAAGACCCCACTAAATCAAAACAATGGGGCCGATGGTGCAGGATAATTGTCTCTGATATGCTGCTGGCAGTGTTATTTATGTTACTTTTTTATAAAATATGCTGTCACAATGGCAGCCTGCCTAGGACCTCAGTATTTATGGAGTGGCCTATCTTTAGGTGCTTCTGGTGTACAAAATTTCAAAGGAGGAATAAAAAGTATGTTCAGTTATGTCATTGTAAAATTGCCCTTTATCTTTCACAACAACATGATCAATCAAAAACTAAATGTATGAGATTTTCACAAGGAACACACATGTGTAACCAGGATGCAATTTCTGTAAGGTTTTGTTTACTTTTTTGTTTTGCTTTTGAAGAACCTCTTTATCAGATTAAGGATGTTCCCTATTCTTCCTGATTAGCTGAGGAAAGTTGTTGTAATATGTTTTTCTTTTTTGCCAAATGCTTTTTTTTTTTGCATCTACTAAAATGGTTTCTGCCCCTAAAACTGTTTATATGGAGAAATATATTGCTTGATATTCTAATGTTAAAGCAACCATGTGAACCCGAAACGACCCATTTGGTCAAGGCACAGTACTACTCCTTTATAATATGAGATTTGCTTATAGCAGTTCACTTAGCACTTTGACCTCCTCTAAATTTAAGATAAAGATTGGCTTGTATTTCTTTCTTGTAATGTCCTTGTAAAACTGTTGTTGCCAGTGTGATAATGGTCTCACATTTTCTATTTTCCCATAAAATTTATGTACAGTTTCTACCTTCAGTGTTTGGGGAAAATAACAATGAGACCATTAGGCCTGGAGATTTCTTTGACAACCTGCTTTTATATGCAGATTTAAATTCTTTAATATAACTAAAATATTCATATCCCTTATAATGTTTTTTTCTTTTCTGGAAATGTATCTGATTGTTTAGTTATCAAATATATTGTCATAAGGATTTTCAAGATTAAAAAAATTTTTTTAATGTTTTATTTTATTTTTGAGAGAGAGAGAAAGAGCAAGAGAGGGAGGGACAGATAGAGAGGGAGACACAGAATCCAAAGCAGGCTCCAGGCTCCTAGTTGACAGCACAGAGCCCCACAGGGACTTGAACGCATGAACCCTGAGATCATGACCTGCGCTGAAGTCAGACGCTTTGACTGAGCCACCCAGCGTCCTTCAACATATCTTCTTATTGTGATTTTCAATATCTCTAGGAACTATGTAGATATCCTATTTGTTATTCCTGATATTATTACTTCAGTACATTTTAACTGACATTTCTCAATTTATTCTACAGTCTTGCTATTTCCATCTTTATGTTCTCTAGTATTCTTTGCTGTCTTCTCACGTATTAAACAAATAGTTTTATTATTCTATTTTCCCTTCTCTTAGTTTTCATTGTGTGCACGTGTACGGGGGTGTGTGGTGCTGCATGTGCACACACCCATACTCTTAGTGGTTACCCTGGAAATTATAGTATACCTCTTTGATTTTACTACATTCTTATTTCAATTATTACTTTTACCACTTCTAAAATAATATTAGGAATTTGGTAAAATTTAATTTAATTACTGTCCTTCTAGGTGTTTAAATTTTTTTCATGATTTTTAACCTACATGTTTTAAATTACATTCGACAGGGGCGCCTGGGTGGCTTAGTCGGTTAAGCGTCCGACTTTCGCTTAGGTCATGATCTCGCGGTTCGTGGGTTCGAGCCCCGCATCGGGCTCTGTGCTGACTGCCAGCTCGGAGCCTGGAGCCTGTTTTCAGTCTGTGACTCCCTCTCTCTCTGACCCTCCCCTGCTCATGCTGTCTCTCTCTCTCTCCTAAAAATAAATAAAACATTAAAAAAAAATTAAAAAAAAAATTACATTCGACATTATACGTTTTCGTCTACCTAACACTCAAATTTATTTACTCTTTGTAATGCTTCTAATTACCTTTTACATTCCTCTGCTCTAATAAATTTTTCTTTCCAATTTCCTTTTAATTTTGTCTTTTTGTGTGCATGACACTGTTGTTATCAGTTTACATTAGTATTTTTTCCCCCTGAAAATGCATTTATTTTGCCTCAAATTTTAAAGAATACTCTGAAAGGGCATAAAATTCTAGACTGACATTTTAACTTTTCTTTTCGTACTTAAATATGTCTTATTGTTTCCTCTGGCTTGTTTAATATTTGCTAAAACTTAATTGTCAGCCTTATTTTGGCTCCTGGCAGGTGTTTCCTCCCCTCCCCTCTGGTTTCTTATAAGATCTTTTTACTTTGCTTTTAAAGCAGTTTCTTAGGATAATCTTAGGTGTTGGAAATGTTGAAGTTATAATATCTAGTAGACATTATAAATTAAGGATGCTTCTTAAGAATAACCAATGGAAAAAAGACAGTCTCTTCAGCAAATGGTGTTAGGAAAACTGGACAGCAACTGCAGAAGAGTGAAACTAAAGCAGTTTTTACACCATACAAAAAAAGAAATTCAAAATGGATGAAAGACCTAAACTTAAGACAAGAAGCCATCAAAATCCTAGAGGAGAAAACAGGCAAGAACATCTTTGACCTTGGCTGGAGCAACTTCTTACTTGACAAGGCAAGGGAAACAAAAGCATTAATGAACTCTTGGGACCTCATCAATACAAAAGCTTCTGCACAGTGAAGGAAACAACAAAACAAAAAGGCAATAGTCAGAACAAAAGAAGATATTTGCAAATGACATATATCAGATAAAAGGTTAGTATCCAATATCTATAAAGAACTTATGAAACTCAACACCACCACCAAAAAAAATCCGGTGAAGAGACAGGAAGAAGACATGAATAGACACTTTTCCACACAAGACATGAGAGATAGCTAAGAAACACGTGAGAAAACGCTCAATATCACTCGTCATCAGGGAAATACAAATCAAAACCACAGTGAGACACCATGTCACACTTGTCAGAATGGCTAAAGTTAACAACTCAAGCAGTTTTCAAATTCTCCCATTGTTTCTATTATGTTTTATATTTTGGCTGTAATTTCTTCGTTTTCTTTTTCCTCTTACATTATCAGCTGGATTTAATATATTCTTACTGATATAAAGAACACTTTCCTCCATATTTTTGGCATACCTGAAGTATACTACAATTTCTCAGTCAATAATTATTTAAAAAAATTTTTTTTAATTTTTTATTTATTTCTAGGAGAGAGAGACAGAGAGACAGTGTGAGCAGGGGAGGGTCAGAGAGAGAGGGAGTCACAGACTCTGAAACAGGCTCCAGGCTCTGAGCTGGCAGTCAGCACAGAGCCCGACGTGGGGCTCGAACCCACGAACCGCGAGATCATGACCTAAGCGAAAGTCGGACGCTTAACCGACTAAGCCACCCAGGTGTCCCTCAATAATTATTCTTGAAGGTCACCACCTTCATGTTCTTTTTTGGGTTGGTTACTATATATACATATGTCGGAGGCAGGCTCTGGCAGGTCCAGGAGACCTTGAAGGATGGACAGTCAGCGAGAGAGAGAGAGAGAGAGAGAGAGAGAGAGAGAGAGAGAGTCCTGAGATTCTTTCTGATCACCAGGCAGGCATCTCTGCTCTGTTGGTTTCGGTGTCTTTATTTTAAGGTTCAACAATAACATGACATCAGAAGACAGAATTTTTACAGGGGCTAATTATCTGTAACAAGATGCTTTGATCAGTGGAAGGTGTACAGAAACAGGCTTTACAAAAGTATTCTTGCAGAACCTCCCCATATTCTTGACGTCAGTCACCCAGATTAAGATACAAACTTATCTTATTTGGCATGGGTAGGCCTCTAGACAATTTTTAATCACAAGAGGAAGAATGTGTATTAGGCTTGTTCCTAAGTTGCTTGAGCAAGCCTTTTTCTTGATGTTGAATGTTCAAGCACCATGGGGGCCATAAATATGTCAGTCTTTGCATATGGGTTTATGTTTTAGCTACTCTTATCTATCCTCATCCCAGCTGCCAGTGTAAGGGAGGGTGTTTGTGGAATGTAGGCCTTGAGGAAGGGACTGCTATGCTTCACCAATTAGCAAAGATACATGTAGTAACTTATGTTCTGCCTTTATCTGTACCTTAACTTTAAATTAAGCCCTTTGTCTCGGAGCCAGGCTCAGTTGTAACTCTTGTGTTCTTAACTCCCTTTATTATCTAAGTCTTGGATCTGCAAGGCCCATAGGAAAAGCCTTTTGACAATCATCCACAGAGCTTTCATCTAAAATCTCTTTTGTAAAGGCAGGAATATGCTTTTCCATATGAGGTATCTGTGTTCAGAATATGGGTCTGATATGGAATATTTTGCGGCCTGGTCAATACCAGCAGGCTCATTTCTAACATGAGCCAGTAATAGCAGAAAGAGATACCAGTTTTCATTTCTCATGGCAGGAACTGTGCAAATGCTGCCATTTCCTTGTTGTGACTGCCATCCAGAGAGGCCGGAGTGGCTCCAGGTATGTGTGTGTATATATATATATACACACTACTATAGTATATATAGTATACTATATTATACACTTGGATTATATTATTTTGTAGCATTTTTTTACATTATATACTTTGCATTAGGTAAGATTAACAGATCTTTTTTCAATAAGATATTTATTTATTTATTAACTGTTACTTTGTGTGTATATGTAGAGAAGATGTACTATTACACTCTCTAAAGCTGATCTGCCTAGAGTAGAAAATGTATTAAGCTTTTCCACCTCCTGTAAAACTTACATCTGAATCTAAACAGTCCCATTTGAAATTGCTCAGGCTCTCTCAAAAGACCTCTATCCCTGAGACTGAAAACATGTGAGTTTGTACCACATGTGTCATATTTAACATCCTGAAAAAAAGATTTTGTCAGAGGCAGATTTACCAGGAGCTGATATAACTTATGTCTCAGAGTCCTGGAACCTGTGTGAACCATTTCTAAATCCCTCCAATATGCCTTAGAGTATTCATATTCAGCTGGACATAGAGTTTTATAAAATGTTATTCAGAACATTTTATAAATGTTTTATAAATATATAAAAACATTTTATAAATATATTTTAGCTGCAACAGGTTAAGTCTGCTTGATTTTTCTTCTCCAATTTTCCTTACATCACACATCTGTTGGGAAGGGCTGTCGAAAATCTGAAGATTCAGTAAGCACAAGTTAACATGAAAGATATATTTTGTTTAGAAATAGCAAATTATAGGGTCACCTGGGTGTCTCAGTTGGTTAAGCAACCAACTTCAGCTCAGGTCATTACCTTGCAGTCTGTGAGTTCGAGCCCCAAGTCAGGCTCTCTGGCAGCTCGGAGCCTGGAGCCTGCTTTAGATTCTGTTTCTCTCTCTCTCTCTCTGTCCTTCCTCTGCTTGCTCTCTGTCTCTCTCTCAAAAAGAATAAATATTTAAAAAAAAAGGAAATAGCAAATTTTATCTGCTCTTCTGTCAAGTTTGTGCGTAGTTAAACATTGGTTAGCCCTCCCTATATAAGAAAATCTTCTAGAAAAATCTTAGTGTCCTCTATACCAAGCTCTAGAGAATAGTGTCATGTAACCAATAGTGACAATAACCAAAATGACTGATATTTATAACCAACATGAAGTATGTTTAAACTTAATTGCTAGAAGAAGATAACTTGAAAATATTCTGAAATCTTATAGTTCATATATCAAAGAAATGTTTCCCACATTTGGTAGCAGTTCTGAATATTGAAGTATTATCAATAACATACTTGTGACAATGATTTTCTAAATCAACATAAATAAAAAGTAAAATTTTGATTACCTATTTTACAGAAAAGATCATTTATTTTATTATCCTTTCTATAAAAACAATATTTAAATTCATTATTAATAGGAGGTCAGGAATATCCAGCTATAATATTCAGATAAATGTTATGGAAGTATGTTTTCTATTATGTTATCTTTCTGGATTCTGTGATGTTTGTAGTAATTTTAGCTTTTTAAAAATTGTTTACTGTAATTTAAAAATGTTCTTTCTAAATAAATATTTGCATTTCTTTCTAATCTTACAATCACAATCCTGTATTAGTTTTCTTCAAAACAACCCTCTAGCTACAATAAGCATTGAACCTCCTGCCTGGATCTATATATTGTTCTGGGTCTTAGACTGTGTTGCTGTCCTCAAATGGAGTGGTCCAGGCCATATTTCTTGTCTGCATCATTACTGAAACCTCTTTTGGTTTCTAATGTTGTAGTCTGTAGCTATTAACATGATATTCTTTGTTTGGTTCATGTAACATTCCTGGAGATCCTTGGCCATCTCCTCCTTGATGAGTATTTTGAGTTTAATTTTGTACCCCCAAAAGACACGCTGAAGCCCCAACCTCCAGAATCATGAACGTGATCTTATTTGGAAATAGGGTCTTTGTGGATAGGATCAAGTTAAACTGAAGTCATGCTGGATTAGGTATTAATGATGACCCTAATCCAATGGCTACTTTCCTTATAAGAGGAGGGAAATTTGGACACAGAAACACACTGGGAGAACACGTGACAAGTGAAGAAGAATAAGGAGCTGTGTGGCCACTATCTAAGTGCAGTGTAAGCCCTGAGAGTTTGTTTTTCTTTTTTGTAATGCAAGTGCCTGACTCAAGCTTTGATTGCAAAGCATTCACTTTAGAGATGGATATTCTATAAACACATTGCCAAACAAAGGACCAGATAAAGAGCCAGGTCACCCTTCCCAACCCCCACCCCCAAACAGGCTTCTTTGTTTTAAAGATCTTGGTTGATTTGGGTAACTCACCTTTTAGACCACCTGTTCTGTTTTCTTTTCCTGTGTTTTAAAAATCCACTCTTAGGTTTTAAATTCACCAATACAGAGGAGTCCACAAAATCTTAGGACTCCATCTTTAACCCCAATAAGCACAGAGATCCATGTTGTGTGGCCCCTCGTGTGACATTTAATTTCCAGGACTTGTAAGTAATATACATTTTTTTAATCAAGTTTCCTGGTGATTATTGCTGAAGCCAGCTTGCAATCACAGTAAGAACTACAGGGGCTGGTCCAGTCACACACAACACCAAGGAATGCCAAAGTTGTCTAGCAACCCACACAACATAGGAGAGAGGCATGAAACAGATTTTCGTTGGAGCCTTGAAGAAAGAACCAATCCTGTCCACACGTTGGTTTCCAATTTCCAGTCTCCAGATTTATGGTACACTGTTATAATAGCCTTCAAAAACTTATAAATACTAACTCAGACTTTCTTCAGCTTTCACAGATCTGTAGACTTATCTACAGTCATCCCCCTGTGGATAGGTCTCACTGTCCTTGGCAGGGAGGCAATATTTCCTTCCCGTGTAAGCTCTGTAGGTAGCATCTCCTTTTCTGTCCCATAGAATGGAGCAATGCTATGAGTGCATTCAGCTCTGGCAGCTAGGTTCTGCTCAAAAATCGCTTCCCAGAATAACAATTAAAGGATTCAAAGTGAGAACTGTTGACTCTAGCTGCTCCCTGCAGCCTAAAAATGGGCAATGTGTAGTACACACACACACACACACACACACACACACACACACATATATATATATATATGTATATTTGTTCTATTCTCCCACTTTCCTCACTACTTCCATCTACAATTTCAGTAAATACATTAAAAATTTCAGATATTAATATGTTTTTATTTAATAGACTCTGTTCTTAAGGAAAAAAATGAAAAATGGGGAAAAATACCTAATTGCTGTGCAGAGTCAGTCTTTTAAACAAATATTAAAATAAAAAGGAATTTTTCTATTATCAAACCACTCAAAACTAATTACAAAGCAGCTCCTGATAAACTGTTTGATAACCAAAGTAAGAAAGTATTTTAACCATCTGTTTCTCAACAATGTTTTGCCCTCATTATTTATGCATTTTTTTACTGAATTATTTATTATTGCAAAATCTTTTGTGATAAAAACATGATACAGAAATTTGATTTATTCAAATGTCACAACAAACATCTTTAATATTGAATCTCAATGAATTTATTTACATTTAGAGTAAAGTTTTAATCGTTCTCAAAAATCATATTTAGGATAATTAATTTTAATCTATCATCAAAGAAATTAACTATTATAATTACCAATTTAACAGTTTTAGCACTTATTATGCATTTTATTTCACATACTTTACTTCAAATAGATACCTCAATTAAAAAGCTGACTACACTCTACAAATACATTAGTAGTTATTTATTATGTTCACAAATATACAGATAGATAAATCTGTTCAATGTGTTTTGAATAAATTTTATTAGAAAGATGTCTGCAAGGTATGGTTATCATTTTTTTCTATTTCTAACATGAAAAAATATTTTTCTTCTTAGCAAAGAATCAAAGTACACATTTTAAAACTATATGAATATTCACCTGAATTGGGTGAACAAAAACCATACCTACTTAGGATTCTTAAATAAATATTAAAATCCTGAACAACCTGACTTAGAGTCAAAATAGACAACTTTTCTAAAGAGAAGGAATCTAATGAAGACAATGGAACATGCTCTCAGATTACAGAAATCTTATTTTTCACTCAGAAATGTCTTTTAGGCTAATGTTTGCTTTTTTTTCCTGCATCAATCCAGCCCTGTCTATCTCAGGACTTCATGGCAATTAATTGATCTTTGCAGAGCCCCTTCTACACTGAAAGCATGTGATATAGATTGGGGATTGCAATTAGAAATAAACTGACTTTTACTTTAGCTTTCTTCCATGCTGGTAGTCTAACTACCTTTGTTTGTTAAATACCAACTTAGCTTAGCAGAGTTAAGATCACATATTGGACAATCTTACCAACTGATCTCACTTGAAAAAAAAATTGAGAATCAAGTGTTTTAAGTGGTGTTCCTTTCAACAATTTATCTGAGCATATATAGAAGATACTTTTATAGTCATCACAAAATGACCTTTTAGAGAAAGCACTCAACATGCTGACTGAGTGCCCCTTTTGTTAATGGGAATGAGCAGCTAAATAATACAACTGACCTGAAAAACAAATGACTGAGTCATCTAGAAATTTTTTCCTCATAGAAAAGCATCTAATTTTATTTGTGAATATATTAAGCACTTTCCCATCTATGAAATTTCAGATTACATTTGACATCAAGCATTTTACACTTTCAGGCACATTATAGTCTGGGACAGGTGGTATTATAATTTTATGTGCATTTTATATAAGCAATTAATAGAAATTATCTGAACAATGGATGTTTTCATTAATTTTTGAGCCAAGTTTGATTGCCTCATTCAGGCTAAAATATTAATTTCAAGTCAGATCTTCAGAATGTCTGTATAGATCATGTACAAGCCATGTTCTGGCTAATTTGTTTCATTATGTAGCCACAGACCTTTCCAATAATATCCATTAGTTTTTCAATGTAGACTTGGAGCTAGTAAGATGATACAGGAAAACTGAATAATTTGTTTTGGGAAATGCAAAAAATCACGTAGAAATATCAAATGAGAATACATATCAAATGAAAGTAATGGCAACTTAGATTATTATAGGAACTGTGACTATTACTAACCCTATTATTGTATTTTAAGTATATATGAACAGTGAATCAGTGAGGCTACATGAACAGGATCTTTATCACATCACACAGTTAATGTCATGGTCTCCTATGTCAATTTTCCTATCTGGGCTCTTTCCTAACACTACATTATTTATTCCATTTAAATACACACTTTGAAGAACAAATTGGTATTAAACATAACAGCAAATTAAATACATATGCATTATGAGGAAGTTTCTATAAATGAACAGTTCCATAGGGAAAATGATCCTTTGATTATTTCTACTGGGATGCATACATTTAGAACTTAAAAATAAGTATTGATATAAAGCATTTATAGCAATAAATCATGTGATTATAAAGGTCACATTTGGAATTATGAAATAGAAGTCTGTCTTGCTGAGTTTTAAGCTGGAAGAAAAGTAAGAATTCATATCTCAAGGTGTGAATTCAATCAACAAAGTAGAACATTCTAGTACCACAGGTCCTGGGATCAAGCCAAATTATGTGAAATTTATAGAGATTGGATCCTTGCAGCTGAGTATTCAAAGATGTCTACATTACCATATGCCTTTAGTTGTGTATAACATTAGGTAATGGAAAATTCAATAAGTATATAAAATGTGACTGGAGTAATGATTTGACATTAGCTAAAAAGTATTTGCACTGCCTGATGTTATGTGCCTTTTTATTGTCTTTTCAATTACGCTAACTTTTCCTATTCCACTCACATAGTACTTTTGATACTAATGTCATGCTTTTACAAAATAGTTCACCAAGGTTGAGACATTGCAAAGAACTAAGAGAGGGGCGCCTGGGTGGCTTAGTCGGTTAAGCGTCCGACTTTCGCTTAGGTCATGATCTCGCGGTTCGTGGGTTGAGCCCCGCGTCGGGCTCTGTGCTGACTGCCAGCTCAGAGCCTGGAGCCTGTTTCAGTCTGTGACTCCCTCTCTCTCTGACCCTCCCCTGCTCATGCTGTCTCTCTCTCTCCTAGAAATAAATAAAAATATATTAAAAAAAAAAAAAAAAAAAAACTAAGAGAAAATTGCTTACCAGCCCATTCAATCAGTCTATGCAGTAACTTGTTCTCAGGTAAAAAAGTTATTTCAAAATCATATGCTGAAAAGCTGTTTAAATTAAAACATCCCTATAGTGTTTACATTTTTGAAAAAATTCTGTGTAATACAACTATCATAAACTTTATATACTTTTCAGAAACTGAAATGAATAATTACCTCGATACCACTTCACGGAAATATCTGAATACAGAAAATATCCAAAAATTTCTTGTTTATCTATATTGATCTATTATCTTTTAGTAGATCTTAAAATATTTAATCTTACCCATCTTCTGGTATGACTAAATTTACATACAGATCATCCTAATCCCACTAAACACTAATATACTGCAACTTACACACTAATACTCAGCATATATAGAGATTTTAGATGGATATATTATCTATTACAGTTTATTTTTCATAAGCCAACAATGTAACCAATGGGAGCTATCACATTTCATTTGGAAAGAAACTCCTATTTTGGGTTTTATATTTAAATTTAATACTGCTAAGCAGTATTTTTCTATTATACCTTTAGCAATTGTATGTTTTTGTTTTGTTTTGCTTTGTTAAGGGCTTTTTAAAATACTATTTGTCATACTGGATCATTTTGCGTTTATGTGCTCCATCAAAACAGGGCGGGAGTCTAGTTGGGGACATCTTAACCCATCAGAACACATATGCATTAACTATTTCTCCCAGAAACATGTATGATTTGGGTTTTCCTCCTTCATAGAAGCACACAAATATGAAGAAATGAAATCAGTATTGATTTACAACACAGATAATTATAGAAGAATGAGTGAGAAGGCTTTCTAATAGAATTCTGTCAATCAACTCCAGGCCCAACTTTCTCATTATGTGTTTGCTGAAACTATATGATGGAATTTGTCTGATGACATTTCAGGGATAGTGACTTTGATTTCAAAGGAAATGTTTCAGGTTCATTTCATTACCTTAGAAAAGTAAAAGCAAATTTGCCTTATAAAAAGCAATTACTTCTTAGCTGACCAGTGCACAATAGCAATATAAGAGAGATTTCTCATTCCACTATTCAAATTCTGAACCAGCAAACTAGTGTTTGATTTTGCTTTAAGCCAATTTTACCATGTTTGAATTGCAAAAGCATTTAATCTTCATAAAGTAGGTTATTATAATGGAGATCATATTGTATGGGTATGGAATACCAGCAAAGGGACTACAGGAGGGGTTATTTTTTTCGTATTTATAGCATTTAAAAATGTAATTTGGTAGAAAACATGCATGAAAATTTTAAGAAATGAGGAGAATAATTTTAAATTGAGACATTGTGCTATTGTTTGTTTCTGCACTTGGATTCATATTCATTTCAAATTATAGTTCTATGAATTTTTAAGTGATGAACAAAAAAATAGTTTTAGTCACCTGTAATGACTGTAATGAATAATATTGGAAAAATCTGACTGAATCTTAATCATGTTGTTTTCATTTATCTTTAGTATTTTTAATTTACTCTCTATATTTCATACATTTATAAAAGTACTTTTATTTAAGTTTGTAAAGTTATTCCAGAGAAGGTAGTATTAGCAGGAAGTGGCATCAGACCTCAAGTGGAGACTGAAGGAAGACCAATTCTGGGGAACTAGAGAAAACTGTATGAATGAAGACAACCAGTAAATTAAATGAGGTAACTTGGTTCAAAACCCTAGACCTCCTACCTCAAACCAAATGAGATTTTTATTTCTGATGGAAGAAAGGAAAAGTTAGTGAGACAACATCGTCAATCCTGATGATCTAGTCCTCTAATCTACTGCTGACACTTGCATATTAATTTTATGGGCCATTCATTTCTCAAATACCTGGAATTTGTCAGTCTCAACACATTTTTAAAAATTTAAAGCATACTTCATAATTTAAAAAATAGAGATAAAGACCGGGAGACCATTTGTGTGCATAGATTTGTTATCCTTCAGTATCGAGTCTAATAAGGGGTTAGATGAACCCCTCAGGAAAACTATCAATTATAGATGAAAGCTACCAATCACAAAAATTTCCTGCAAATACAAGGGAGTGGTAAAACCAAAAATTTGAAATTAACAAAGAGAAAAAAAGGTATGTTTACATTAAACAAGATTTTTATATTATTGTCAGTTAAACTTACTCTCTAAAATGAATCTCCAGTGTGAAAAACATGAGAGAAAAAGTATTAACAAATCAAAAAAAATTGAAATATAGAAAACAAAAAACATTGAAATATATAAAAGTTGATCTATAAATTTAAATGAGTTAAGCGTATACCATTAGAACTAATAATAATCATGGTATAAACATATTTTAGGATTTTAAACAATAAAAACGTATATGCGTATTTCTCCGTGAAAATTAAAGGAAACCACATTTAGAATGGAGTCTGGAGGCCAGCAGGGGGAGCCCTCGTGTCCTACCACTTATCCATAGTAGCCACCAAAGGAAGAGACCTACCTTGCAAATCCATACTACTTTACTACACCGGCAGAAGGAAAAAGGATTTTCCCCTTCCCTCACCAATAGCTCAACGAATGAGACTCATAACTTACCCAATGAAAAGCCACTAGACCTTCAACTCCCTGTTTCCTCCAATGGCTTTTTTTTTTTGTGTGTGTATAACCACCCTCCCAACTAACCCCCTTTTCCTCTGTAAAGAAGCGTTTTTGTCCTTTGTTCTCCAGACTTGCCTACAGGTTTGCCCTAGCATTCTTGCTCTGGATTATAACTCTGCTATTCCTCAATGAAGTCAATTTTTGCAGGGATTTTTGGTTTTATGGTAATGTATCTATTCACATCTATTTTTTGTGAGTTGTCAAAATATCAAGAAATAAAAATACTCCATGTTATCTTCTGCTAAAATGTGTTAGCATTTTTGGATGTTATTTCAATATTAAGTACTTTTTTCAGTCTGAGATAAGAAGTGATTTATATATCACTATGTGTTAATAAATGGTTTAAGTCTTCAGATCAACATTACCATGTTTATAGCCAATAGTCAAGCGACTTATGTTTTGCCAAAGGAACTGCAATAAACATTTATACATTTAAACATTTATACATTGAATAAGTATCAATGAACCTTGTAGAGCTATAAAATAGAGCTATTCTATCTTTACAATAGCAAGCCTAGCAGGTAAATTTGAGTTTTTATCAATACAATAACAGAAAATAAAACCATGACTCCAAATGACATATGAATGTCACCATATAAATATTAAAGAACAAAAGGAAAAAAGTAAAAACCTGTGATAAAATATATATCTGTAGGAGCAAAGAGGTTGTAAATCACCTAAGTGGGGGACAGTAAGTCCAACATGATATAAGAGAATGGAAATAAAGTGGTGAAGTGTCAGTGGAAAAAATATGAAAATGGTCCATGAGGTAGAGAGTTTCGTGACCAATTGAGATAAATGGGAGAGGCATACGCAACATCTTATGTGAAAAAACATTGTCAGTGGGTGGAAGAGACGTTTACAACTGGAATTCTAAATTCAAACTCAACATTTACCATTGTACATAGAAATACTTATTATAGTCACAAGATTAGAGGTTTTTTAGATAGAGACTTTTTTTGTGAACTTGAAAAAACAGAATCAGTATTTGACGTTATGTGGCAATATTTGATGAAGTGAAAATAATTATTTTCAGGTACTTTAAAAATAAGACTCAAATACTATTTTAAGATTAAGTGTAGGTTAGAAAAAACAATTTTCTCTCTACCCTTATAAGTTCTTTGCTGAGACATTCCTGTAATACATGACATTAACAGGAGGGGGAAAAAACCCAGAAATTTAATGACTATATAACTCCTGCATCTATGTGAGATAACCAGGAAAACTGAGTAACTCTCTGAAATGGCCCAAGCCATCCCTTAAATACCATCACTAGCTAAAGACAGAAGATTTTGGATTTGATGGTGCCAGTTTTGGGAGACTTCCTGGCAAAGTATAGTAAACAAGTATATGGTTGTTATGCAGATTTAAGTCCTTGCTTTCTCCACTGAGTAAAGTTGCTGGAGATTTAGTAATCCTTTTCTTCCCTATACAGAGAAGGAGACACCCTTGCAATTGGAGATTCCCTTTACAAATGTATATGTTTCTTAACAAAAGGATAATATCTACCAGGTTTTCAGAGCTTTTCTTTTATCTCTTGTTTCTTAAAAATAATCCTTATGCCAAAAAGGCGTATTTTAAAGTGGCAAATTCTACACCCTTTCATAATAAAATGTCCAGTTGCCACATAGTTTTATCCCATGTTTTAATTAAGACATCTTAAGCGTCATCTACTCTCTTCAAAACTCTTTTACTTTAATTTGGAAAGTTCAAGAATTGTATAAAATAACTGAGAGATAAATCCCAACAAATATGTCTCTTCTTTTTTCTTCTTTTTTTAAGATTGTTTATTTCTTTTGAAAGAAAGAGTGCACATAGAAGGAAGGGCAGAAAGAGAGAGAGAGAGAGACAGAGAGAGAAAGAGAGAGAGAGTCCCAACAGGTTTCACATTGTCAGCATGAGCCCAACTATGGGCTTGAGATCATGAACCCAATCCAATGCCGGGCTTGAACTCACAAAGTGTGAGATCATGACCTGAACTGAAAACAAGAGTCAGACACTCAATGACTGAGCCACCCAGGCACTCCTGTCTTCTTTTCTTTATACAGAGATAATTTATGGTATTGTTAAAGATAATGTACTTCATGTTGTGTTGCTCATGTCAAGCATTAAAAATAATATTTGTAAAGTATGCATACAGGTTCCAGTTGTGATGTATTTAATAATAATGTAAACAGTTTGATGATTACTTAAGAAATGCTTAATAGATCATTGTTTCCTTATGGCTTAATTATAAACCAATAATTTATAATTATATAAATATAATAATTTATAATTATGGAACTGAATCTGAACTCCCAGATTCAGTTACATAAAATTTACACTCTGATCTCTATATTACTCAATATTCTCCCAAGTAATACACACTCTAGTGCTTTCAGGACTTTGCTCCTAATTTCCTCTTTGCTTTACATAGTTTGGAATCACATACCAAATATCACTTTCTTTTTTTAAAACTATGGTTGCTTTCATTAGGTAGGATTAACTTTTCTTCATTCACATTCTTTCAACCTTATCTGTAAGCATCTTTTGCATAAAATACTGCATCTAACTGTCCTACAGGACTGCATTTCCAAAGAGGCAAGAGTATTCTTATTCAATGTTATATCTTGAGCACCTATCGATATTACCATATAATAACTAATACAATAACAAATGATGATAACCACTAGCACAAAATAGCAACTGCTGGTTACCAGTCATGGGTAATTTCCTGTGTCCACTGCTAGGCTCTTTACCTTGATCATTCATTTAATTATTCAACAACTCAATAAAGTTGAAACTGTTATTAGCTCCTCTATGCTGTTGAGGAAACTAAGGTAAATAGAACAATTTACATGTGCATGTTTGGTGACTATGGATATAGCTCACAAATTAGTGGGATTGAAAATTGTGTTTCCCTGGTGCCTGGGTGGTTCAGTCGGTTAAGCGTCCAACTTTAGCTCAGGTCATGATCTCACGGTTTGTGGGTTCGGGCCCCACGTCGGGCTCTGTGCTGACAGCTAGCTCAGAGCCTGGAGCCTGCTTCTAATTCTGTGTCTCCCTCTCTCTCTCTGTCCCTCCCCTGCTCACACTGTATCTATCTCTCTCTCAAAAATAAATAAAACATTAAAAATAAAAAAAAAGAGAAAATTGCATTTCCTCTGTGTGTGGCCTTCCAGTTCTGTATAATTAAGACAACTGTATCTTTATGTTTGAGAGGGCTCACTGCAAGTAAGAGTTCTCAAGATTACCACAGGCCCATTTGAGGAAAGAGAACATTTGGAGAAAAATTGTAACCAGTTTACTAAAAGTTACCCCTGTCGAATAAAATTTAAACACTGCATCTTAGTATAATTTAAGCAGATTTGATCACAGTATGATAATGACAGAACTGTTTTTTTCCGTACCCAATACACCATTTCATCCGCTACCATGTCTGCCCCCACTGCTCTGCTTATAAGACAAGCAACTAAATGAAGAAACAAATAAAATATAAATAAAATAAAACACAGGTGCTGCTTTGCTCTGAGTACAGTGGCAGCAAAGACTCATTCAATTCTGTCCCTCACAAATTGATCTGGGATTTTGCTACAATTCTTAAATCTTCAGATGTGATGTGATGAATATATTTAGATCTCTTTGGAGATTAGTGTCTTGTTCCTTTGTTCTTGGTATGACAGGCAACACTCAAGAATAAAGTGTGGCACCATTCCAATGGCCATTGCTTACCTTTTCTACTGACTGTGAAATTCTGTATTTCCTCTGAGTGCTAAGTGGAAGGGAGAGTAGAGATGACAGAAATGATACCAAATAAACTTTTTGGATTCCAGTGTAGCTAAAACAAGAGAGAGAGAGAGAGAGAGAGAGAGAGAGAGTGAGAGAGAGAGACAGAGATTATCTAACTCAAGATTTTAGTGTGAAAGAGAAAACTCCACAAAGAATTACTAACTTTAACAATAACAAACATTAAAAGATGTGGAAATATAGAAAAAACATTCTCTCTTAGGGCTTTGCTGTTTTACCATTTGAAATGAAGTCATGGGATATTGCAACCATTAATGGCCACATACACTAGGAAGCTTATCAACTATGACAGTTTAATGATTTCTAAAATGATAGATTTTTCAAATTTCTAGAAATACATTCTAGATATATTCTAAATATTCTAAATTCTTTTTTTTTATAATTTTTTTTTTAAATTTTTTTTAATGTTTTATTTATTTTTTAGGAGAGAGAGAGAGACAGCGTGAGCAGGGGAGGGTCAGAGAGAGAGGGAGTCACAGACTGAAACAGGCTCTAGGCTCTGAGCTGGCAGTCAGCACAGAGCCCAACGCGGGGCTCGAACCCACGAACTGCGAGATCATGACCTAAGCGAAAGTCGGACGCTTAACCGACTAAGCCACCCAGGCGCCCCTAAATATTCTAAATTCTATTCTAAATACATTCTAGATATATGTAAGATATATTCTAGAAATATATTCTAAGTGCAAATACTTCTGAAATATTCCTTCAAGAAATATCTGCAGAATTTTTCAAATCATTCAACTTAACCAATAAGAAGTTCTAAAATTTTACTGAACTTGATATGAAATTACATTCATTAAAAGCTGTAATGAAAAGTTAGGATTTAAAAAGTGTTTCAAGCCAGTATTATGTTTACAAACTAAATTCTTTCCAACAAAAGGAGAAGAACAAATGATGCAGGGGATAGAAATCAAGGAAAATACTTTAAAACAAAGTATGATTCACATAAAAATAATTTCAAGAGAAAATTTAGTAGATAGGATGAATAATGAATTAAAGAACACAAACCAGTATAATTTAACATGATTTACGTTAAAAGCACACAAAGTTTCATTAATCTTTCTTTACTTGATTTTATAATTTTGATTATTGCCACAACTCAGTCACTATCAGACCATACAATCTGACTCATTTGTGTGTCTTAAAGCCAGATCATCTATTTTCTTGATTGTTTCTTTCCATCATTATTTTCCTTGGCTGATGCATCTGTTCTCTGTCAACTGCAAAATGGAGTCTCTGAGAATCTCATTTCAATTTTATATCAACTCTTCTAAAAATCAAGTGGCTCTTAGTTGGTTGGCACTTTGCAAAATGACTTCTTTCTACTGAACTTTTCTTGGGATGGGATTAAAAGGCACAGCATACTACAAGAATCTAAGAGGGAAATGACAAGCAAAGAGCAGAGCAAGTGCAAACATCCATGTCCAAGAGACCAGTAGATAACATTAATGTGACAAACCGGCATCAGGCAGCCAGAGGAGAAATTAGGGAATGGGCACTGCCAGATCTAATACAAGCAATCAGAAGCCAAGTGAGTGTCCCAAGCATGCTATGAAGGCACACACATGAGTTGTGTCTTTCCACAGTGTCAGCTTTATTCAATCATAAAGCAAGGTTAAAATAGGTTCAAGAGTCCAAACCCAATGAAATTGTATTATGCATTTAACTTGGCTTCATACGTGCCACAAAAGCAAAGCACAAAACAGTCACACAACAAACAAAAAATAACAAGGGGTAAGAAGTTAATGAACCCAGTGTGAAGTCAGTCCATGAGTGAGTTGAGATGTAGACTCAGTCTGGTCCGGGTCAGCAATCAACCCATGCTGCTTATTATGTTCAAGCAGTGGAGGATCTCTGTTCTGTTCAGAGATCAATCAGGCAGAGCCTTCTGTGGCATTTGCCTTTTTGATGCCATCAGATGTGAAAGGTTCAAGTGTCTGGAGACTTTGACAGTTTGCTGCAAAAGTTCAGCCTTTTTAAAGGGGTTTAATCCTTCTTGGACCTTTGCAGGCCTCCTCTGATTCTGTTCACTGTCAGTTCTGGGTGTTATCAGCCTGTGCTGACTTGGGGGATATCTCGACTTAGCTGCAATGCCCTTGGCTTCTTACATCACTGCTTGATATGAGTTACTGCTTGACATGAGTAACTCCATCTTTCTGTCTACAGTGAGCAACAATCATAGGGGAGTTGTAACAATAAGAAAACATGTGAATACAAATATTTGCAAGCATCAAGCAGACAGTATCACTGTAAAATTTACCAGAGCCTGCTTAAAAAATATCTATACATTTTAAGCAGTAAGATTCAATCTCAGAAAGCCTGATTTGGACTTTAAGTTGGGAACATTCATTTGGCCATAGTTAGGAAGTATTAGGACAATGGATCAGCAACAGCTGGTTACAAGATTCTTAAATAGATGCACATATGTTGTAACCATTTGTTTTTAACAGATTCACATCATCATCCCGGAGGGAGTTATCATGTTAAATCTGCCCTTTGTGACAATGAGTCTTGCTGATTATGTGTGCTAAAAGGGACTATAAAAATTATCTAGTCCAATGTCCCAATTGCATTATTGTAAAAAGATAGTCTAAGCTAATTTAAATAACTATCCAAAGCTTAAAGTTTAGTCAAAAAGAGTGGGCTAAAACCCAATACTCTTGACTTTCTTTTCCCCATGTCATCACAAACCTCCACCACACTGACAATTTTTTCCTAGCCTAAAAATGAAATTACATTTCACCACTATAGTGAAAATGGATATAATAAAACCAGGTTTGGTGAAAATTAATATTTTGGCTATTTTTCCAACTTTAGAATGTTCAAAATACAATAGATACCTATAAGCAACTTCTTTCTTGGCAGCTCAAATAATAATTCTATAAAATATTATGTCTATACCCTGCTGATATTGTAATAGACTTTTGCTTCAATCTTCTGGCACCATTGTACAGCTTCAAAAGAACACTATCTCCTCTGCTATACAGTGAAATCAAAATAACAATTTTCTTTAGCTCCATTATTTTTCCCATGGAGTTGCAGAAATTTAAAAGCATATTAATGTGTTTCAACTGTTAGTAAATTGCTTTTGCTTCTTTTGCAACAGAAAGTAATGAATATGGACTGAGGCACTGAGAGGACCTGCGGTTACAAGCCAAAGAGATCTTAATTTACGATACTTATACCTGCCATTTTAGGACATCCTAAGTGGTCTGTAGAATCTAAAGCATAACCTGAGACTGTTTTATCTGATGTATAAATTAGAGATAGTGCTTGAATTTTATTGCAATAAATTCAACATCAAGTTAAACCTAGAACTTGCTTAGTTGATCTCACCTTCTCAACTTTCTTCAAAATATGCATTGGAAACTGTTAGGAAAAATCTAGATTGGTGTTAGAGGCAATTCTAAATATAGTCAAATGATTAAAAAATACAGTCAAATGGTAATCAAACCCTGGGAATGGATATCCATCATATGAATCACGTCAAAGAGAAACACACATGTGGAAGATTTATTAAAGGGGAAAGTAGTAAAGAAGGCTGGTCATACTGCAGTTGATTTAAAGAATTGATACCAATACAAGAAAAAGCAGATTGATGTGCTTATACAAGTTTGAACATTAGGAAGATAATACTATATATAAAAGCCTATCAATAGTGTACAGGAAGTAAATGTCCCTAGGTAACTTTGAATTGCAAAAACAAACATAGAAAAACCTTTATGCTATAGCTGTGACACTTTCTACCAGTTGGTATTCTCTTTCTCTCTCTCTCATTCTCTCTCTCTCTCTCTAAACCTGGTAAAAACAGACAATGTTACCTCTGTTCTGGAATTTTAAGTAACAGCAAAATTTTTTTCTCTTTCATTAGATTACAAATATCTGTAGTTTCTTTCTTTCTTTGTTACTAATGTACTATAAATCATCAAGATATTGATTAGATAACCCACAGAATGGAGATATATTTAAATTGTGCATTGATGATCTTAACACACAAATACAGTGGTGAAATTATTATCACAGGATAGTGGGCATTTCTATCATTTTCAAAAGGTCCTTTGTGTCCTTTGCAATGCATTCCTCTCTACACTCTTTCCACTGAAATGTTGACCTGTGCTATTGCTGCAGCTATGTTTCTATTTTTTCTAGGATTTTATCTAGATGGAGTCATAAAGCCTGCATTCTTTTTTATTTGGCTACTTTATCTTTGTAAAATAAAGGTTCAGAAATTCATGCATATTGTTTTATGCATCCAGTGTGTGTGTGTGTGTGTGTGTGTGTGTGTGTGTGTGTGTGTGTGTGTGTGTGTGTGTTTTACTGCTGGAAAATATTCCATTAAGTGTTTGTCCAACAATTTGTCTTTGTTAGTTTTGTTATCTGTGTATACTGGCCTCACATAATGAGTAGAGAAGTATTTTATTTTTATTGGAAGAGTTTATCAGAAATTGATATTAGTTCTTCAAATGTTTGGTAGAATCAGGTGGTAAACCCATTCAAATCTGAGCTTTTCTTTGTGGGCAATTTTCATTTTTTTGTTTTAATTCCAATGTAGTTAACATTCTGTGTTATATTCAGGTGTACAATATAATACAATTGTATATATATAATATATGTATGTATATTGAATATAATTGATTCAACAATTACTCAGTGCTCATTCAAAGAAGTGTACTCCTTAGTACCCTTCACCTGTTTCCCACATCCTCCCACCCACCTCCCCTCTGGTAACCATTTGCTTATTCTCTGTAGTTTAGAGTCTGTGTTATGGTTTCTCTCTCTCTTTCTTTCTTTACTTGTTTTTTCTTTTTTCTTCCTTTAGTTAACTGTGTAGTTTTTTGATTAGTGATTCATTTGCTTCACTTTTTATAGGTCTATCAGGATTATCATTTTTTCCCACAAGTTAGCTATCATAATTTGTGTCTTTTTAGGAATTTGTCCATTTCATCTAAGTGATCTAATTGCATGGCATACAGTTGTCCATAGATTACATTATAATCCTTTATATATCTGTAGAATCAGGGGCAATGTCTCCTATTTTATTTTAGGTTCTAGAAATTTGAGTCTTTTCTCTCTTCTTTGGTCAATCTAGCTAAATGTTTGTCACTTTTGCTTGTCTTTTATAGAACCAGCTTTTGGTTCCTTTAATTTTCTCTATTGTTTATTTTTGCTCACTTAGTTTCCATTCTAAACTTTACTATTTCCTTCCTTCTGCTTGCATTAAGTTTGGTTTGCTCTTTTTCCCTCTGACATCTTAAAGAGGAATGTTACCTTCTGTTATTTTCAATAAGCCTGTGTTGGTGTACTTAATGGTGTCCCACATTTCTCTGATGCTGCACTTCAGTTTTTCTTCATTCTTTTTTCTCTTTGTTCTTCAATTTTCATAACCTCTATTCACCAGCTTTGAGTTCGCATGTTCTTTCTTCTACCGGCTCAAATCTACTATTAAGCCTCTCTCATAAGCTTCTTCAGTTATTGTACCTTTCATTTCCAGAATTTCCAATTGATTCTTATTCACAATTACTATTTCTTGATATTCTTCATTTGACGTGGCATTGGTATTATATCTTCCTTCACTTTTTAAATCATGTTATCTTTTAGCTCTGAGAGCATGTTTATTATCGCTACTTTAAAGTATTTATTTTTCACATAAAGCTGACATCTGAAATTATAGGTAATTTTTGTTGCTTGCCTCTCTCCCCCCCTCCAAGTATATGGGTCATATTTTCCTATTCCTTTTCCTGCATATTCTTCCAATTGGATACTCTATATAATATATTGCAGCAACTTGGGACTTCCCTGCCCTTTTGGATCATGTTGTCTCTTTTGTTTATTTGTTTAGCTGCTGACTGTGTATTTCCCCTCTCACAATATTTAGACTCTGATATTCCTCTGGAAGGTGCAGCTTTGGGCATTCCTGAGTTGCCAGAGTCCAGCTCCAGCAAGTCCAGGGGTCCTTGAAGGATAGATAGTGTTGACAAGAGAGAGTAAGAGGGCCCTGAGATTCTTTCTGAACACCAGGCAGACATCTCTGTCCTGTCAGTTTTGGTGTCTTTATTTATAGGTCAAACAATAACAAGACATCAGAAAATGGAGTTTTTACAATGGATAGTTCTCTGTGATAAGATGCTTTGGAAAGTGTACAGAAACAGGTTATACAGAAGTATTCTTGCAGAACTACTCCAATTATAGTGAGGTTGAATAAATCTTACAATTAAGAAAATAACACGGTGTTCTTAGTGAAAAACAGGATAACATACGCATTTGTTTAAGTCAATAATGCTAAGACTAAATCATAGGTTAAGATAGTCTAGGAGTCATTCTGTCTGGCTCACAAGAGGAATAATGTTTTGATTTGATGCTGAATGCATAAACACTGTGGGGGCCCTAAATGTCTCAACCTTTGTATTTGGGTTTATGTTTTAACTACTCTTTTCCATCCTTATCACAGTTGCCAGCGTAAGGGAGAATGTTTGTGGAATGTAGGCCTTAGGGAAGGGACTGCTATACATCACCAGTTAGCAAAGGTGTATGTAGTAACTTATGTTCTGCCCTATCTGTTCCTTATCTCTAAATTAGGCTCTTTGTCTCCTGGCCAGACTTAATTGTCCAGTTATATTCCTTATGGCACCAGAGAGCCAACCTTAACTTTAAAGAGTTTAGCTCATTTCCAATACATAGAATAACCTCTTTGAGAGCATTTACAGTTGTGTTTAGTTTTTTGTCTATGATCTCTTGAATAGCTAGGCATGAGAAACATTTTTGGTTAGTTAATTTACGTGTTGAGCTGTATGAACCTCTTGGAGTAATGCAATGGTAGAAACAGAATTGTACATGTAAAGGTCAATCCTTTATGAGTAAGGGCCATTAGCCTGTTTCTGGAGAAAGTATGGAGGGAAAGTATGGAGGAAAACAGGACCTGCTAGAGACACGATGTCTGTTCTCATAATCACATAAGAAGAAGTTCCAACAAAAAGTCCCTTCACAAGATGCAATCACCATACCGGGGCCAGAATAAGGGGACAAGTCACTCCAGTCAACAAGGTGCCTTGGGGGTCAGTGCTCAAGCAGAAATAATTGCGTGGGGGTGGATATTTGTTGTCATCTGACGGCAAGAAACCATGTAAACTTGCCTTAACCTCACAAGGAGTTTTCTTGACTAGTGAGTTCAAAATGGCTCCCAACACAGAGTAGCCGTGGGATGGCACTGCTACTAGTAGGGTTCTCTTCCCTTTTTCTTACCATACCTCTTAAACTCTACTGATTGAAGCTGGTTATTCTTTTATTTTCCATTATATCCTGAGTTGTCTTGGTTCAAATACCACGGACTCTGGCCACTCCTCCTGAATTTCATAGATGGCTTTGAAAAGATTTTATTTTTTTCATTTGCTGATTCCCCGAAGAGCACTTCTGGAGGTCTTTTTTGATTTAATCTTTTAAAATAGTTCTTACCAGTTTTACTAGGAAGAGTCTCAGTGCATCCTTTCATGATGTCCTGATGAAAGTTGATTCCCTCTGTGTGTGATTTTTAGTTTTCAAATATTTGGGAATTTTCCAAGTATCATTCTGTCTTTTATTTAAAATATAATTATTTTACCCTCAGAATGCATACTATGGCTAATTTCAATGTTCAAGAATATCTTAATATTTGTTTCATGGTATATGTTAAGTAACTGTA
Source organism: Proteles cristata cristata (assembly GCA_017311185.1). NCBI lineage: Eukaryota > Metazoa > Chordata > Mammalia > Carnivora > Hyaenidae > Proteles > Proteles cristata. Next base: position 334,745 of record JAESUZ010003908.1, on the reverse strand, counting down.
ACTAAAATAAAAACTATTTAAAATTTTAAAAAATTTGTTTCATGGTCCAGGATGCAGTCTATCTCATTAAATTTTTTTTATTTATTTATAGGAGAGAGAGAGAGCCAGCGTGAGCAAGGGAGGGTCAGAGAGAGAGGGAGTCACAGACTGAAACAGGCTCCAGGCTCTGAGCTGTCAGTCAGCACAAAGCCCGACGCGGGGCTCGAACCCACGAACCGCGAGATCATGACCTAAGCGAAAGTCAGACGCTTAACCGACTAAGCCACCCAGGCGCCCCTATCTCATTAAATTTTTTATGTAAACTTGAAAAGAATGTCTATTTGTTTACCTGTTAGGTTCTATAAATATCAACTTGGTTATCAGTGTTGTTCAAGTGCTCTATATCCTTTCTTTTTTAAAATTTTTTAAATTGTTTTTTATTTATTTCTGAGAGAGAGAGACAGCATGAGAGAAGAGCGTAAGGAACGTCATTTTGAGATTAAGGCCTCCATTAAGAGCAACCTTGGGCTACATGTAGCCCTAGTTCCAGAAAAAGCCTCAGATGTTCAAGGCTAAAGCCACCCTTGGACGGCTCTCAGATCAGCTAAATATTCCTGTGGTCTGAGTCAGGGCTGGGAACTACAGATACTTTGTACAAATTAACCAATTACTCACCACTTGCCTAAATACCACATAGGCTCTTTGAGCTCACCTCATAATTAGTCATTTTCAAAAGATACTCAAAGGTCATGAATGGGTCCCCACCAAAAGTAACAGACACCTCACAGATACAGAATAGTCAAAACTATTACCATGGGTGCTGTACGATTGTAATTAGAACTTATGTGATGATGCCATATGTACAACGTGTACACTGTAACACCCCCATCCCTTACCCCTTAAAAACCCTGCTCATTATTGTTCGGGGCTTCACTTTGCTGCCACTACACCGGTAGGCGGGTGAGCTCCTGCTCGAGCTTGTAATAAAGACCCTATTGTAATTGCATCGGTGTCGGTTCCTTGGTGGTCTTTGGGGACTCGCGAATTGGGAACAACATGAGCAGGGGAGGGCCAGAGAGAAAGGGAGACACAGAATCTGAAACAGGCTCCAGGCTCTGAGCTAGCTGTCAGCACAGAGCCTGGTATGGGGCTCGAACCCACAAACTGTGAGACCATGTCCTGAGCCAAAGTCAGACGCTTAAGTGACTGAGCCCCCCAGGCGCCCCTATATTCTTTCTGATTTTCTACTTGTATCAATTGAGTGAGGATTGTTGTACATTTATCTATTTCTTCTTTCAGTTTTAATTTCAAGGTTTTTTTGTTTTGTTTTGTTTTGTTTTTGAGAGAGAGAATCTTACGCAGGTTCTATGCTGAGCATGGATCTTGATGAAGGGCTTGATCTCACAACTCTGAGACAATGACCTGAAACGAAATCAGGAGTGGGACACTTAACCTAGTGAGACACCCAGGACCTCCTAATTTAAAGTCTTTAAGCCTTATTATTACATACATAAACATACAGTATTGCTATGTCATCTAGATGAATTGACCTATTAATCATTATGAAATGAGCTTCTTTATTTCTAATAATATTGTTTTCCTATCTACTTTTCCTGAAATTAATATAGCCACTTACTCTTTCTTTTGACTACTGTGAGAATGATACATCGTTTTCATTTCTTATATATTTAAGCTATCAATACCCTTATATGAAAAGTGAGTTTCTTGTAGACAGCATATAGGTGGGTCTTGCTTCTTTTTTTAAATCGAGTCTGATAAACTCTACTTTTAACCATTTACATGTAGTGTCATTATTCTTATAGTTGTGTTTAAATCTACTGTGTGACTATTATTTTATGTTTTTTTTCTTCTATCTATGCCAGCATCCTATGTGAGAAATCTTACTACATCTTAGAGCCAATGGATGTTACATGAAAGATATTTATCTCACATACATTCATAAAGAAGCAATAATTTTACAAACTATGTTCATATGTAAAAATCGAATGGTTAAATATATATGGGTGAAAATTAAACCTTCTAAACACAATACCAAAAGTTAAACGTATAAAGAAAAAATTAATATGTCTGGAAGTAAAAAGAAAACATAATAAATCATAAAACAAATACTAGAATTAAAATTAATTAAATAATAAAAGCCTATAATTGTATTTTCTGATATTATTATAAACCAAAACAGAAACCTAAGGAAAATAGACATAAAATACATCATTATGTCAACCACTGTGGTAGGTAGAATTCAAGATGGCTCCCAAGGAATCATGTTCTTATGTAATCCCCTCCCTTTGGGTGATGGCTAAACCTGTCACCACTTCTAACCAAAGGAATTTGTCAAAGGTAATGGGGTAGCCACTCCCTTAATTAGGTTATAAAGCAAATGTGATGGAATGATCACTCCTATGATTCTATCTTGGCTGACTGGAGATAGATTGCTTTGTTGACTTTGAAGCAGGAAATCCTATGTTGTGACAAGTCCTGTGATGACAAGGCAAGGACAGGGAGCAGCCTTTTGGAGTTAACAGTAACCCTTGCCATTAACTTGAAAAACACAGCATGTCTGGGGCGCCTGGGTGGCTTAGTCGGTTAAGCGTCCGACTTTCACTTAGGTCATGATCTCGCAGTTCGTGGGTTCGAGCCCCGCGTCGGGCTCTGTGCTGACTGCCAGCTCAGAGCCTGGAGCCTATTTCAGAGTCTGTGTCTCCCTCTCTCTCTGACCCTCCCCTGCTCACGCTGTCTCTCTCTCTCCTAGAAATAAATAAAAACAGTATAAAAAAAAAAAAAAGAAAAAGAAAAACACAGCATGTCTGTCTTACAACTTCTTCTAACTGAATTCTGGCAACAAGAGGACCTGAAACTTCAGAAAGGTATGCAGCCCTGATGAAACGTTTATTTCAGTCTGGTCAGAAGAGGACCCAACTAACCCATGCCTGGATGCTGGACTCACAAAAACTGTGATATAATAAATGTATGTTATTTTAATATCCTAATTTTGTGTTCATTTGTTATGCAGCAATAGAAGACTAACGCATCTATAGCAGAATAAACATCACCAAAATGTGTAAAAACATAAAAAAATGACTTAAATGATGAAGATATGTCATTGTTCATTTAAAACATAAAATCATAGGGGCGCCTGGGTGGCTTAGTCGGCTAAGCGTCTGACTTCTGCTTGGGTCATGATCTCGCGGTTCGTGGGTTCGAGCCCCGCGTCGGGCTCTGTGCTGACTGCCAGCTCAGAGCCTGGAGCCTGTTTAGTCTGTGACTCCCTCTCTCTCTGACCCTCCCCTGCTCACGCTGTCTCTCTCTCTCTCTCCTAGAAATAAATAAAACATTAAAAAAAAAAATAAAACATAAAATCATAGCATGTATAAAGCATTAATGTATGTATTTATACAACCTTATTTATGCTCCTGTATTTTATTATGATTGAAACTGATTTTGAAATTTTTATATTTATATTTAATCTATTCTACTTGTACATCTATTATAATTTTTATATGTTTGTAATCTCTATGTCTATATGCACAATATCAACCCTTTTGACATGAATGTAGAAAATCAAATGTTTTCATATTCTACTGATGAAATCCACATTGGATATACATTTACAAAATTCCTGACAAGGCTAAAAACTCTGAAAATATTTGGTACCTATTACAATGTTAGCTAGAAAATACAGAAAGTATAAGGAAAGTGAATTACTATTTGAAATAGCACATGACAAAATCCAAGTTTTCTATTTATATAAAAATGTATTTATTACACATAATTATCTAGTATATACACATATTTGTTATGGCTTCTTCTTAAATAAAAAATATACATAGAAGAATATATGTGAATTTATTTGGCATTTCATTGACAGAGGTTATTTTTGGATAATGGGAATATGCATTATTTTGTGAGCAGTAATTTTTTCTTCTAACTTATTTTTATTTTTGGGGTGCCTGGGTGGCTCAGTCTATTAAGCATCTGACTTTTGATTTCATCTCAGGTTTTGATCTCACAGTTATGAGATCAAGCTCCACATTAGGCTCCACACTGGATATGGAGCCTGCTTGGAATTCTCTCTCTCCTTCCGCCCTTCCCCTACTTGTGTGTGCTCTCTCTGTCTCAAAATAAATTTTAAAAAAGTAGTAAAATAAATAAATAATTTTTATTTTAGATTTTTTCTTCAAAGTACATTTAGTTTTATAATATAAAAATTAAAGTTTTCATTTTATTTTAAATAATTAGGTGATATTTTACTATCTTATCTTGGTTTTATAATTATTTTAGTACCACTAAAATGGTATGATTTATGGTTATTTATGTACAGATTTTATCCCTTTCCCTGTTTATAAGTTCACTGAAATGAAGAGAGGTATGGTCATTTTTTAGGCACTCAGTCAATATATGTAGAACAAATAAGTGAATAAATCTCATGATGAGCAATGGCATGGCTCTTTACACTCACAAATACTGTCTCCTTCAAATAGCAATCTTTTTGAAAAAAATTCATTATTTTGAATAACTACTGAAGTCCTTCTTTATCCATGGTTTCAGGCAGCCACCAGTGGTCTTGGGATGTGTCCCCAACAAATGAGGGGGGACTACTGTAGTTAGATTTCCTTTCTATGATTTGATAATATAGTTACTTTACAAAACACCAGGGATTGATTTAGCAACTTTTTTTTAACCTTGTACAGTACCATTACCACTCAAAGGCACTAATTAAACTCAACTGAACACATGGGAGGCATTAAGCAGAGTTGCAGTCTGCTGTGAGCCTACTAATCTTGGTATAAGAAATGTTAAAAAACAAAGTTCAACTGAGTAAACTGTAAAGATGGTATTGGCTTTACTCAACCATTCATGAATCTAGCAGCATCCCATCTAGCTGATAGAAAGGAACTCTGAGGAGCTATACAAAATGAAAGACTTTTGTAGGCAGAAGGGAGTGGGATAAGGAAGTCATACTAGAAAAAAGCAGATTGGTTTCGACAAGGCCACCTCCCTTTAGAGGCATTAACGGTCCCTCTGTCAGGCAGATTACCTCACTAGTGCTGACTGGCTGTTTAAGATTCACTCCTGGACGAGGCCAAAACACTAAGTTAGGTATTAAGTCTCAGTTTGGTGACGTGAGGCCTAACATTAGTGACTCCATTTTAAGCCTATTGTCTTGTTTTTAACAGGAGTATTATTAAGAAGGAAGAAGGAAGTTTGTAGATCTGAAGAAATATTCTGTAGAAGTCACTCTACGCATTGTTCACTTCTTCACAAGTAAACTTTTTGTACTTTTGCATGCTTTCCTTTAGAATTCAAAAATTCCTCAGAGCATACTATCAGTTCTAACCACAGAAATTTGAATTATCTTGGGACACCTGGGTGGCTCTGTTGGTTAACCTTCAACTTTGGCTCAGGTCATGATCTCACGGTTCATGAGTTCCAGCCCCGCATTGGGCTTTGTGCTGACAGTGCAGAGCCTGGAGTCCCCTCAGAGTTCTGTATCTCCTTCTTTCTCTGCCCCTTCCCTGCTCATACTCTGTCTTTCTTTTTCTCTCTCTCAAAAATAAATAAACATTAAAAATTGTTTTTTTAAATATAAAAAAAGAAATTTGAATTATCCCCAAGAATGCCAAGACCGCCACCCTAGTTTCTAAAATAGCCACTCTTTCTCTGTACAGGAAAAAGAAATGTTTCTTTGTGGCTGTTATTGACAAATATTTTAATAGAAATCCACTAATAGAGTACTAAGAGGAACAGAAAGAGCATATCTAGAATATTACTATTAAAAGTCATTAACAACTGGTGCTTATTAGGTGCTCCAAATACTTTACATGTTTTAAGTCATTTAATATCTCCCGAGGTAAAAAAAAAAAAAAGTCTTTGTTACAAGTTTAGATGCCAAAATGACTCTAAGTTGTCTTTATTGTCTTTTGTATGACCCATATTTAGCTATCAATAAGCCTGAGAAATGAATGAGATTTGTTTGCCCTGTAAGAACATTAATTTAATTTAATTTTTTAAAAATATTTTTATTTATTTCTAGGAGAGAGAGAGAGAGAGACAGCGTGAGCAGGGGAGGGTCAGAGAGAGAGGGAGTCACAGACTGAAACAGGCTCCAGGCTCTGAGCTGGCAGTCAGCACAGAGCCCGACGCGGGCTTGAACCCACGAACCGCGAGATCATGACCTAAGCGAAAGTCGGACGCTTAACCGACTAAGCCACCCAGGCGCCCCAGAACATTAATTTTAATACCTACCTATGATGTGATAGAATTTAAAAGCGGGTTATCACTTGTTTAGTGCTCGTCCACTTAACATCCATGTAAAAAGAAATCTGATATTCATTTATGTGGATTTTTAAATTGATTTTGATACTGTACTGGTAGTTTGCTGTGACCTAGAACCTATTTCTCTTAATAAAGGTGAGATTAAAAGGCAGATCATTTCACTGAAACTACGCAATTATTAAAACTAAAAAACTGTTATTTTTATTCACAAAATCATGCCTATTTGAGCAATATGTACAGTTGGAAATTTGCAAATTTTAAAAGCCCATACAGTCTTAAATCAACAGTGTTTCAGAGATAGATAGATATATATCTCCAATTATTCTTATCTGGGTAGAAACTATACTGAGAGAATATTATTAATTGGATTACTCATAATTCGATTTTTTTCCACCAATGATGATGAAATGAGCTTTTGGATATACAATGTTGACAGTTTTTATTAAATTTATTTGGGGAAATAATAAAAATTTAAATGTCACAATATCCCTTTCACATAATGTTTAAATTACTTTTTTGGATTATTATCATGTCTTTAAATTAGAAAAACTTAGTTTTGCACCTACTGTACAGGGAAAAAACAAGTTTTTGCTACTGTGTGTTTCTTTCCTGTGTATCTCTTTTACCACTCAAAGTACAAGCATACTCACAAAGCACTTCACTCTGACACTTCCAGTCTCCAAATGGGTGGATAATTTCTTTGTGACACCAGCTGGATATTTTACAGTTTGACTCTCTGACACTTACATGCCTGTAGATAGTGTCAGATCTCACAGGTTAAGGACTCAGTCACTCAAGACTGCTCCTGCCCCACTACGGAAGGAAATCTCAAGTTACATCTCCACGTTATACACAACTTCTGTCCAGTTTGGCTGCAAATTGGAGTTTATCATTAAGGTTCCCATAGACAGGATCAATGAACTTGTTAGAGTGGTTCACAGCACTCAGGGAAATATTTACTTACACTTGCCAACTTATTAAAGGACACGATAAAGGATAAAGATGAAGAGATAATAGGGGAGGCCTGGGAGGGTCCTGAGCATGGGATATTCTATCCCTGTGGTGTCAGGGTGTTTCACCTTCCTGGTCTAGCTGTGTTCACCAATATGGAAGCTCTCTGAACCATATAATTTTGGAATTCTATGGAAGCTTCCTCATGTAGGCATGATCAATCTTTAGTCCCATTTTCAGATTTTCTCCCCTCTTAAGAGATAGGGGTATGGGGTTAAAAATTCCAATAGTGTAGGGTGACTGGGTGGCTTTGGTTTGGCGTCCAACTCTGAATTTTGGCTCAGGTCATAATCTTGCAGTTTGTGAGTTCAAGCCTCACATCAGGCTCTGTGCTGACAGTGAGGAGCCTGCTTGGGAATCTCTCTCTCTCTCTCTCTCTCTCAAAATAAATACACTTTAAAAAAATTCCAATTGTGGCTTGTTCTTTCCTATGACCAGCCTCATCCAGCAGCCATCTAGGAGCCCACCAAGAATCACTTCATTAGGATAAAAGACATTCTTATCACCCAGGAAATTACAAGGGTTTTGGGAGGACTGTCAAAAGACCAGATATTAGACCAAGAAATGCTCCTCATGTTCTTATTACTCAAGAAAAAAGAGGTTTCAAGAACCCTGTGTCAGCAGCCATGTGCAGAGACTAGTACATATTTCTTATTATAAATCACAACATCATAATCTTAATCTGAAAGTGACATACAGGCTACTTAAGATTAACAATCATTTGTAAAGGTCTCCAGCATGCAATATGCACTAATTATATAAGTCATAATTGTTAGTCTAGTTTGTGCCACATAATAAAATAGGAATAGGGTCCCTGATCTCACTGAGATTATTCTTCAATGGAAAAAATAGTAAGTTTTAATTTTTAAAAAATTGTTAAAGAAATATATAACAAAATCATAATAAAATGCTAAAAATGTTCAATCTATTTTGAGAGGGTATTACAAGTAGATACAATTTAGAATAAGGGTTCAGAAAAAACTTTTCTGATGAAATGACATTTAAGTCTGGAAAAGTGGGTATGAATTAGGCAGAAAACATGCTTGAGTCAAGAAGCAGTCTAGAAGCACAATTTGAAAGGTCTCTGAAGCAAAAAGAGCTTGATGGATATGGGAGCATACGAGTTCTGATGTGACTAAATTGTTGTAAAGGCTAAAGTGGCTTCAACCCAATTCAGAGAAGGACATACAGGTCAGAATATGCCAGGTTTTATTTGTTGTGTTAAGGATGTGAGGTTTTGTTACATGTATCACTGAGGACCGTTGGAAAGTTTTAAGAAGGAAAATTATATGTTTGGGTCTGCATTTTAAACAAAAAGAATTGCTCTTTTTCTTTTGTAAATAATTGTTTAAAGAAGAACCAAAAACAGAGATGAGAAGCCCAACCAGTTAAGGATAATAGTACAGATGACAGCACCGAGGAAGAACTGAGTAAATTTGATATACACTGGAGGACAACTTGAGAAGGATTGCTGATTAATTAGATGTAGTGAATGAAGGAGAGGGAATGTATCAAAAAGGTCCCTATATTTGTTTGTATCAGCAACACCAGAGTAATTTTTTAAATTTGTATTTTGTCTGTTGGCTATCTGATCCACGTCACTGTCACTGTCAAACCAAGAAAATTCAACATTTATTAGATCAAAATTTATTTTGTTCATATTTTTCCAGAAATGGTTCCATTTGAAATGGTATAAAATCAAGTAACATATATTTGACTAGAATTTATTAGTGATGATAGAGATATGACCCCTGAAAATGGCCAATAATGAATCTGACTCTCTAGTCATCTAAGTGCTTAGGATTAGACTCATTGCTTAAAAGACCTTGAGGCTCTTTCAGCTTTATGCCAAATAATGAATAAACTCAAGGCAGGAAAAAAAAAGACCTTGAGGCTCAAGATGGGACAAAGCTGGACATAACACCATAGGAGAGAAAAAGAACAGAGATACAGATTCCAGATTCACCAGGCTTCTCCCAGTTCATACCTTGTCAAAAAGCAAAAACTCAGGGCACCTGGGTGGCTCAGTCGGTGACTTTGGCTCAAGATCTCATGGTTCATGGGTTCAAGCCCCACATCGGGCTCTGTGCTGACAGCTCAGAGCCTGGAGCCTGCTTCGGTTTCTGTGTCTCCCTCTCTTTCTGACCCTCCCCTGCTCATGCTGCCTCTTTCTCTCTCTCTTAGAAATAAATAAAACATTTAAAAACAAAACAAAAAACAAAAAGCAAAACCTCAGGTTATAGAAACTTTCTTAAAGTACTATTTTTTAACATTTAAAAAATTTATTTGACACTTAAAGCTTTATATTTTTGAGTAAAAGACATGTAATATTTTTATTCTTATACAACCTTTAACAGGTGATTATTAATTCTCTTTTATCAGAAACTCTGAGTCAATGGATGAAGAATAAGAAATCTCTTTCTAGAACATATATTTAACCACAATTACGCAAAATGTTCATTCATGTTCTACTCTCTGTATTAAAAATTCTTAGAACTGGACAATAACATGAAGAAGAATGAAACTAGACCACTTTCTTATACCATACACAAAATAAACTCAGAATAGATGAAAAATCTAAATGTGAGACAGGAATTCATCAAAACTTTACAGGAGAAAACAGGCAACAACTACTTTGACCTCAGCCACAGCAATTTCTTGCTCGACAGGTCTTCAAAGGCAAGGGAATAAAAGCAAAAATGAACTATTGGATCCTCATCAAGCTAAAAAGCTTCTGCACTGCAAGGGAAATGATCAACAAAACTAAAAGACAACCAATGGAATGGGAAAAGATACTTGTAAATACATATAGGATAAACTGTTAGTATCCAAAATCTATAAAGAATTTACCAAACTCAACATCCGAAAAACAAATAATCCAGTGAAGAAATGGGCAGAAGACATGAATAGACACTTTTCCAAAGAAGACATCCAGATGGCCAGCAGACACTTGAAAAGATGCTCAACATCACTCATCATCAAGGAAAGAACTGAAATGTGTTAGTAGTCTAGCCATGTGCCCCAATTTCTGTTTTACAGCAAAAGTGGAGAACTGCAAGTAAAGGAAGCAAAACAATCATTTCCTTGTATTTTAGGAAACTTTAACCAGGATATCATCCTCTAGTTGGTGTTAGGAATGTTTGCTTACTTTTCAAACCATTTTTTTTAAACATGTGGGTTTTTTGAGGCTCCCATCTGATTAGTGCAGGTCAGCTGTCAACCAATACTGAGGTATCTTTGACTGAGGTGGTTTTATTTGGTTTTGTTTTTTAAATTATGTATCTGCTACAAAGTAATGTACTCATCTCAATGGGAATGGTGTAAAACCTGAAAAGGCCTTAGGTGATATGGATCATAGCTAATAAATCAATCTTGTAAAAAAACCAAAAAATAATAAAAAAATAAAAATTCTAAAATTTATGAATGAGCTGGGCTTTAGTCAATATAGATAGATGTGGGGCTTACTTAATTTCCTAAAGCATGTCCTTTTAGCTTTAAAAAACATAAACTCAGTATTCAAAGCACCTTTGGCTACAAATAGACCTCCCATATCCATCACCTTCATGTGCTCTCTATTTTCCTCTGACAAAATGTGCATTCCGTTTAATTTATTCATGTAAGGTAGAAATAACTGCCACACTGTTCCATCCTCTTGAAATATTTGTAATTTAACACTAAGCAAAGACTGATATCAAAGCATAAAAACTGTGGAATTTTAGGCATTAGTTCACCAAATATAAATGAGGACAGATACATTTCAAAGATATGTAATTTTTGGGTCTATCAGTAGGATTTGAGCTGACCAATGGAGAGTAGCATCTATATATGTTGGCTTCAGAGATTTATCATGAGATTGATTGGCATCTTTCTAGGTTTGTGTATCATTTTACTTATTAACTATGCCACATTAACTCCTGGGATTCTCCTATCCAATTTAGGAATTCATATGCATGCCAAGATGTGAAGCACTCTGATTGATTTTATACACATCCACTTTAAATTCACTTGGCACTTATATTTTACTTTTTAATCCTTAAATTATCATTTTGTTCCCATTTCAGATTTGTCTGACTCATCTTTGCAATTAAGTGCTACATTACATTGCATGTTGGAACTATTTTTATTCTCTTCTTTCTGGTTGCCTTGTGGAAATCATGATTGTTTAACGTACTTGTAGAAATATTAATGAAATAAAAGATTGAAGTCAATGATTTCAGAAGATTGTGTGGCTACGGTGAGAGAGGAAAATGATATTGTAGTGGGAAAATGTGGTTTCCTTTCACTCAAAATGATATTTTCTCCAAAATGTGATTTTTTTTATTCAAAATGAAACTTTTCCCCAAAGAGATTTGTTTGAGAATCACAACTGTAAAACAGATATATTCCCTAATGTTTACTTACTTTCCAGGGAATATATTATAAACTTTTACATATTATAAAAGTCAATGAATCTTATATGCTTTCCTCTTAATCTGAATTTCTCATTATTGTATCAGCAGATGGCACTGTGTGAATAACCCATTTAAATTAACTTCTTTGGTACTTATGATATTTTTAAATTATTTTAAGTGTACTCATGGGGAACAAGATGGTTTTGTTAAGAAGCATAAGGAACACTCATTCTATATTTAATGCAGAATGTAATTATTTAGTTGGCACACCCAGATTGACAATAAGCTTCTTGTCTTATCTTCATAGCAGAAATTGAATGTTTCCCTTGTTATCAATGGCCAGACCTTGAAATTTTGCTTTTGTATCAACAGGAGGTTTTCTATTTCATTTCTTTCTAAATATGAAATTGCCTATGTCTTGGGCTGCTATAACGAAATACCACAGACTAAACAGCTTATAAACAAAACAAGTTTATTTTTTACAATTCTAGAGGCTGTAAGTCCAAGATCAAGGTACCAGATGAAGGTCCCCTTCCACGTCAAAGACTTCTTATATATTCACACAGCAGAATGGATGAGCCAGCTCTCTGAAGCCTCTTTTATAAGAGCACTGATTCCATTCATGAGAGTTCCACCATCATGACCTAATCATTTCCCAAAGCCCAAACTCCTAATACTGTTACTTTGGGCATTAAGTTTTCAACATAAAAATTTAGAGGGTCAGGGTGAGGCAGTCGTTCAGACCATAGCACCTTAGGTGAGATACTATCTTGTTTCTCTAAGTCTTTTTGGGGCCTAGAATCTATACCTAAATCCACAATTATAATAGCTGATCCTTTACTCTCTTCTGCCTACACCACTACATTACCTGCCTTAATACTTTATTTTTTCTTTCTGATATTGCAAGGGATATCCAGAAAGAAGTTTTAGATAATTTGATCAGTTACTCCTTCTATGACCTCACAATATCTGTTCACCCATTAGGATACACCTGTAAGGATTTTATCTCCTGCCTGAATTTTCTCTTATTGTCCCCAAGTTTCCTTCTCTTTAAATCTTGTCTCTGGTCTCCATCTCATGCAAGTAATTCCTTAAATAATCCATTCAATTGCTGAAAAATTCCCTTTACGGGCAATGAAGGAAGAAACTGCTTTTACACCCATATAATTGAGTGTTGATTTTAGTAAATGAGTTCAGGAAAGTGAAATCTACTACTGAATCCTTATTTTTTTTTAAGTGTATTTATTTACTTTATGAGGGATAAGGGCAGAGAATCCCAAACAGGCTCCATGCTGTAAGTACAGAGCCAGGGCATGGGGCTCAGTCCCAGGATCTGTGAAATCATGACTTGAGCAGAAATCAAGTCAGATGCTTCACTGACTGGGCCACCCAGGTGGCCCTACTCCTGAATTCTAACTTAAAGGACAACTTCAACCTTTAATTGTGGTAACTGTAGGCTCAATATCTTAGAAAATGAGAGGTTTTAGAACAGATACAACTATCATTGTCTACATTACTGTCTAAAAACAAATTGCAGTGAGATCTTATCTTCAACTATTGGATGAACTCAATAAAAAAGGTTGGAAAAACACAGAAACTGCAAAGATGTGAAGAATTGGTCACACATACTCATTTCTGTTAAGGAAGTAAATTATAAAGATCTGTAAAATTTTCTGGTCATTACTATCTAAATTTTAAGTGTACCTAAGTTTTTATTCCATAATTACACTTTGAAGCCTATTCCCTACCAAAATAAAAGCAATATTTATAACAATATACGGGAAAGATGTTTATTGTAACAATATCTGTTTTAGCAAAATCAAAAAATATATTGACAATTTCATGTTTATCACAGGGAAAGAATATGTATTTTGTGGTTTAGTATCATCTTTATACATTAAGCTACTGTTGAAAAGATCAAATTAGATCAGCAAGAATTAGATCAGAAAGAGATCTATGATATACCAAGTTTAAAATATTGCAAATTAATCAGTATAATATTTTACAATTTCCATAAAAGTTTTATTTATTTATTTATTTATTTAGTTAGTTAGTTAGTTAGTTAGTTACTTATTTATTTATTGGGTATGCACGCAAGCAGTGGGAGGGGCAGAGAGAGGAGAGAGAATCCCAAGCAGGCTCCTGTTATCAGAGCAGAGCCTGAAGTGGGGTTTGAGCCCATGAACCATGAGATCAAGGCCTGAGCCAAAATCAAGAGTTCAACTAATTGAACCACTCAGGAGCCTTGCCAGTATTTTTAAAAAAGAAAATCTCTCTCTCTCTCTCTCTGTTTCCTCTCTCTCCACCCTTTTCTCTACAACAATCATAGAAACACACACACACATACAAACATATATGCATTTTTTTCTGAACAAGTATAGAGAAATTATGAATGTATACATAATATACTTTTATAAAAATAGTCTAACAAAGCTCTTACATTGAATATACATAACTTTTATAACTTATATAATAACATTTATATCTAAATATTATATGTAAATAAGCATAGTCTAAGAAGTAGTATTGGGGGAAATAAGAGAAAGATAATTTTTTCATTTATATATAATCTGTATTGTTTAAATTGTTACAACATCATTAAATTTGAAGTTATAATAATAAATCAATAAAACTTAAAAATAACTAAAAGAAATAAATTAATATCTGAAAACTGGTAATATGAAAGATTACAAGGATACAGTATTTGAAAAAAGATTCAAGTTATTTTTGAAAGGACTGTTTTTAGAATAAATGACAAATAGCGATGTTTGAATTTCTATTCCCCACTTTCCCACTGAAATGCCAAAACATATAATGTATAGTTCTGACAAAGTCATTACTAGAAATATTATGTAGGGAATCTAAAAAAAAGTCAAACTCATAGAAGGAAACAGGAGAATTGTGGTTGCCAGATGCTGGAGAAGGGGGGAAACAGAAGATATTGGTCAAAGGGTAAAAGTTTTCAGTGATCAGATGAGTAAATTCTGAGGATTTAATGTACAGCATGGTGACCATTGTTAATGATACTGTATTACAAACCTGAAGATTGCTAAGAGAGTAGATTTTAAGCATTCTTACCACAAAGAGGGGAAAAATGTAACTATGGAAGATGATGGAAATGTTAATTAACTTGCTTGTGGCAATCACTTCACACTGTATACGTCTATCAAATCATCACTTTGTATACTTTAAGTATGTACAATTTTACTTGTCAATTATCATATATCTCAATAGAGATGGCAAATCAATCAACCAATCAGTTAGTCTCTGATAAGAAAAAAAAATCTAAGTCCAGGTAAGAGAGATTGATTCAAAATTTCAATCATCCAAAGGTTAACAAGATGGCTGTATCAAAGACATTTGCCCCAATTGATACTTTTTGTGCAGCCCATGTTTATTTGATTTCTCTACTCCTGTAGCATTTCTCTATTTCTAAAATTACTCCTGTATCCTTTGGGGAATTCCTAGTAGTGCTATTACTGGGTTGTATCGTAGTTCTATTTTTAATTTTTTGAGTAAGGGATACAGGAGTGCTAATCCATAGGGACACATGTACCCAATGTTTATAGCAATGCTTTCAACAATAGCCAAATTATGGAAAGAGCCTAAATGTCTATCAACTGATAAATGGATAAAGATGTGGTTTATATATCATGGAATACTACTTGGCAATGAGAAAGAATGAAATCATGCCATTTGCAGCAACATGGATGGAACTAAACTGTATTATGCTGAGTGAAATAAGTCAGTCAGAGAAGGAGAGATATCATATGTTTTCACTCATATGTGGATCTTGAAAAACTGAACAGAAGATCATGGGGGAAGGGAAGGGAAAAAAGTTACAAACAGAGAAGGAGGGAGGCAAACCACAAGAGACTCTTAAATAAGGAGAACAAACTGAGGGTGGACGGGGGTGGAGGAGAGGGAAAATGGGTGATGGGCATTGAGGAGGGCACTTGTTAGGATGAGCACTGGGTGTTGTATGTAAGCCAATTTGACAATAAATTATATTTAAAAAATAAATAAAAGTATTCCAAGACCAAATGTTTCAGTAATGCTTTGTGAATTAGCAATAAAATTGGACTGGCGGTAGCACATTGTCTATTATAATATAAAGTCATAATAATGTCCTACTCAGGTTTTATGGGCTTTTTTTGGTTTGTTTGTTTGTTTTTACTACACCACTTTTGGGAAGAAACAAACTGCAGATATAGTAGAAATGAGTTTTATTTTTTATCTAATAGATCCCAAAGAGTTCTGTTTATTGATTTAGTGTTTATCCTATCATTTATTTGACACTTATCTCAAGGTAAGAAAATATATATCCAATGACAATTGTCTCTCCCACAGCCTGATCCTTCCTCCAGACCTTATCTTTCCATGTGTTATTATTCTTTTAAATAACAGCTTCTGTTATGTAAATCCAAAAAGTGAACATCCTGTTCCTGAGCAAGTGAGAGCAGAGAATAGTCTGAGCTGCTGCAAAATCTTCCCATCATTACAACCAAGGAGTGCTGTGCGACCAAAGCAGGAAGAGAATTTCCATTAAAATGCATGTTTCACTGGCAGGAGTGTGCCAGTCATCCCAACCATCCCTCTAAATTATGTTATATTTGTTGGTTTTGACTAGGCTTATTATGCAAAATCCTTTGTTAGTGATTCTTTTTTGGAAATGAGAATTAAGTTTTGGCTCCTAGTGTCATCTTTTCAATATCCAGTCTCCTTGCTAACTGACAAAAACGTCTTAGAGTTTATAATATGTAGGTAGCACTGTTTCTCAGTTTCTGTGAGAAATAGTGCTTTTACTTGTATTCTTTTATTTGTATTCTGTTTGCTCCTTTGGTTGGTAAGTCTAATTAGGAAGGTTTAGTATTCCATAATTCACTTTCCAAAAGTCCCACTATTTAAATATATTTCAATATTAATAAAACACTGACAGAGGGGAATGATAAGGTGAGGAGGAAGAGGAGATATCAACAGAGTATAGAATCAAGATGGTATAGGAGTTACTTTCCATTAGATGGGACATTTAAATGGACAAAAGAGGGTTACCTCGCTGGTTCAGACAGTTAAGCGTCCACCACTTGACTTCGACTCAGGTCATGATCCCAGGGTTTTAAGGATGGGCCTTGTCAGGCTCAGCACTGGGCGTGGAGCCTGCTTAAGATTCTCTCTCTGTGTCTCTCTGTCTCTCTCCTTCTGCTTCTCCCTCTCCCACACACGGATGTGCACTCACTCTTTCGCTCTCTCAAAAAAAGGAATAAAGGATCAGTGAGGACGTAGGTTAGTTTAATACTTTGGTTACAGGATGTTGAGGTAATGAACCAATTATGGTCCTACATTTTTAATGAAATAAAAAGGGAGGTCATTTGCTCAGAAAGAATACAAAAGAACCACATAATGTCTTAATTTTGAGGATCACCTTTTTTTTACATTTCTTATTTGTTATTCATTTGTTTTGTTTTCTGAGTTGTAAAAGTGCATGCATATCATATGATTATTAATCTTCTAGCTGCTGATTATGGTGGTGGGTTCCTATTTATTTTTATTTTGTCTAGATTTGTTATATCTATCACTCATTTTATCTATGCTTTTAAATTTGTGGCCAAGCTGAGAAACTTGGTATTTTGCTATTGTTGTTACTTGTTTGTTTTCTTACTTAGTATTTTTTCCCCTTCCTATAGCAACCTAATTTAACTCTGGGGGCATTGACTCTTACCTACTGTATGTAGCATTTATGATTCTACAAACTAGATGTCATGGGAGACCCAAGTTAGACTTACCACATCATTTCCTTAGGACTCTGAACCTAGATGGGGCAAATATGAGTGTGGAAGGAAATGGCTGGAGCACATTTGTTTTATCTTGGCGCCCATGAAAATAATTTCCCTAAACCCAATCCCTGACCAATATGTTTGGATTAGTCAACAATTATAATTACTACATTTGTACATATATATATATGCAAACATATTTCTCATTCTTACTTATGTGAAAATATATATTGGGGCGCCTGGGTGGCTTAGTCGGTTAAGCGTCGACTTTCACTTAGGTCATGATCTCGCGGTTCGTGGGTTCGAGCCCCGCGTTGGGCTCTGTGCTGACTGCCAGCTCAGAGCCTGGAGCCTGTTTCAGCCTGTGACTCCCTCTCTCTGACCCTCCCCTGCTCACGCTGTCTCTCTCTTTCTCCTAAAAATAAATAAAACATTAAAAAAAAAAGAAAATATATATTTATCTGTAAAACTAATACAGAATACTTTCTACCTCTCTCTAATCTTATATCACTTATTGATTTATATTATAACCTAATTTCCCTGACTCATTGCATGGATTAAAATTCAGGAAAGAGCAAGTCTCAGGGACAATGTGTCAAAGATGCCTGTTGCACTGACTACTTGGTAATAAGACACTGTGTTTTACATTATTAAAAGGGCTTTATCGAAATATCTAACATGTTACAACAGTCCTGTCAAAACAGCTATGACACAATGTTGTAGTCTCTTTGTCTAGTTGGATTTACAAAAACAGGAATGGTCTGACAGTCCTTTTAACCAGAATACAATATTGATTTCCATTATACTATATTATTCCTTATTGTTTCTGGATGCATGTTTAACTACTAAATGAGTGTGACAAGATAAATTTCCTTCAAAATATTCTTAAAATTCATGGTCTTTGCTTGTTTTATAAATCAAAACATATGCATTATTCCTTTCCATTTCAGAAATAATAGCCTAAATTAGATTTATCTCATTTACTGTCCTATGGAAACCCTAAAGAAATATCAATATAAAATCTTCCTGTTTCATATATTCATTTCCCCTTAAAAAGTAAAACTTAAAACAGAAAGATTACATAAATGGAGCATATATTCAATTCTCTTTTCCTGATATAATCCTATAAAATATTTCATCTGAATGAAATCCCTAAGTGTCACTGTTAATTAATGAAATAGAATATAATTTTTATCCAATTATATGCATCTTTTTTTAAAATTTTTTTTTTAATGTTTCATTTATTTTTAGGAGAGAGAGAGAGACAGCGTGAGCAGGGGAGGGTCATAGAGAGAGGGAGTCACAGGCTGAAACAGGCTCCAGGCTCTGAGCTGGCAGTCAGCACAGAGCCCGACGCGGGCTCAAACCCACGAACTGTGAGATCATGACCTAAGCGAAAGTTGGACGCTTAACCGACTAAGCCACCCAGGCGTCCCTATATGCATCTTTTAAAGAGTATAGATTCAAAGACATGTGGTAAAATATTCAAGAACTAACCAAATATTTTTTGTCTAGTACACTATTATCTTTTTATCCAGCTAGATGCTTCATTTTGTTTCCATTGTACTGGAGAATGACACATTATTCAACTAATATTGACCAATCACTAGCAGCAAAATGAAAGTATAAAAGCTTCATTTCTCAAGGATAATATAAAAGTACCAGAGTTTTATCTAATATAGACAGAGTAGGAACTATACATTTAAAATCTCTACCCTAATCGATGACATATATAATAACCAACATTTGTTATGTAGTTAATATGAGATACTATTTCTAGTGCTTCACATAGGCTTATTTTATTTAATCTTCTCATAACTCTTTATGGTCAGTAAAAGTATTATCCACTTTCTAACAGACCAAGAACTGAGGCACAGAGGTTAAGTATCATGCACAAGGCCACACAACTATAAAACAGAAGAGGGATTTCAGTACAGATTATCTGGATCTAGCCACTCTACTAAGCTGTCAGTCAAAGCTAAGCATACTATCAGATATAGTTGGTTTCCACTAACTACTTACTAAGAAGTATTTTCTGACATAAGGAATGGTATTTTGCACATTGTAGTATAATTGCTATTAGTAATACTATATTTCATATAATTGAGGTTGCCATCAAATATAATTCACACCATTATTTTTATGTACTACTAAAGAAGAACTGTCAATTTAATTATAATACAGTCGCCTCCAAACTTTTATTTTGTAGTTATTACAAGAATTCTTTTGACAGATCTGACAGAGTATTTAGAATGATATGACACTAAACGTTAACACATGCTGATAATCTCGACCTTTTTAGTGTATTTGCCACCAAGAGTATAATTTCAAGGTGTTCCATAAACATCAATTATAATAGCCATCTCAGTTTGAGATATTCTAAAATGTGAAAAATAAATATTTGATATCAATAAAATATAAAAGTAGTTGTAATATCTTGAAGACCTACAAAAACTGTAGCATTCTACTTTTTGTCTTTATATGAATTATATCATCAAATTTCACCAAATCTCTTTGAGATGGTGTGACATAAACCCAATTCAAAAATGAAACAACTTGGGGTACCTGAGTGGTTCAGTAGGTTAAGCATCTAACTCTTGATTTCAGCTCAAATCATGATCTCACAGTTTGTGAGATCAAGCCCTGTGTCTGGGCTCTGTGCTGACAGCATGGAGCCTGCCTGGGATTTTCTCTCTTCCTCTCTTTCTACCTCTCCCCCACTCAAGGTGTCTCTCTCTCTCTCTCTCAAAATAGATAAATAAACTTTAAAAAAATGAAGAGACTAAATATAAAAGACATTAAATGATTTAACTTTAATTATATGTTGGATATGCTAACCTAAATATTTCATTCTTTTTTAAAAAATATTTTAATGTTTATTTAGTTTTGAGAGAGAGAGATATAGAAAGCAGGGGAGAGGTGAGGAAGGGAAGATGGTTGACAGAGGCTCTGAAGCAGGCTCCGTACTGGCAGCAGAGAGCCTGGGCTTCAACTCATAAACCATGGGATCAAGAACTGAGCTGAAGTTGGGAGATTAACCAACGGAGCCACCCAGGTGCTCCTAAATATTTCTAGAATAGAAGTTTACACTGTATTTCTTTCACTATATTACTAGCCTTGGTATCAACACACAGCCCTGGAGCCTCACATTTAGTATAAGCAGTGAGCTTCTTCAAGGAACCAAGATATCTTATGAGACAATAATAACCTCTCTTCAAATAAAATTATGTAAGTCTTACAGGTCTAAGAGAGCAAGAAATAGGCAAAATGAATAGAATAAAAAAAAAAAAACAGGACTACTAAAGAGCTGTAATGAACCCAATGTAAAGAAAGGGCTGATAGCTATAAAGTGAGTCCTATCATGCTGGATAATTGTTTCATCTGTAGCATTATTTTTTAAAAAGAAGTGTAAGTAATAATAGTCCTTTGGGACTAAAAAATACATTCATAACCACCAACTTCCAACATACCAAACATAATGTGTTCTAGTATAAGAGCAACTTGATTCCTTTAAATCATGTTTATTTATTACCCAAGTCAAAATTTAAGTGTTCTTCAATTGAGCTATGATTCAGCTGAATGCCTTTTATTTTTTAGAATACAATATACTCTATAGCACTCAAATGTTCCATAAAGTTACTTACAACATAAATTTAACATATACAAACTTAGTCATTTGGATATTATTAAAGCCTTTTAAAGACTTATCAAAAGTATGTCATGAATTGTAATGTCTTAAATTACAGTTTTGATATTTTGTTTATGACTTAAAAGGTATTATAAAAGGAAAATGAATGAGAAATGAAATATCAGTGGGAACAAGACCTTGTATAATAAAGTTTTTCAAAATTCTGACCTCCTTTCTCATGTTATGTCCAAAAATTGGAAGTGCAGAACCCCTGAGGCAATTGTTGAAAATTTTCTATGAGCAGGATTTTTAGGTGGGACTAGCTTTCTGTTTAGGCAGTTAAGTCCATAGTATCAATGAAGAGGGATTTCAAGAAGCATTTTGGGGAAAATCTGATTAAAAATATGGACAGCTGGTTCAAAAATTAATGGAATATTATGTGACTAGACAAAATTTGATTCTTCTTTGAAACATCATTTAATCCAAAAGAAGACAAGAAAAGGAGAAAAAGAAATGGGGCGGGGGGGTGGAAAGGGAAAAACCAAATAGCAAAGGGATATATTCAGATCCAACCATCTTGGTGACTGCATCAAATATAAGTAGGTTAAACACACCAACTATAAGGCAGAGGTTGTCAGACAGTATTTTTTTAAAATATTTTTTATTTATTTCTAGGAGAGAGAGACAGCATGAGCAGGGGAGGGTCAGAGAGAGAGGGAGTCACAGACTGAAACAGGCTCCAGGCTCTGAGCTGGCAGTCAGCACAAAGCCTGACGCGGGGCCCGAAACCACGAACCGCGAGATCACCACCTAAGCGAAAGTCGGACGCTTAACCGACTAAGCCACCCAGGCGCCCCATGTCAGACTGTATTTTTTAAAAGAATCAATTATATACTGTCTGCAGGAAATGCACTTTATATAACAAGAGAAAGGGATGACTGGGTGGCTCAGTCAGTTGAACGTCTGACTTCAGCTCAGGTCATGATCTCGCAGTCCGTTAGTTTGAGTCCTGTGTCCGGCTCTGTGCTGACAGTTCGGAGCCTGGAGCCTGCTTCAGATTCTGTGTCTCCCCCTCTCTCTGCTCCTCCTTTGCTCACACTCTGTCTCTGAAAAATAAATAAAAATTTTTAAAAAATAAAAGAGAGTTGGATTAAAATTTAAAGGATAGAACAAGGTATATCAAGTAGACATTAATTAAAAGGAGGACTGACTGGCTATATTAATATCAAATAAATTATATTTCATTAATGATAGAGAAGGACATTTCATAATGACAAAATATCAATTTGTCAAGAAGCAATAGCAATCTTTGAATGCAACTGATCAAGAGAGGGAAGGAAAGATAGAGAGAGAGAGAGAGAAGGCCATTTATCAACCCGAAAAAAAGACAGATTGTCACTAGATAGCTTACAGAATTTAAAAGGATAATAGGGGCGCCTGGGTGGCTTAGTCGGTTAAGCGTCCGACTTTTGCTTAGGTCATGATCTCGCGGTTCGTGGTTTCGAGCCCCACATTGGGCTCTGTGCTGACTGCCAGCTCAGAGCCTGGAGCCTGTTTCAGTCTGTGACTCCCTCTCTCTCTGACCCTCCCCTGCTCACGCTGTCTCTCTCTCTCCTAGAAATAAATAAAACATTTAAAAAAAAATAAAAGGATAATAAAAATATGACCCAACATTATGGCAGTAAATTTGATATATTATATGGGATATATTTGAGAAAATAACCACGGGAATATATTAATTACTAATTAATTTAACAGATATATATCTATAGAGCTTTTCTTCAGTAATTTTAATACTTTGTGTTTTTCAAAAAAGTTACCTATCCCATCAAAATTCTCTGAATGTTTCTTTAAAGACAAGAGTAAGTTATTTTTTTTTTTAAATGTTTTATTTATTTCTAGGAGAGAGAGAGAGAGAGAGAGTGAGCAGGGGAGGGTCAGAGAGAGAGGGAGTCACAGACTGAAACAGGCTCCAGGCTCTGAGCTGGCAGTCAGCACAGAGCCCGACGCGGGGCCGAACCCACGAACCGCGAGATCATGACCTAAGTGAAAGTCGGACGCTTAACCGACTAAGCCACCCAGGCGCCCCAAGAGTAAGTTATTTTTAACATGTTAATTAATCATAAACTGTTCAATACAGGCATGACCTCATTTTACTGTACTTTGCTTTACTGAGCTTTGCAGATATTGTTCTTTTTTTTTTTTTTTTTTAGAAAATAAATGCTTATGGAAACCCTGTGTTAAGGATGTCTATCAGTGCCATTTTTCCAACAGCATTTGCTTGCTGTGTCTCTGTGCCACATTTGGTAATTCTCACAATATTTCAAACTGTTTTGTTATTATTTTACTTGTTATGATGATATGTGAGCAGTGATCTTTGATGTTACTATTGTAATTAAGGTGTCCTGAACCACACCCATATAAGGCAGCAAACCATAAATGTGTGTATTCTGACTGCTCTACTGACTGCCAACCCCATATATCTCCCCCTCTTCAAGCTTCTGTATTCCCTGAGACACAATGCTGAAATTAGGTCAATTAATAATTCTACAATAGCCTGTAGGTTTTCAAGTAAAAGGAAGAGTCACATGTATCTCACCTTAAGTCAAAATCTAGAAATGATTAAGCTTAACGAGGAAGGCATGTCAAAAGCTGAGATAGGTCAAAGCTAAGCCTCTTGCATCGTTCAACCAAGTTGTGATTGCAAAGGAAAAATTCTTAAAAGGAAATAAAAATTCAACCCCACTGAATACACAAATACCTAAAAGTAAAAAAAAAAAAAGTCTTATTGCTGATATGGAGAAAGTTTGAGTGGTCACCATAGAAGTCATACCAACCTCAACATTCCTTTAAACCAAAGCCTAATCCAGAACAAGGCCCTAACTCTATGTAATTCTCTGCAGGCTGAGAGAGGTGAGGAAGCTGCAGGAGAAAACTTTGAAGCTAGCAGAGGTTAGTTTGTGAGAGTTAAGCAAAGGAACCATTTCCACAACATAAAAGTGCAAGGTGAAGTAGGAAGTACTGATGCAGCATATTGTCCAGAAGATCTAGCTACGATAATTAATGAAGATAGTTACAATAAACAAAAGATTTTGAATGTAAACAAAACAGGCTCCCCTTGGAAGAAGATGCCATCGAAGTGTCTTCTGCAGCATTCTAAGTGGCTGGAGAAACCAGACACATACTTACTATCTAGCCTCTGGAGTAGAGATTACTGACCTCCTGAGAAAAAATGATGAACAGTGATGCTGGTAAAGGCTTCTTACCCACTCTAATGCATCCAAACTCATATGCATGTATATCTGAAAACCTGGACTTCTACAGAGGCTCAAGCCCATGGGTGATTGCCCAAGTAAGCCTTCTCCACGTGCTCCCAGACCTGTCCAAGAGGAGCTGGTACCACAGTCTATAGGAAGGTCTGTGTGCCTGTTTCCCATTGTATAGGTAGGCAAGTCTCCTTCCGGGTCTTTGGCCTATGATGCCTGGAATCCACACTTCCAAAGAGGCACTTTTGTTTGGAAATGCATGTCACATTTTAGTTGTCAAAGGAGGCATGTCTCCTGTCACCATGAATGTTGACATCACTTCTACATTTCTTGGTTATATTTGATTATAAACTGAAATCATTGATTTTAAGACTTTTTATTCTCATAGGTACCTTTTTTACTGTCAAGTTTTTATTTAAATCCCCACTAGTTAACATACAGTGCAGGTGTAGAATTTGGTGATTCAACACTTACATACAACATCCAATGCTCATCACAAGTGCCCTCCTTAATCCCCCATCACCTATTTAGCCCATCTCACCACCCATCTCCCCTCTGGTAACCATTGGTTTGTTCTTTATAGGTTGAGAGTATGTTTGTTGGTTTTCCTCTAAATAGCCCTTTGTGTATCACTTTAACAGCTAATACCCAGTTTTGACACACCAAGTTTATTATTATTCATTTCCAAAATTTGTCTGTGCTTGCAAATTATATATTACTTAAAATTGTTTAATTGAATTTCAGGCAATCAGAGATTTTATATATATATATATATGTATGTGTATATATATATAAACACACACATATATATCTTTTTATTACTTTTTATTACTGTATATATGTATATATCTTTTCATTACTGTTTTCCAATTTAATTCTATCACAGTCAGGAAAAATTACTTTGTTTCATTTATTAGTTTTTAAATTGATATCTTTATTTTGAGAGAGAGAGAGAAAGAAAGAGAATCCCAAGCAGGCTCTGCATCCCTAGCACGGAACCTGATGCGGGAGCTGGAACTCATGAACCACAAGATGATGACCTGAGCCAAAGTCTGACACTTAACCAACTGAGCCATCCAGATGCCCCAGGAAAAAATTGCTTTGAATGATTTCAGTCATTTGAATATTGCAGAAGCTCTTCTTAGGGCCTAATATGTTTCAGTTCATATACATTTAATAAGTTTACTGTCATCCCTAAGATTTCCTGTATCTTTACTATATTTTCCTATTTCTACTGTTAGTACTTTTATTTATCCCATTTGCTTTATAAAACTTGCACCCAAGCAACATACGTCATCTAAATTTATTCTTTTCTGAAACTGTTTTGTATCTTCTACACCATTTTTATTTTCATAAAAAATTAGAACAAACTTGCCAAGTACTACAAAGATGTCTTCTTGGTTTATCTGAATCTATTGGTCTATTAGATGATAAAATTATTAAACAACTTTGAGTTTTCTGATCCTGTATAGTTTATAGTTGTATTTTATCTCCTGCACAATATTCTCTAGTAATTCTTTCACTGATATTCTCTTTCTATATAACGATTGTTAATTTGTTTTGTCATATAAACCACATGGGTCACTTTTGAATATTTGCTCAGTTATATGGCCTTCTTCTTAGGTCACACATCTCTAAATATTAATGTAAATGAAGATTAATTTTTCATTAAGACATTTATTACTCCAGGTTCTTTTTTCTTTTTCTTTTCTTTTATTTCTGAGAGAGAGAGACAGTGTGAGAAGGGGAGGGGCAGAGAGAGAGGAAGACACAGAATCTGAAACAGGCTCTAGGCTCTGAGCTGGCTGTCAGCACAGAGCCTGATGTGGGGCTTGAACCCACGAACTGTGAGATCATGACCTGAGCCGAAGTTGGACGCTTAACCGACTGAGCCACCTAGGCGCCCCTATTCCAGTTTAATTACAAGTTTAAAATAAGTGATTTTGGGGTGCCTGGGCGGTTAAGTAAGTGAGGCATTAGACTTCCACTCAGGTCATGATCTCACGGTTCATGAGTTTGAGACCTGTATCAGACTCTGTACTGGGGGTCCAAAGCCTGCTTGAGATTCTCTCTCTGTCTCTCTCTCTTTCTCTTTTCCCCTTCCCCACTTGTGTGTGCACCCTCTCTTTCTCTCTCTCAAAATAAGTAAATAAATGAATAAATGTTAAAAAAAAGTGATTTCTTGATATTAACTTTTATTTGACCTATTTAAAAAATGGACAGAAAAAGGCAATCACTGTTCTTACTTTGAAGTCTAAAAACTTTTTTAATTTTTTATATTTTAACGATTTTGTTTTATTTTGTTTTGTTTTATTTATTTTATTTTTTTATTTTATTTTATTTTATTATTTTATTATTTTTTAATTTTATTTATTTTATTATTTTATTTTATTTTATTTTATTTTATTTATTTTATTTTATTTTATTATTTTATGAGAGAGAGAGAGAGGCAAAGCATGAGCAGGGGAAGGGCAGAGAGAGGGAGACACAAAGTCCAAGGCAGGCTCTAGGCTCTGAGCTGTCAGCACAGAACTCCACGAGGGGGCTCAGACCCACAGACAAGGGATCATGACCAAAGCCAAAGTCAGATGCTTAACTGACTGAGCCATGCAGGCGCCCCTGTAGGTCTAAAAATTTTTCCCGTTGTAAGGATTTCCACCCAAACTTATTCCTAGCCACGGCTGAGGTACTTGTAATGCTGTGTGGCTGACTACTTCTATCTAGTGCTGGGATGTTACATGTACTACATCCAAAAGCCAAGATTTTTTCTCCTTCTTTAGGAAAATAAGTATTTGTAACAATTTCATGGATATGTAGATGAAAACAAGGTGAAACTACTATAGAAACAAGTGAATTAGGTGAATAAGCCACATGCTCAAGTACATTACTTGTGTTTTTGGGAATTTACCTCTAATCTTGAATATACTTCTAATGAAGAATGAAGAAAGGAAGCTATCACACACAGTCAGCTTCATTTTGCTAGATTAGATTTGCTAGATTAGATAACATTTAGGTCATGATAAGCAGGCCAGTTTGCAAGGGTTCTGTCATTCTGTGCTCTGATATTAGGTTCATCCAAATAACAATATAAGAGCTGTTTCACAATAAGAAAATATTAAGTCTCCAATCCTAGAAGCATATTTTGTGATTCTCCTTTTAGAAACTGCTTCAGTCTCCACAGAGCACCCTGATCTGCCACAGACACTTCAAACAACATCTGATCTGCTCAAGGTTAGAACTGCTTGCACCATGCCTAAGGGGATGGATAGAATTATTCTTCTCTAGGGATTTTTTCCAAAAGACATACTCCCACCTCCTGAGAGAGATCAGTACACACAAAGTGATATGTAGTATCCAGGGGAGACCTGAGACATTGTGCTATGATATGTACAAGAGAAGCAAACTGTCTCTCTCTTCTCTCTCTACATTTTAGGAGCAGTATCCTGACATGCTCAATACTTCTGGCCCTCCAAAACTACTCTGTGGTGCAAGCCTTCAGATTTGTTTGACCCTTTCCTCCTACTTTCTAACAAATATAGATATTACTGAGACTTCTATGGAACTTTTTATTCCTTCTTCTCAGGTCACATCATTTTGATGTTATCAGTATATAGGTAAGTATAAGGAAACATGGAACTAAGTTATAATGGAACCATATACTTGTCGATCTAATGACAAAGAATTAGATTATGTTCCTGTCCCTTCCAGGGTGAAGTCAACTGCTTCCGTTATTCTCTGTTTATGGAGATAGAGAAAAACCAACACTAGTCAGCTCAGTGAGAGTGAGCCACATGGAAGGATGTAGACTGACTAGCTCCAGTAAATGAGAGACTCTGAGAAAAGCATTTCCCATTGCTTGTATCACCTAATTACATCTATGGTATTTTTAATGTTTATTTATTGATTTAGAGAGAGAGAGACAGAGAGAAGGAAAGGGGAAGAGAGGGAGGGAGAGGGAGAGACAGAGAACAAATGGGGGAGGGGGAGAGAGAGAGAGAATCCCAACGAGGCTCCATACTGTCAGACAGGGCCTGATGAGGAGCTTGATCTCATAAACTGTGAGATCATGAGTTGAGTCAAAATCAAAACTCGGACTTTTAACTGACTGAGCCACCCAGGACCCTCTATGATAATACTTTTATTTTTACAAGATTCAACTGCCTTCCTCACAGGCCATATGAACAAGTAAAAAATATATATATAATGTTAGGAACATTCTCTTTCTTCATATCTTCCTACCTAGAGTTTACTGCAAGATGGACCTGTGTCCAAATCCCATTCGTTTTCTGACTTTCATGATAGCCATGCAAACTGGAGACCCATTTTGGCTTCCTACATTATAAAATATTAGTAATACCTCAAATCTAGGATACAGTCTTTACCTATATCAATCTTCTTCAAAACAAAAACAAAAACAAAAACGCCCAGTCACTCCTGTATATGCATGCCTTTGAAGAAGACAGGGTGGAATTATGTTTGTGAAAACTTGTGGTGGTATCATTCAAGGTACTTTAGGGAAGGAGCATGGAACTTCATCATGGAATGATTCAAGTTTCTCTTTATCATGTTTAGATTTTGTTGTAGCTATTGCTTTGTAGATATGTTAAGGCTTTTAATCATTGCTTCTCTATATCCTTTATGGATTCCTCAACATCAATTCAACGTCACCACTGATTCTACTGGTGCAGTCTTCTGATTACCTCTCAGAAGCTTGGCCACTTATTATAGTCTCCATTCTCACTTTTATTCTGCTGGTTCGATGCTGTCATTTGGGCTCTGCCACCCAATATATTTGCCCCTTTTTGATTCAGGGAGCTTATTTTCCACGGTAGCTTCTCCTACACTTATCTCCAGCCTTTAAAGGACAGTTATGACAGAGTTTTGAAAGAATGGTGGTAATTCCCCAACCTTAGTGCCTTGTTGAAGTTTATTTTCAGTGTTCTCTCAGAAGAGAAAGGTTATGTGAACTCAGGTTATAGGAACTTCCTGTATGCCTGTTTGAATGTCTTCCTCAAGATGAAGCCAAGGCACCTTTGACATCCAAATATCTTTTAGTACGAATCATTATTAAATTGTGCTCGCTTCGGCAGCACATATACTAAAATTGGAACGATACAGAGAAGATTAGCATGGTCCCTGCGCAAGGATGACACGCAAATTCGTGAAGCGTTCCATATTTTTTAGGTCCCAACAAGAGAGACGAAGAGATACCATTCAAAAAACATTCTCTGAAAGGATAGGCCTTGGACAGTCAAAGAGTCTTCTTGGATATAGCAGCGCTCATAGATACAGAGAGCATAACAGGTCTTTAAAACCAACAAGAGCTGGAAAGCTAACTAAAATGATGAAACGAAAGAGCTCTCCTCCAAAGAAACTCCAAGAAGAAATGACAGCTAATGAACTGCTCAAAACAGATATCAGCAGCATCACTGAACAAGATTTTAGAATAATAATGGTAAAATTAATAGGTGGGCTTGAAAAAAACATAGGGGACATCAAAGAAACTATGGCTACAGACAGAATGGAAAATAAAAATAGACATGAAGAATTAAAAATGCGATAAATGAGATACATAATAAATTAGAGGCCTCCAATGCACGGATTGAAGAGGCAGAAAGGAGAATAAGTGATTTAGAAGACACCATTATAGAAAAACAAGAAGCTGACAAAAAGAGAGACAAACTGATCCAGGAACAGGAAAGAAGACTTTGAGAGCTCAGCGACACGGTCAAATGCAACAATATCCGTATCATAGGAATCCCAGAAGACGAAGAGAAAGGGAAAGGTGCTGAAGGAGTCCTGGAACAAATTATAGCAGAGAACTTCCCCGACCTGGGGAAGGAAGTAAATGTGGAAATACAAGAGGCTCAGAGGACTCCCCTCAGACATAACTTGAATCGATTTTCTGCACGACATATCATAGTAAAAATGGCAAAATACAAGGACAAAGAGAGAATTTTGAAAGCAGCTAGGGAGAAAAAGGCCCTAACATACAAAGGGAAATCTATCAGAGTGGTGACAGACCTATCTACTGAAACTTGGCAGGCCAGAAAGGAATGGCAGGAGATCTTTAATGTGATGAACAGTAAAAATATGCAGCCAAGAATCCTCTATCCAGCAAGCCTGTCATTCAACATAGAAGGAGAGATAAAAACCTTTCCAAATAAACAGAAATTGAAAGAATTTGTCACCACTAAGCCAGCGCTACAAGAAATCCTGAGGGGGACACTCTGAAGGAAAGGTTGCAAGGAACAAAGATTCCAGAGACACCACCACAAACATGAACCCTACAAAAGATACAAAGACTCTAAACACACATATTTCAATAATAACACTGAATGTAAATGGGCTGAATGCTCCAATCAAAAGACATAGGGTAGCAGAATGGATTAAAAAACAAAATCCATCTATATGCTGTCTACAAGAAACTCATTTTAGACGGGAAGATACCTTCAGATTAAAAGTAAGGGGATGGAGAAATATATATCATGCTACAGGAAATCAGAAGAAAGCTGGAGTAGCTATACTTATATCAGACAAACTTGACTTTAAATTAAAGACAATCACAAGAGATGAAGAAGGGCACTACATAATAATTACAGGGTCCATCCATCAGGAAGAACTAACAAGCATAAATGTCTATGCAACGAATGTGGAAGCACCTAAATATCTAAAACAATTAATCACAAACAGAAACAAGCTTATAGATAAGAATGTGCTAATAGCAGGGGACTTTAATACTCCACTTACAGCAATGGATAGGTCAACCAGACATAAAATCACTAAAGAAATAATGGACCTGAAAGACACATTGGACCAGATGGATCTGATGGATATATTTAGAACTTTACATCCTGAGGCCAGGGAATTTACTTTCTTCTCAAGTGCTCATGGCACATTCTCCAAGATAGATCACATACTGGGACATAAAGCAGCCCTCAATAAATATAAAAGAATTGAGATCATACCATGCACACTGTCAGATCATAATGCTTTGAAACTTGAAATCAATTACAGGAAGAAGTCTGGAAAACCTCTAAAAACATGGAGGTTAAAGACCACCCTACTAAAGAACGAATGGGCCAATCAGGCAATTAGAGATGAAATTTAAAAATATATGGAAACAAATGAAAATGAAAACACAACAATTCAAAATCTATGGGATGAGGCAAAGGCAATCCTAAGAGGAAAGTACATTGCTCTCCAGGGCTATTTCAAAAGATTAGAAAAAGCACAAGTCCAAAATCTAACAGCTCACCTAAAAGAACTAGAGGCAGAGCAACAAGAACGCCCTAAACCCAGTAGAAGAAGAGAAATAGTAAAAATTAGAGCAGAAATAAACAACACAGAGACCAAAGAAACAATTGAAGAGATCAACGAAACCAAGAGTTGGTTTTTTTGAAAAAGTAAACAAAATTGACAAACCTCTAGTCAGGCTTATCAAAAAGAGAGAGCACCTGGGGCGCCTGGGTGGCTTAGTCGGTTAAGCGTCCGACTTTCGCTTAGGTCATGAACTCGCGGTTCGTGGGTTCGAGCCCCGCGTCGGGCTCTGTGCTGACTGCCAGCTTGGAGCCTGGAGCCTGTTTCAGTCTGTGACTCCCTCTCTCTCTGACCCTCCCCTGCTCACACTCTCTATCTCCTAGAAATAAATAAAGCATTAAAAAAAAAAAAGAGAGAGAGAGCACCCAAATAGACAAAATTATGAATGAAAATGGACTTATTGCAACCAACCCCTCAGAAATATAAGCAATTATTAAGGAATACTATGAAAAACTATATGCCAACAAATTGGACAACTTAGAAGAAATGGACAAATTCCTAAATACACACTCACTACCAAAATTCACATGGGAAGAAATAGAAAACTTGAACAGACCCATAACGAGTGAAGAAATTGAATCAGTGATCAAAAATCTCCCAACAAATAAGAGCCCTGGACCTGACGGCTTCCCTGGGGAATTCTACCAGACATTTAAAACAGATTTAATCCCAATTCTTCTCAAGCTATTCCCAAAAATAGAAATCGAAGGAAAACTCCCGGACTCATTTTATGAAGCCAGCATCACTCTGATTCCCAAGCCACACAGAGATCCAGCAAAAAAAGAGAACTACAGGCCAATATCCTTGATGAATACGGATACAAAAATCCTCAACAAGATCTTGCAAATCAAATCCAGCAGCACATAAAAAGAAGCATCCACCAAGATCAAGTGGGATTCATTCCTGGGTTACAGGGCTGGTTCAACATTCGCAAATCAATCAATTTGATAAATCATATCAATAAAACAAAAGATAAAAACCATATGATCCTGTCAATAGATGCAGAAAAAGCATTTGACAAAATACAGCATCCCTTCTTAATAAAGACTCTCGAGAAAGTTGGGATAGAAGGAACCTACTTAAACATCATCAAAGCCATCTATGAGAAGCCTTCAGCCAACATCATCCTCAACGGGGAAAAACTCAGAGCTTTCCCCCTGAGATCAGGAACACGACAGGGATGCCCACTCTCACCACTGTTGTTTAACATAGTGCTGGAAGTCCTAGCATCAGCCATCAGACACCAAAGGAAATCAAAGGCATCAGAATTGGCAAAGAGGAAGTCAAACTTTCACTCTTCGCAGATGACATGATACTCTACATCGAAAACCCGACGGATGCCACCAGAAGCCTACTAGAACTGATCCAAGAATTCAGCCAAGTTGCAGGGTACAAAATCAACGTACAGAAATCGGTTGCATTTTTTTAAAAAATATTTTTATTTCTAGGAGAGAGAGAGAGAGACAGACAGCGTGAGCAGGGGAGGGTCAGAGAGAGAGGGAGACACAGACTCTGAAATAGGCTCCAGGCTCTGAGCTGGCAGTCAGCACAGAGCCCGACGCGGAGCTCGAACCCACGAACCGCGAGATCATAACCTAAGCGAAAGTCGGACGCTTAACCGACTAAGCCACCCAGGCGCCCCAATCGGTTGCATTTTTATACACCAACAATGAAGCAACAGAAAGAGAAATCAAGAAACTTATCCCATTCACAATTGCACAAAAAACCATAAAATACCTAGGAATAAACCTAACCAAGGATACAAGAGATCTGTATGAGGAAAACTATAGAAAACTTATGAAGGAAATTGAAGAAGACACAAAGAAGACACAAAGAAATGGAAACACATTCCATGCTCATGGATAGGAAGAATAAATATAGTTAAGATGTCATTACTACCCAAAGCACTCTACACATTCAATGCAATTCCAATCAAAATTGCACCAGCATACTTCTCAAAACTAGAACAAACTATCCAAAAATTTGTATGGAACCACAAAAGACCCCGAATAGCCAAAGTCATCCTGAAAAATAAAACCAAAACGGGAGGTATCACCATCCCAAACTTTAGCCTCTACTACAAAGCTGTCATCATCAAGACAGTATGGTATTGGCACAAAAACAGACACATAGACCAATGGAACAGAATTGAGAACTCAGAAGTGGACCCAAAAGTATACAGCCAACTAATCTTTGACAAAGCAGGAAAGAACATCCAATGGAAAAAAGACAGCCTTTTAGACAGATGGTGTTGGGAGAACTGGACAGCAACATGCAGAAAAATGAAACTAGATCATTTTCTCACACCATGCACAAAAATAAACTCAAAATGGATCAAGGACCTCAACGTGAGTCAGGAAACTATCAACACCCTAGAGGAGAAAGCAGGAAACAACCTCCTTGACCTCTACCGCAGCAACTTCTTACTTGACACATCCCCAAATGCAAGGGAATCAAGAGCAAAAATAAATTATTGGGACCTCATCAAGATTAAAAGCTTCTGTATAGCAAAGGAAACAACCCAGAAAACTAACAGGCAACCAACGGAATGGGAAAAGATAGTTGCAAATGACATATCAGATAAAGGGTTAAGATCCAGAATCTATAAGGAACTCACCAAACTTCACACCCAAAAAACAAACAACCCAGTGAAGAAATGGGCAGAAGATATGAACAGACACTTCTCCGAAGAGGACATCCAGATGGCCAACAGACACATGAAACGATGCTCAGCATCCCTTCTCATCAGGTAAATACAAATCAAAACCACACTGAGATACCACCTCAAGCCAGTCAGAGTGGCTAAAATGAGCCAATCAGAGAACTCTAGATGCTGGCGAGGATGTGGAGAAACGGGCACCCTCCTACACTGTTGGTGGGAATGTAAACTGGTACAGCCCCTCTGGAAAACAGTGTGGAGGTTCCTAAGGAAACTATCAATAGAACTCCCCTATGACCCAGCAATAGCACTGCTAGGAATTTACCCAAGGGATACAGAAATGCTGAGGCATAGGAGCACATGTACCCCAATGTTCATAGCAGCACTCTCCACAATAGCTTAAACATGGAAAGAGCCTAAGTGTCCATCAACAGATGAATGGATCAAGAAGATGTGGTTTATCTATACGATGGAATACTACATGGCAATGAGAAACAATGAAGTCTGGCCATGTGTAGCAACATGGATGGACCTTGAGGGTGTTATGCTGAGCGAAATAAGTCATGCAGAGAAGGACAAATATCATATGTTTGCACGTATAGGAGGATTAGGAGGAACTTGAAGGAGGAACAAGAGGGAGAAGAAGGGGAGAAATGGTGGGGGAAAGGGAGAGAGGCAAACCATGGGAGACTCTTGAATGCTGACAAAAACTGAGGACTGATGGATGTGGTGGAGAGGAGGGATGGGCATGGAGGAGGGCACTTGTAGGGAAGAGCACTGAGTGTTATGTGGAAACTAATTTGACAATAAACTATTTGAAAAAAAAAACAAATCATTATTAAATTGAGATTTCAAATAATCAGCTGAGTAAGCGGTTGTTTAATGCGCTACATTCAGAAACTATAGTAAGTATCCTAATATCAACATATTTATGTCAAAAATTCTACCTTTATTCTAAAGCTAGAATCCACACGATGTGTTCTATCTTCACATACTAGCCATTTTAATAATTGAATTAATGACCATGTTAATTTTTAGATAGAAACATATAAATTGTCATATTTATAGGTCAAAAATGGTCAAATATAATTTCATATGATTAATAAACACAACCTTATTTTATTTTAAGGAACATTTGATGTTTCTTTGTATTTTCTGAGACCTGACTCTAATTATAATGGAAAAAGGAATGGGAGAAACCTGAGTAAAAGTCTTTTGTAAGGTCATTACTTCAAGTGAGTTAATTATAGGGTTTCCAGACAAGCCAGGTGTAGCTTTCCCAAGTAGCAGATGGAAGGCTGTTTATGCTGGCAATGGTGTTGGGCATTTGTATTAACTGAATCCACCTAAATATGACTAAAAGAAATGTCTTATCCCTGCAACTTCAGTGATTTGAGTTTTACTGTTTCCAAATCTGTGACTATTTTTTTCTGTAAGATACCCAGAAATATTTGTAAATTCACCTGATGCTTTAACTCAGCAACTCTGGCTATCAGATTTGCATATGAGTTTAAGTATGTCTGTGGCTAATGTCAAATTATTTCAGGACAATAATAAAATCTTCTTAGTTTCTTCTTCATGTTTTAAACTAGGGATTTAACGCTCTGAGCTTGCCTCTTTTCTTGAACTGCTCCAATTCAGAAAGAAAATGCCACCCTATCCCACCTACCTTTGTTGTTTATTTGCAACAAAACGGCCAATCACATTATTATTTCATTCCAGGTGACTATGAATAATAATTCAAGTATTTTGCGGTTGCATTCCATGAACTACCAATTTCCTATTTCCCAGTGATAATTGAGTCTCACTGAAAACCCAAAACTGTCAGATAATCAATCTCAGTTTCCCATCTTTGAGTAATATATCCCCACATCTATTTCCAGTTACACAACAGATTGTCATTAAAGGTACATGGAAGGAAGATAAATTATTTTAGGTATTATAGGAGTTATTTAAAACAGATGCTTATAAGATTATTAGAACTTTTTAAGAAGTTAGCTTCAGGCCAGGGCTTCTCAAATGATTGCTAGGAAACAAGAGGAGACCTCTGTTAAGAGTATCTCTAGGGGCACTTGGGTGGCTCAGTGGATGAAGTGTCCGACTTCAGCTCAGGACATGATCTCAAGGTTTGTGGGTTTGAGCCCCCTGTTAGGCTCTGTGCTGACTGCTTGCTCAGAGTCTGGAGCCTGCTTCAGATTCTGTGTCTCCTTCTCTCTCTGCCCCTCCCTGCTCATGCTTTGTCTCACTCGATATCTCAAAAATAAATAAATATAAAACATTTTTTAAAAAAAGAGTTAGTATCTCTGCCACAATTATGAACACAGATCACAAGGTCATTGCTATGACTATGTAGTCAAGTATGCACACTTTACTTGAAATTCAAGCATTCAGAATCAAGAAATTAGTACCAGAACTTCCACAATGTCATGGACACTGGAAAGTGAAACCCAACAGTTTTTAGCACTGCAATCACCTTCTAATATTCATGGAGTAACTCATTATTGGAACCTCCTAATCTTGCTCAATAACTCAAAGTAACATAACAGGAAGTTAGCCTCTGCTTAACCACTGTTTCCTAATTTTATAAAATAATATAATTGTGGAATTTTCCCATATCTAGACCGTAACTAATAGCAAGGAAAACTAAAAGAAATGTCCTATCTCTGCAACATAGGAAAGAAAGCTGGAAGAGGATAAAAATGTATGCTGATTGCCAATCAATTATATCGGGTCCAACTTAAAGGCCAGCATATTGGATGGGCAGAATTATTAAATTACAACATATGATGACCATTTTTGGAGTGGAAAAGAGTGTGAGCTAACACCCCAAATTTTCAGGTAACAAGAAAAATAAACTTTACTGGTATCAT
The DNA here is from genome assembly GCA_017311185.1 of Proteles cristata cristata. Lineage (NCBI taxonomy): Eukaryota > Metazoa > Chordata > Mammalia > Carnivora > Hyaenidae > Proteles > Proteles cristata. The sequence continues at coordinate 297,553 of JAESUZ010003908.1, read as the reverse complement.
GGATCACATACATGAATAATTATTTTTTAGATTGTGGTTGGCAAATTGTAGTTTGTGGCCTGTTTTTGTAATATATGTGAGCCAAAAATGGTTTGTTTTTTTTTTACATTTTTAAAGTGTTGGGAAAAAGTGTAAAAGAAGATGACTTAGGTGGCATGCAAACCCTAAACTATTTATTATTGGGCCTTTTTCCCCCAAAATGTCTGCTGACCCCTGTGTTAAATGATACCCAATAGGTTAGAGAGGACATAATTCATTAGAATTTAGCATTCATGAAGAAACAGACTTTGCCCTTCCTATACTCATTCCTAGTATGGTATCTGATACCTGGTACACAGTAAGTACTTAAGTGTTGAATCAACATAATTTACAACACTACCAATCTTTAGCAGACTTTAGCATGATCTCTGTATATTGTGTGTGTGTGTGTGTGTTTTGGTACACACACATTACCACTGTCATTCAGATTATGAAATAACATAAGTAATATATTATTCTAGATTGGTATGCATGTCAAAGTGGCACATTGACTCATATCCAACCATATATAAAATCAAGTCTGATTTTGAAAGATCTTTATCACCCTTCAGTTTCTATACAACCTGGATCTTTTCTTGCTTGGTTAAATTTATCTCAAGCAATATATTCCCTGTCACTGAAACCTATTAATCTAGTTTAATGGTGACTTATTCACACCTCTGTGTGCATTAGAAAACAAAAATAAAAACAGAATAACAACCACATCAAAACTTGATCAAGAGATAGATTTACCTATGCAACACCCAAGGGCTCATATGCAGAATAAATTCTTTTTTATTACAGATATGAAGAATAATTAATTAGGAATATAGTGTGCTTTTAGTTCTGTTTTGTTTTTAGTTCAAACTCATGTCCCTTTTATTAAATTCCATGTTACCATGACATGGTTTGGTACTCAATAAAGGAAATTTTGTTCAAATAAGGCAGTATGTTATCATCAGTATTTCCAGGTGATGGGTCAGAGTCAAGTAGCATTATGAATAAATCCTTGAGAAGCCCACCCAGGGGGTTTACACTTGGTCAAGGCCCCATTCCTCGGGAGTGGAGATTCCTAGTTCATTTAAAGTTGGTCTAAGTTCCTGGACAATATTGTGGTAGATTTCCTTGTGAGGTCCTCCTTTGTCCTTAACAGCCTCTAGGATGCAAATGCAAACTGTACTAGCAAAATCATTTAGCTGTCTGCATGCCCACAGAACAGCAACAGTGATTTTGGGTTCTGGAACCAGATCAGAGCCAACAAGCACGTTCATCCATTTGCAGTTCCCAACCATCAATATCTGGCTTGTTGAAGTAAGTCGTCCAGCAAGCATCAAACTCCTCATCTGTCTTATGTGACCCATGGTAGTATCAGTGGACTGACTGGGCAGCAGAGGCAGGGCTGGGGGACAGCGGTTGGGGGTGTGAGGGTGTGTGTGTGGGGTAGGCGCTGGGGACAGAGACCTCGAAGGCAGGCACCGGCAAGGGCAGCTGCTGCTTACAGGGCAAATGGGGAGAGCTGGCACCCGGCAAGACGGCGATGGCAGCCTTCATTCCAAGGCTGAAAGAAAGCCTGGTTTGAACTCACGGCTGGGGAGTTCTTGGGGGCCGGACTCTGACACAAGGCAGGTGGAGCATCTATAATGTGCTTTATCACCATTTTCCTGTGTATTTTTCTTTGGAACACCTGAATTACCACATCTGTGTTTTTGAAGATATTTTACTCATACAACAATGTTGTTAAATTGTCTAAAACTAATACTTCAGATTTTATATTTACAAGTACACAATTTACATAATATAAAAGATACTCCCTAAATTTATGTATGAAAATTTTCAAATAAAGAACATCACAAATCCAAACAGCAGGAGGGGCATTCCAGTATTGGAACAGGTGAGCATGGCATAAAATGAAAATAGAATGTATATGGTGAAAAAGAAGAATGACGTCCAGTAAGCTCTGTTGTCTGTAGATATCTGTTATTGAAATTCCAAATGGACTTTACTACTGACAACATGATTTTTTCTTAAATATTTTGCCAATACAGAGAGGAACACTGATGTTGGGTGCCTGCTTCTTGAGTGAATTTTATGAAGTAATTTTTCTAAGCAAAAGCTTTGTAGTACCAAGATTATAACCTAAAGGCAATGGAAAACTGATATTTTATTTTTTTCCATCATTAGGGAATTGGTTAATTTTTCAAGTTAAAGTTCCTTTGAATAAATATATAAGAACCTTTTTTAACTGAAAAATCAAACTACCATTGTAATTAACTTGCAGATAAATTCAGACTCACATTTTCCCTGAAAAATAAATTTGAACAATCATACTACTTTCTGGGGAAAAATAATCTTTTATTTTAAATATCTTCTATTTTCTTAAATGTCTCTTTACATTCAAAGCTACATTTATAGTTATTAAATTCACAGATGATACTATATTTCTTAATATAAGGCATTCAAGATATTAGCAAAATTTTGAAAGATGAAACTAATGTAAAAGTTCTCAAAATCTACCTATCCAGTTAGAAAAATGTAACGCATTTCATATTCCCTTAACACAGGCAAAAATATTTTTAAAATATTGTTCACAGTCAATTTGTTTCTTTTTATGCTTTATGTTATATAATTTCAAATAAATTTACACTTCTCTGAACACTCTTAAATCTGACATTTGCTATTAATATAAGAAAGTAAATTTTGAAGTATACTACTCAGGTTTTAGGGTAGGTGTCCTTGAGTCAACAATCAATTTTGACTTTTTTAAAATTTGGGAGGGTTTCTGGAATTTTTAAGCTTTCATTTACTAGTGTCTGTTCCTATTTGTAATAAATTATGCCCACTGTCTACCTCTAGTCATAATAACTTAGCCCAAGATGTTTCTTTCATGGAAGATTGAGAATGCATAGCTGTGGATTATTTTCCTTATGTAGTATAAATTTTCACATGCACAGCAGGATGATATAGTGATTATAGTATTTCTTGTGGACTGACGGCCAACATAAATGGCTCACACAGAACAAGAGCAAACACACAGAGAGGAGCAGAGTGCTGCTGGCATTCTGATGTCAACCTGCATTCTTACCTTCGGTTTTTGTGAAACACAACTCTATTTGTAGAGAGTTTTCTCTAATTTATTGAACTATTAGGTGTTTTCCTTCAAATTGGTTTTTGTTGCCTGAAGCAAAAGAGGCATAATTAATGGAGAAGCCCTATTCTCTACATTATACTAGTAATGCTATCTGTAGTTCTCCTAATCAAAAGTTCAAATTTATTAACCTGGAATTACAATTTAATAAAATTTGGGTTTGTAAAAATCTTACAAAAACTGTATGCTTCAGTTTTTAAAAAAAATTCTGTTCTTTGTATATATTTTTTTCATTTATTTATTTATTTATTTATTTATTTTTTAAAGACTCTTTTAAACGTTTTATTAAAATTCCAGTGGGTTCACATACAGTGTAATATTCATTTCTGGTGTACAATATAGTGATTTAACTCTTCCATAAAGTGCCTTTCTTAATCCCCATCATATATTTAACTCAACCCCCCCACTCACTTTCCCTCTGGTAACCATCAGTTATTCATTCACTCACAAATATTTCACAAATATTTATTAAGCTACCACTGTGAAAATGACACCATGTTAAGTATCATAGAGACACATTTTTTTCTCTTGTATTTTCCCTGTTTTCTCATTAAAAGAGTTTTTAAATGTTTTTTTAAATGTTTTCTACTTATTTTAAATGAGAGAGAGAGAGAGAGAGAGAGAGAGAGACAGTGTGAGCAGGGAAGGGTCAGAGGGAGAGGGAGATACAGAATCCAAAGCAGGCTTCAGGCTCTGAGCTAGTTGTCAGCACAGAGCCTGACATGGGGCTTGAACCCATGAACTGTGAGATCATGACCTGAGCCGAAGCCGGAGGCTCAACTGACTGAGCCACCCAGGTGCCCCGATGTTTGTTTATTTTTGAGAGAGACAGAGACAGAGCGCAAGCAGGATAGAGGAAGAAAGAGAAGGAGACACAGAATCTGAAGCAGTCTACAAACTTCAAGCTGTCAGCATGGAGCCCAACATGGAACTTGAACTCACAAACTGGGAGATCATGACCTGAGCTGAAGTCGGCTGCTTAACCAACTGAGCCACTCAGGTGCCCCAGTTATGCCTGGTTTTTAGTCGAAAATAATTGTCTTGCTTTTTTGAATAACCATGCTTTATTATTTGTAATTTTAATATGATACTCGGTTTCTAACTTATAAAATGTGATTAATGTATATGACCAATCTCTTTTTCTATACTTCAAGATTTGTTCATGCACCTTAATATATAAATATACCATAATGCATAATCAAGATATTTGTTGAAAAAATTTGGGTTATTGAACTTTAGCCTATTTTTATTGTTTTTATTGTTCCCAATTATATAAAAATTTTCATTTTATAGACTCCAAGTTCCTGGCTCTGTGGCTGCAGTTGTCTGTGCTAGAGATATAATTTTAATCTTCAGCTTCTGTCCTGCCTTTTGCAGTGGGAATGCATTTTTGTCCATGATTCCTTAATCCATTACTCTCTTTGTATAAGCTAAGCACTGATTGCCTCAGTGATTCCTGATACTCATTTTAAACAATTATGCTAATCTTAGTCTAACTCTTGATAGTCTTTCAACTATTAATTTTATAATATTTTTCAAAAGTCTTGACATTTAAAACTTCTGTAGTATTATTTAGCATGTCTTTGTTTATGACTGGTTAGTCTGCATCTTTTGTGTTACTTAGTTCTTCATTTAATTTCCTCTGTTCCCATTTGTTTCATACATTCTTTGACTGACCAATTTGTGCATTGACGTACCCAGCTTTCTCAATCTTGAAAAAGAAACTGAAGCTGGAGGCATCGCAATCCCATACTTCAAGCTGTATTACAAAGCTGTAATCATCAAACAGTATGGCACTGGCACAAAAACAGACAGATCAATGGAACAGAATAGAGAACCCGAAATGGATGCAAAAATGTATGGCTATCTAATGTTTAACAAAGCTGGAAAGAATATTCGATGCGATAAAGGCAATCTTTTCAGCAAATGGTGCTGGGAAAACTGGACAGCGATATGCATAAAAATGAATCTGGATCACTTTTTATACTCAAAATGGATGAAAGACCTAATGTAAGACAAGAAGCCATCAAAATCCTACAGGAGAAAGCAGGCAAAAACCTTTTTGACCTAGGCCACAGCAACTTCTTACTCAACATGTCTTTGGAGGCCACGGAAACAAAAGCAAAAATGAATTATTGAGACTTCATCAAAATAAAAAGCTTCTGCACAGTGAAGGAAACAATCAGCAAAACTAAAAGACAACTGATGGAATGGGAGAATATATTCACAAAAGACATATCAAATAAAGGGTTAGTAACCAAAATCTATAAAGCACTTATCAAACTCAACACCTCAAAAATAAATAATTCAGTGAAGAAATGGGCAAAAGACATGAATAGACACTTCTCCAAAGAAGATATCCAGATGGCAAATAGACACATGAAAAAATGATCAACATCACTCATCATCAGAGAAATACAAATAAAAACCATAATGAGATACCAACTCACACCTGTCAGAATGGCAAACATTAACAACTCAGGCAACAACAGATGTTGGTGAACATAAGGAAAAAGAGGATCTCTTTTGCACTGCTGGTGGGAATGCGAACAGGTGCAGGCACTCTGGAAAACAGTATGGAGGCTCCTCAAAAAATTAAAAATAGAACTACCCAATGACCCAGCAATTGCACTACTAGGTACTTACCCAAGGTATACAGGTGTGCTCTTTTGAAAGGGTGCATGCACCCCAATGTTTATAGCAGCGCTATTGACAATAGCCAAAGTATGGAAAGAGCCTAAATGCCCATTGACAGATGAATGGATAAAGAAAATGTGGTGTGTATATATATATATATATATAGTGGAATATTCCTCGGCAATCAAAAAAAATGAAATCTTACCATTTCCAACAACATGGATGGAACTAAAGGGTATTATGCTAAGTGAAATTAGTCAGTCAGAGAAAGACAAATATCAAATGACTTCACTCATATGAGGAATTTAAGATACAAAACAGAAGAATATTAGGGAAAGGAAGCAAAAAGAATATAAAAACAGGAAGACAAAACATAAAAGACTCCTAAATATGGAAAAAAAACAGAGGGTTGTTGGAGGGGTTGTGGGAGGGAGGATGGTCTAAATGGGTAAAGGGCATTAAGGAATCTACTTTCAAAATCATTGTTGCACCATATGCTAACTAATTTGGATGTAAATTAAAAAATAAATAAATTATTTAAAAAGACATGGAAAAAAAAGAAGCAGTCAGCTTTCTTACTACTCTTTCCCCTCCCTGAAACAGAACCTCTAATCACAAAGAACCTAAGAGTACAGCAAAAGAAGGCAAAAACTCCTGAAGTATCTTACTGGAACTGATGATAAGCAGGGCCAGTCATACTTCCAAATGTTGACGTGCCTCCTTTTTGGGATCTATTATGTGGAGATCTTGACTTGGAGATTGTCTAGACAATCTTGGATATTGTCTAAAACAATATAATAATTCTTTATTTTTGAGGATAAATGGTTTCTGTCCTGAAATGGTAACATCTCCAAGATAATGCACTTTCAAGGCTGATGACAAGGCTGTTTACACTTTAAGGCTGGTTCAATAAGAGGGAAGACAGGTGGATCCATGATCATGTGCCCACTTTCACACTACCTTTGCTGTAAACTAAGCCTTTTTTTAAAAAATGTTTTGGGGCGCCTGGGTGGCTTAGTCGGTTAAGCGTCCGACTTTCGCTTAGGTCATGATCTCGCGGTTCGTGGGTTCGAGCCCCGCGTCGGGCTCTGTGCTGACTGCCAGCTCAGAGCCTGGAGCCTGTTTCAGACTGTGACTCCCTCTCTCTCTGACCCTCCCCTGCTCACGCTGTCTCTCTCTCTCTCTCCTAGAAATAAATAAAACATTAAAAAAAATTTAAAAAATGTTTTTATTTAGATCTCAGTTAGATAACATAGTGTAATATAAGTTTCAGGTATACAATATAGTAACTCAACACGTATACAATACCCAGTGTTTATCACAAGTGCACTTCTTAATCTCCATCACTTATTTAAACTATCCCCCATCTCCTTCCCTTCTGGTAACCATCAGTTTGTTCTCTATAGTGAAGAGTCTGTTGTTTGGTTTGCTTCTCTCTCTCTTTTTCCTTTTGCTCATTTGTTTTCTTCCTTACATTCCGCATATGAGAGAAATCATATTGTATTTGTCTTTCTCTGACTGATTTTGCTTTGCATAATACTCTTTTGCTCCATCCATGTTGTTGCAAATGGGAAGATTTTATTCTTTTTATGGCTAAGTAATATACCATTGTATTATATACAGACCTCATCTTCTTTACCCACTGGTCACTAGATGGACACCTGAGCTATTTCCAAATTTGGCTATTATAGATAATGCTGCTATAAACATTAAGATGCACGTATCCCTTTGAAGTAGTATTCTTGTATCCTTTGGGTAAATACCTAGTAGTGCAATTGCTGGATCATAGGGCAGTTCTATTTTTAACTTTCTAAGGAACCTCTATACTGTTTTTTCAGAGTGGCTGCATCAGGTTGTAAATCAGACCTTTTGGTTTGGGGCGATGTTATGTGTGATTCCTTGTCTGTGAGTCAAACACTTAGTTAGCCATCAGATCATTGCTCTTTAGGGCCCTGTGGAAAGAATGATATACCCATAACTGAAATATATGTGGATTCCAATCAAGATGAACTGTCACACCTTCCAGGAAGAAACAGTTCCAATTCAATAATCTCAGGATAAGTGACTAATTGTTTTTCTTAAGGGATGGTGCTATATTACAGACTCAACATGGATCGTTTTTGCTGACTGGTTATATATTTGCTGTGGATCATTCTTAAGTGTAGGGTCACAGCTGTTGGGGCAATGAAAAGCTTACTCGCCAGCATGGGCACTCTGTGAATTAGCCTGTTGTCAGTATTGGAATGTCTTATGTAAGAAACCTTATAAGATTACTCAATAAATCTTTCAGTCCACTCATTACTTAGCCTTCTTGTGGTCAATACTATGTGATGAGTGTTAATAAGTAATACACATATATTCACCCACTATGCACCTACGTTCATAGAATCATAAACATGATCTTTTTTTTGTCATTCTCTAATATACTGATTATATTCAATTAGACCATCTAATTTCATAGTCTCTAAAATTACCAATCCTTTAGAATCAAGCACCTGAGATGTGTTATTTGTGTGTTCAGTTCTATCAATATCTTATCCAAATATGGCATCAGTGACATTTTAACAGAAGCACTATGACTATATACTACAGTATGCCAGCAATTATTATCTCTCAATCTGACATCAATGATGAGATTGGACTAGCAAGTGACCTTTACTCTCAGGAAGGGGACCTAAGTTTGAGAGAGGAAGTATCCTTAGGTGATGGTTATTCCACTTAAGGAAATCAACTTTGTGCCACTAACAGTCCCTTCAGTTGGGAAAACAAGTACCTCAGCCTCGGAAAGAGATTCTAATTACTGTACCATTGCATTCAGGATGCTTTCAGTCTTATTTTTAATGCCATTCCTTGCTCATGTTCTTTTACTCTCCAATGGCTACTTTCAACATCCCACTTTGCACTTTTCTTTCAATTTACTATGCAAATATTTTTTAAAATAATGTTATCAAGAATCAATACTGATCATGTCATTCTTCACTCAAAAATCCCCAGCAAATGTCTGTCTTCTAATGGATTATATTCTCCTAACTTAATTTGCTATTAGAAATTTTGAAGCATCTTCTATTTGATTTGCATCACAACTGAATTTACAGTTTCATATTTTATCAACTCCTACACATGCCTCTTGCTTTATCCTCAATTTAATATTTGTATACTCCCTAGACCTCAAAGTCTTGCTGTGAAAATAATATACATTTATAAAAATGAAATGACAAAGATGCCATTTTATACTGAATTTTAAATTATTACAGTTATACTTTATACCGAAGTGTGAAATTAGTAGTGCAATTGGTAACACAGACTTGTGGAATAGTGATCATATTTTTCATTGTTGATTAGGGAAATGTGCAGAAGGTAAGAGGAAGGAGATGGTATTCTAAGTGTTGGAGAAGATAGAAAGATATACACCTCATGTATAGATACGCACCTCATGGTTAGATGAGAATGTAGAAGACAGTCTAAACAACAAGAAAAAGGGTTTCGTTTTGTTGACTAATGGGAGATACACATATAAAACAAGGATGGTTTTGATTATTAATGACCAGAACTACCATTTCACAAAATTTGGATTTTATTCCTTTTAAAGGAGTGGCATGTTATATGGGGTTTTCAGATTTATCTGAAAAAGACATATTTGTCCAATTTTATTCAGGATTTTTCTTTGTATTAATTGGAAAATATGCCATTTTTACTTATTTCAATACAATGTATAAGTTCAAAATAATAATAATAATAATAATAATAATAATAATAATAAATAACCATTGTACAGTTTTTACTTTTCTCTGGTTAAACTAAGGAGCTTATCATATATTAAGTTAACTCCATATATGAAGAAACGTTTTTATGACTTCCTAACTCAGATTTAAGCAATGGGATATCTCTGGAAAAGAAATATGGAGCAACTGGCGGAAAGAGAATAGGTCATCAATAATGTTATTGTTATTTTTGATGGGTCATCTAACTGCAGATATTCATATGTTTATAATTACATAAATATTTGAGGAAATAATACAGTACAGAAGAAAATTGCTTGAGCGATTATCTGTGATAATGGTCATAAGCTTAATCAAAACAAACACATTATAAGACATTGCAGTAGGTAGGTGGATGTGGTATGTGGAACGTTAGAAGTTCTTTTGATTACTTCTTTTTCTCCTTTTCAATGAAATAAAATGCAAAGTTATAAAATAAAAAGGAGGATGGAGAAAGAGTTGTTGGATGCATGAGGAGAGAAAGCAATGTCTGAAATTATCACTCAGGTCAGTGGAAAGATGAACGGACTGGATGAATATAGAAAAATGGTTTGGCAACGCTAGGGACATATTGAGGGTGATGCTAATGGACATAATGTGATGCCAGTGAAAAATTTAAGTCAAGGGGTAAGCAACTTTAGTTGAAATACCCTGAAAATAGGGGCGCCTTGGTGGCTTAGTCGGTTAAGCGTCCGACTTTCGCTTAGGTCATGATCTCGCGTTTGTGGGTTCGAGCCCCGCGTCGGGCTCTGTGCTGACTGCCAGCTCGGAGCCTGGAGCCTGTTTCAGTCTGTGACTCCCTCTCTCACTGACCCTCCCCTGCCCACTCTGTCTCTCTCTCTCTCTCTCCTAGAAAAAAAAAAAAATACCCTGAAAATAAAGTAGCTTTAAAAAGCTGTAAGTTTCTTTTTCCAGTAAAAGATCTGAAGTGATTGCCCCAGGTTAGTGGGAAATTCTACTTCTGCTACTGACAATCATTAAATGACCTAGTTTCTTTCCAGATTTAATCTTGGCTTTTATCTAGGACCTGACTTTATCTGCATGTCCAAATATAGCTAACAAATTTATTCTGGGCTGTGGGAAAAAGAGGAACATCATTTGCTTGATGTTTTCTTATAAGTAAAAAGAAGATATAAACATTGCTTCTGTTAACATTTAACTGGTGAAAAATTAGTGATGTCAGCACAGCCTGCCATCGTAGTATGTAATGACGGAAAGTATATCTACCTGGACATGCTGATCTATTGAAGAAGAGAAAGATAATAGATTGTACTAATATTCAATGTCTTCCATATACAACAGACATTGAAAAACATTCAGCCCATCTGTATTCAGGTGTGACATAAAGTATGGATATAAATAGTTTTATTTTCCGGGGGGGAGGGGTACAAGGAGGGAAGAGGTGTTCAAGGAATTTAGGTGCCAGGCAAGATATGACTATAATATTGGACAAAGGGATCCAAGCTTTGGGAAAAGTGGAGTAAACATATGAGATGGGGGCTGCTGCTGAAGGTTACTGAAAAAATGGTGAGAAATGCAGTTTTACAGGAAGTGTGTGTTACTATGGGAAAGGACTTTAAAAGGGTGAGATACCTTAAATTAAGGTTTTTAAAAAGGTAAGTAAATAATAATGAGAAGGAACAAACACAGACTATTTTTTCTAAGTTTTTAAAATTTATTTTGAGAGTGGAGGAGAGGCAGAGAGAGAGAGAAAGAGGGAGAGAGAATCCTAAGCACAGAGCGTGATGCTGGGCTCAAACTCATAAGCCATGAGATCATGACCTGAGTAGAAGTAGGACGGTTAACCCAATGAGCCACACAGGCAGCTCATGGACTGTGTTATTAACTCATGCTGTTAGACAAAATAACTGGATGGCAGAAACTCGAACTGAGAGTCAGGATTCATAGATGCACTCACTGAAACACTACACTGGAGAAGTTACCATCTGTAGGTCTACTTAAAGGCTAATCATTCATCCCCTTTTCTTCTAGTAGGATATTGGCATAGCTTTTTTGTGTAAATTCTCCTTGCTTACTTTTTGATTTTACTGATGATCCATCCCCAGTCTTTACTAATAACCTCTTATGTGAAGGACTTAAAAAACAAACAAACAGAAACTAAGACTCTACATTCCTAAATAAAAAGGGGAAAAATGAGTTCCTACTCAGTAGATTCAGACCGGGAGTCAGACAACATAATCCTGTATCTCTCTGTTCTGGGTTGATAAAATAATTCATGCTATCTGCCTGTCAATGCATAGGTAATCCATAAAATAACATATTTTAGTATTTTGTGCAGGAGGGCCTTTAATGCTTAAGAAGAAAGACTGTTATTCTGTTTAGAAGTCCAGTCAGGAGGTTATGTGTGTGTTTTAATCTTTACTTGGCATAAATAACCCTCTGCCACTTTTCATTCAGACTGCATTGCCCCTAATACTGCTTCCTCCTCAAGAATTCCTTTTGTACTTGTTATTTACATCTTTCAAATATTGACAGATCATTTTCATATTCCCTTAGCCCAGCTATAAATATTATGCTGCTTTAATCTCCCCCCATAAATCTGTCTTCCCTTCTCATTATTTAGTTGTTTTTTTCCCCCTGGACTCTTTCCAACCTTACTACGTATGCCTAGTATTGAAGTGCTCCAGAATTAACACAATATTGCAGCTGCAGTCTCACCAAGGATGATATCAATTTCCATTCTGAGTATCGAATGTCTCTTCATTTCGTATTTACTATTATACTCATGGATTCTATTCCTTTTGTTTACTGTGCTATATCACTTTTATTTATGAAATATTAATTAAACCAAGTCTTTCATATATTGACCTTTCTGTTATCCATGGATAAGTCACAATAATGGTCTCTAAAATCCATGACTTTCTTTCATATTCAATTGTGATTTTAGTTTCTCTAGAAACTGTATTTTCTAGTCATATTAGCAACACATCGTTAGAGTATTCATTCCCTCTTTCAGATATTCGGAACTGTGTTAAATAAAGGACAACAAAAATCTAATTACTGAAGGTAAGTTTATTACCTACAGGTAAAATCTCTCCAGTACATAGTTATCCTTACTCTGATGACCATATTTCACTCGGTATTTAAACCAAGCAGAAATGTTTATATTCTCTACAAATTAGATTATGTGTAACTAGCATTTAATGAAGTATTTTCTTTTCCAAAATAGGGTTCTGAATGACCTAGCATAGTATGCTTCCTAGGGAAACAAAAATTTTTAAGCACCCTGAAAAATATTACATAGTTTCCAGTTGGTGCTGTGATACTATGTCCCCACCTCATTATAATTTTAATGTTCTAAGTTAAGAAGTACAACACTCTGTGTTGCCTGAAAAGAAAGTTACTCTCTAGATAGAAATTTTCCTAATGAATTTAATGTATCTTTTAAGACTCAGGGTACAATAGTAAGTACATCATGCACAGTGAGATATTAAGAGTGGTAAACTGGAAATGCATACAGGCAGAGAGTCCTAAAACAATATATTCTGGACACTTCAGGTTTTGGCTGATGACAGGTTTAGGGGGATAAGAGAAAGTGGTTTCAACTAAAAGTCAATCACTTGGATGCTATTGGTTCCTACCCCAAATGCAATGCCTACATTAATTTTGTTAGGGTGCCCACTCCTTTAACAAGTGATCGAGATGAAGATATGCCATATCCAGAGATTTTTCTTGGTTAGTCACAGCAGATATCAGTCATCACGATATATGCAGGATAACTGATCAAAGTCCAAAATCTACTTCTGCTAAAACTTTCAGCAAACTAGGAGAGAAGAGGAATTTCTTCAGCCTGATACAAGCATCTACATCAACTCTATAGCTAGCATAATAATGGCAAATGACTAAATGTTTTCCTCACAAAATCAGGAAAAAGACAAGTATATCCACTCATGACTTCTATTTAATATTGTGTTGGAGGTTTTAATGCATGTAATAAGGTATGAAAAAAAATGGTATCCAGAATGGGAAGGAAGAATAAAACTATCTTAATTTGCAGACAGCATGATCATCTATGTCGAAAATCTGATGGATTTACAAAAATGTTGCTAGAACTAATATACGAATATAAAAGGGTTGCTGTATGTAATGCAAATATATAAAAATCGATGTATTTCTATACTTGTAACAAACCACTTGAAATTAACATTAAAATAACATTTATAATAATATCAAATGTATGATAAATTTTAAAGAATATGTGCAAGACTTGCACACTGAGAAGTGAAAACATTGCTGATTGCTGTTAAACAATTAAAGAATACTTAAATAAAAGGAGAGAGGTATCTTGGTCATGTCTCAGAAGTCTTAATATTATGAAGAGGTCAAATCTCCAAAATTAATGATAAATGCAACCTATTAAAATCTCAGCAGGCTTTTTATAGAAATTGACATGCTGTTTCTAAATTCATTCAGAAATTCTAAGGACCTATAATTGCCAAATAACTTTCAAAGCATAAGGACAAAGTCAAAGGGCTGACCTGATTTTGAAGCTCATTATAAATCTACAGAATAATGACAGTGTGATTTTTACATCAAGATAAAGAAATAGATCAATGGAAAAGAAGAGAAAATCTGGATATAGACTGACACATATATGAACAACTAATTTTTTGCAACAGTTTTATTGAGGTATAATTCAAATGCCATGCAATCCATCCAGTTAAAATGTACAATTCAATTATATTTAGTATGTTTACAAAATCGTGCAGCCATAAACACAATCAAATTTAGAACATTTTCATCACCTCAGAATGAAAGGCCATCGTCTTTAGATTTCAACTCCGAATCCCCCAGTTTTCCCCAGCCCTAGGTAAACACTAATCTACTTTGTCTTCATAGATTTGCCTGTTCTCATTTTACATAAATGAAATAATATGTGGCCTTATGCACTGGCTTTCTTCATACATGTTATAACATGTATCAAGACATTGATCTTTTTCTTTTAAAATTTTTTAAATGTTTATTTAATTTTGAGAGAGCGAGACAAAGCGTGAGCAGCGGAGGGTCAGAGAGAGAGACACACACACACAGAATCTGAAGCAGGCTCCAGGCTCTGAGCTAGCTGTCAGTACAGAGCCTGAGGCGGGGCTCTAGCCCACGAACCGTGAGATCATGACCTGAGCTGAAGTCGGAGGCTTAACTGACTGAGCCACCCAGGTGCCCCAGACTTTGATCTTTTTATAGCCAAATCATATTGCACTGTAAGAGTATACTATAATCTTGTTTATCCACTCATAAGTTTATGGAAATTTGGATTGTTTCCATCTTTTAGTAATTATAAATGATGCTATCAGCATTTGTGTAAACATTACATGTACATTTATTTTCATTATTCTTTGGTATATACATCGGAGTGTAATTATTGGACAAAAGGTAATACTATGCTTAAAATCTGAGTCACTTCCAGATTGTTTTCCGAAGTGACTGCACCACTTTTATTTCCACCAACAATCTATGAGGGTTCTGGTCCTCCATATCCACATCCTTGTCAACATTTGTTATTATTTGGCATTTTGGTTATTTGGCATTATTATTGTACTGGGTTTGAAGTGGAGTCTCCTTGTGGTTTTGATTTGCATTTCTCTGATGACTAGTTATGTTTAGCATCCCCTAATGTGCTTAGTAGCCATTGGTCTATCTCTTTTGGATAGATGTTTATTCAGAAACTTTGCATGTTTTAACCAAGTTATTTGTATTTTAATGAGTTCTTTATATACTCTTATCAGATATATAATTTGCAGATATTTTCGGCCATTCTTTAGATGTCTTTTCACCTTCTTGATAATATTCTTTGATGCATAAAAGTTTTTAATTTTGATGAACTACAATTTATCTATTTTTTTTCTTTCTTCTTTGTGCTTGTCATATTGAAGAACCCATTGCCAAATCCAAGGTGACAATTATTTACCCCTAGGTTTTCTTTTAAGAGTTCTATAGTTTGAGATCTTACATTTAGGTCTTCATACATTATTTGAGGTAAGGTGTCTACTCCATTCTTTTGTAGGTGGATTTCCAATTGTCTCAGCATCTTTGTAGATAAGATTATTCTAACTTGGTTGAGTGGTCTTGGTTCTTTTGTTAAAAATCAGTTGAACACAGATATGTAGGTTTCTATTTATCCCTTTGATCTGTGTATCCATTTGCCTGTACCACATTATCTTAGTTACCATAGCTTTGTAGTATCTTTTGAAATGAGGAAATGTGAGTCTTTCTAATTTGTTCTTCGTTCTCAAGATTGTTTTGTCTTTTCAGTGCCTCTTGAGTTTCCATATGAATTTGAGGACCAGAATGTCAATTCCCATAAAGAAGGCAGCTGGGATTCTGATAGAGATTATGCTGAATCCCATGACTATGGGATGTCTTTTCATCTGTTTAGATCTTTAATGTCTTTCAATAATGTCTTCTATTTTTCAGAGTTTAAATTTTGCATTTCTTTTGTTAAATTTATTCATAAGTATTTTATTACTTTGGATATTATAAATGATATTGATTTTTAATATTTGTGTATTGTTATGGCTATTTTTATAGAAACGCAATGAATTTTTTGTGTTTATGTTGTATCCTGAACATTGCTGACTTTTTTTAGATTTAAATATTTGTGTGTCTGTGTGTATGTATATGAATTCTTTAGGGTTTAATTTATATTAAATCATGACACCTGCAAACAAGAATGTTTTAGTTTTTATTCTTTCCAATTTGGATAATTTTTATTTCTTTTTCTGGCCTAATTGCTCCAGCTAGAACTTTCAGTACAAGGTTGAACAAAATCGTCCCATTGGGCATCCTTGCCATGTTCCTGATCTTAGGTTAAGATTATCAGTCTTGCATAATTGAGTAAGATATTAACTGTAGGTTTTTTCTTAAATGTACTTTGAGTTTAAAAGGTTCTTTTAATTCTTAGCTCATTAAGGATTTTTATCAGCAAAGGGTACTGAATTTTGTCAAATGTGTTTTCTACATCAAACGAGATAATCATGTGTTTTTTTTATCTCATACTATTAATGTGCTTTAATATATTGATTTTTTGATATGTTAGAACAGCCTTGCATTCCTGGGACAAATTCAACCGAGGACCCAATAATGGCAAGTTGTTTGGTCATGCTCTATACCCGCCCCCCTTTTATTTTGAGTGAAAGAGAGAGGGAGAGTGTGAGTGGGGGAGAAAGGCAGTGAGAGAGAGAGAATCCTAAGTAGGTTATAGGCTCAGCACGGAGCCAAATGCAGGGCTTGATCCCATGACTATGAGATCATGATCTGTGCCAAAATCAAGAGTCAGATGCTGAATTGACTGAGCCACCCAAGTGCCCCTATAATCCTTTTAATATAATGCCTGGATCAATAGCTTGTATTTTGTTGAGGATTTTTGCTTGTATCTTCCTAAGAGATATTGGTTTGTAGTTTCCTTTTCTTGGATTTTTGTCTGGTTTTGTTATTAGGGTAATGATGGTCTTATATGAATAAGTTTGAAATGGTCTTTCCTCTTCTTTTTTTGTAAGAATTTTAAAAGGATCATTATAAATTCTTTTTGAAGTGATTGGTATAATTTACCAGTGAATCCATTTGTACCTGAAGTTCTCTTTGTTAGAAGGTTTTCAATTGTTGATGTTTTTGTAAGGTTTTTTAGGTGAGTAAAAAAGACTCCAAGGCAAACTTCTACAGAAGGATTTTTATTGTATGCACTCTCGGGCTAGGTTCCGGGACTCCAGAGAGGGGATTCAGGGAAGTTGTGCCTGTGCCACAGTTGGGTGGTGAGGGTTTTTTTATAGCCTGTTAGTAGGGGTGGGGGAAGTCCAGATAATAGGGGAGGTCTGTTGGCTGGAAAGTCTCGGGCAGAAGGTTTCGGTTTCTTGCCTAAGTTTCTATTTCCCGCTGATGTTGTAATTGTATGGTGAGGAAAGTCAGCCATCTTAAGGAGTCTGCCAATCTGTGGCGTCTTTGCCTTAACTCTCAGCCGGCCCAACAGTTTTTTTTTTTTTTTTAATGTTTTATTTATTTCTAGGAGAGAGAGAGAGAGAGACAGCGTGAGCAAGGGAGGGTCCGAGAGAGAGGGAGTCACAGACTGAAGCAGGCTCCAGGCTCTGAGCTGGCAGTCAGCACAGAGCCCGACGCGGGGCTCGAACCCACAAACTGCGAGATCATGACCTAAGAGAAAGCCGGACGCTTAACCGGCTAAGCCACCCAGGTGCCCCCGGCCCAACAGTTTTTATTTGATAGTTCTGCTCAGATTTTCTATTCTTTTTTTTTTTTTTTTGAGTCAGTTGTTAGTGTGTGTTTTTATAGGAATATGTCTATTTCTTCTACGTTTATTTAATTTGTTGTCATCTAGTTGATCACAATATTTTCTTATAATCCTTTTTATATCTGTAAAGTCAGTAGTAATGTCCCCAACTTCACTTCCTATTTTAGTATTTTGGGTTTTTTATCTTTTTTTCCCTTAGTCAATCTAAAAGCTAAAAGCTAAAATCAACCTAAAAGCTTTGCACTTAGGTTGATCTTTTCAAAGGACCAATTTTTATCTCATAAATTCTATTTTTTTTATTATCTATTTCACTTATTTCTCTTCTAGTCTGTTACCTCCTTTCTTTAGTTCACCTTGGACTTAGTTTGGTTTTCTTTTCATAATTATTTATAGCTTAAAGTTAGGTTATTAATTTGAAAACTTTATGCTTTTATTTATTTTTTAAAGCTTATTCATTTATTTTGAATGAGGCAGAGCTGGCGTGAGTGGGGAAGGGGCAGAGAGAGAGGAGGGAGAGAGATTGAGAATCCCAAGCAGGCTCTCCACTGTGAGCACATAGCCTGATGTGGGAGTCAAACTCACTAAACTGTGACATCATGACCTGAGCCAAAACAGAGAGTCAGACAATTACCCAATTCAGCCATTCAGGCACCCCATGAAAAATTTATTTTTTTAATAAAAACTTTTACAACTATAAATTTGCCTGAGCACAGCTGTCACTGCATCCCATGTGTTCTGGCATCCTGTCTTTTCATTTTCAGTTATCTCACAGTAGTTTCCATTATTATTGTTGATTTATTCTGTGACTCATTGGTTGTTTAATATGGAATGTTTTATTTTTACAAAATTGTAAAGTTTCCAATTCTCTTTATGGCCTTGATGTCTAGTTTCATTCTTTTGTCACCAGAGAAGATACTTAATGTAATTTAAGTCTTTTTAAACTTACTGAGACTTGCTTTGTGAACTAACATATGATCTATCCTAAAGACCATTCATTATATACTTGACATAACGTGTATTCTGCTATTGTGAGTGATGTGTTCTACATATGTCTGTTAGGCCTGCTACGTATAATATTATTCAAGTGTTTTTTTATGGATCTGTCATGTTCTTTCCATTATTGACAGTGGGGTATAGTAGTTTGCAAAAATTTTTGTAAAACTATCTAATTTACTCTTCAGTCCTGTCAATTTTTGCTTTGTATATTTTGGAGCTCAGTTGGTAGGTGTGTATGTGTTGGTAAATGTCATATCTTCTGATAGATTGGCCTTTCCTCTGTTTACAATGTCCTTCTTATAGCTTATAGTAATGTTTGACTTAAATTCTATTTTTTGTATAGTAATATACTACCCAACTTTCTTTTTATTATTACTTACAAGGAATTTTTCCCCCTTCCTTTCACTTTTAATCTATATTAGTCAAGTCTGGTTTTGGTAGATGGC
This sequence comes from Proteles cristata cristata, assembly GCA_017311185.1. NCBI lineage: Eukaryota > Metazoa > Chordata > Mammalia > Carnivora > Hyaenidae > Proteles > Proteles cristata. The sequence goes on along the minus strand of JAESUZ010003908.1, from coordinate 278,293 downwards.
ATGTAGATGAAAAAAATTTTTAAAAATCCATTTTGCCTATATATGCTTTGTATTAAATAAATATTAATAAATTTTTATATAAAGTGATTACACATAAAAATAGAATTTGCTTTTCATTTTTCTATTGGTTTTCTCTATGTCATAACTCTTTGTTTCTCATATCCTCTATTACTCTTTTGTGTTTGATTTTCTTTTTGTAATGTTTCATATTTGCTTCTTTTTAATTACTTTTTCTGTATATTTTTAAGGTGGTGTATATTATATCAGTGGTTATGCTGAGATTCCAATTAACCTCTTGGACTTATAATAAGTATATCTGTGTATATATACATATGTATATCTGTGCACATATATTTATATATATGCATATATGTTTATATACAACAGATAAATAAATAGAAATATATATATACATACATATATATACATATATATATCTATCTATATATATACACACACATACAAATATACCTATATAATGGATACAGAGTATATTGATTTTACTCAGTAGTGCTTTATATTAAGAGGAACATAAACCTATTGCAATGTGAACGTATAAGTGTGTAGTAAAAGTGGAGGAAGCCTAACAATCACATTATAAGGAGAGACAGAACTATACCATGGTTTAGAAATTATAATACACTTCCATGAATTGTAGATTATTTAACCAGTTCAACTATTCTGTGAGCTAGGTGTACTTTTGTTGTGGTTGTTGATAGTTAAGATAATTGACGCAAAGAGCTTGAAATTATATAGGTAGTAAGTGATTATACTGAATTTGGAACTCGTCTCTTTAAGCTTCAAAATTCTGTGCTTTCCCACTCTTTTATAAATATTTTACAAAAGAATCCATCTTAATTATCCATATGTGAATTATCAATATCATGATCACCAACTAATATATCAAAATTTTCTGATTGTGATTTAATTTGTTTGTTTACCTTCTATTCTAATTTCATTTATGTCAAGTTTTTATGTTTGGAAAATTAGCAAAAATGATTTTTATATGATAGTAGTTTGTGATGATTATCATTCTGTTATTTTTTTTATTTATTTTTTATTTTTTATTTTTTTTTTCTTTTTTACAAATAGTTTATTGTCAAATTAGTTTCCACATAACACCCAGTGCTCATCCCCACAAGTGCCCTCCTCCATGCCCACCCCTCCTCCCCCCCACATCCACCAGTCCTCAGTTTTTGTCAGCATTCAAGAGTCTCTCATGGTTTGCCTCTCCCCTTTCCCCCACCATTTCCGCCCTTCTTCTCCCCCTTGGTCCTCTGTTAAGTTCCTCCTAATCCTCCTATACGTGCACACATATGATATTTGTCCTTCTCTGCCTGACTTATTTCGCTCAGCATAACACCCTCAAGGTCCATCCATGTTGCTACACATGGCCAGATTTCATTGTTTCTCATTGCCATGTAGTATTCCATGGTATAGATAAACCACATCTTCTTGATCCATTCATCTGTTGATGGACACTTAGGCTCTTTCCAGGTTTTAGCTATTGTGGAGAGTGCTGCTATGAACATTGGGGTACATGTGCTCCTATGCATCAGCATTTCTGTATCCCTTGGGTAAATTCCTAGCAGTGCTATTGCTGGGTCATAGGGGAGTTCTATTGTTAGTTTCCTTAGGAACCTCCACACTGTTTTCCAGAGGGGCTGTACCAGTTTACATTCCCACCAACAGTGTAGGAGGGTGCCCGTTTCTCCACATCCTCGCCAGCATCTAGAGTTCTCTGATTGGCTCATTTTAGCCACTCTGACTGGCGTGAGGTGGTATCTCAGTGTGGTTTTGATTTGTATTTCCCTGATGAGGAGCGATGCTGAGCATCGTTTCATGTGTCTGTTGGCCATCTGGATGTCCTCTTTGGAGAAGTGTCTGTTCATATCTTCTGCCCATTTCTTCACTGGGTTGTTTGTTTTTCGGACGTGTAGTTTGGTGAGTTCCTTGTAGATTCTGGATATCAACCCTTTATCTGATATGTCATTTGCAACTATCTTTCCCATTCCGTTGGTTGCCTATTAATTTTCTGGGTTGTTTCCTTGGCTGTGCAGAAGCTTTTAATCTTGAGGAGGTCCCAACAGTTTATTTTTGCTCTTAATTCCCTTGCTTTTGGGGATGTGTCAAGTAAGAAGTTGCTGCGGTGGAGGTCAAGGAGGTTGTTTCCTGCTTTCTCTTCTAGGGTTTTGATAGTTTCCTGTCTCACGTTCAGGTCCTTTATTATTTTGAGTTTATTTTTGTGCATGGTGTGAGAAAATGATCTAGTTTCATTCTTCTTCATGTTGCTGTCCAGTTCTCCCAACACCATCTGTTAAAAAGGCTGTCTTTTTTCCATCAGATATTCTTTCCTGCTTTGTCAAAGATTAGTTGGCTGTATACTTTTGGGTCCACTTCTGAGTTCTCAATTCTGTTCCATTGGTCTATGTGTCTGTTTTTGTGCCAATACCATACTGTCTTGATGATGACAGCTTTGTAGTAGAGGCTAAAGTCTGGGATGGTGATCCCTCCCGTTTTGGTTTTATTTTTCAGGATTACTTTGGCTATTCGGGGTCTTTTGTGGTTCCATACAAATTTTTGGATAGTTTGTTCTAGTTTTGAGAAGTATGCTGGTGCAATTTTGATTGGAATTGCATTGAATGTGTAGAGTGCCTTAGGTAGTAATGACATCTTAACTATATTTATTCTTCCTATCCATGAGCATGGAATGTGTTTCCATTTCTTTGTGTCTTCTTCAATTTCCTTCATAAGTTTTCTATAGTTTTCATCATACAGATCTCTTGTATCCTTGGTTAGGTTTATTCCGAGGTATTTTATGGTTTTTTGTGCAATTGTGAATGGGATCAGTTTCTTGATTTCTCTTTCTGTTGCTTCATTGTGGTGTATAAAAATGCAACCGATTTCTGTACATTGATTTTGTACCCTGCAACTTGGCTGAATTCTTGGATCAGATCTAGTAGGCTTCTGGTGGAGTCTGTCGGGTTTTCTATGTAGAGTATCATGTCATCTGCGAAGAGTGAAAGTTTGACTTCCTCTTTGCCAATTCTGATGCCTTTGATTTCCTTTTGGTGTCTGATGGCTGATGCTAGGACTTCCAGCACTATGTTAAACAGCAGTGGTGAGAGTGGGCATCCCTGTCGTGTTCCTGATCTCAGGGGGAAAGCTCTGAGTTTTTCCCCGTTGAGGATGATGTTAGCTGAAGGCTTCTCATAGATGGCTTTGATGATGTTTAAGTAGGTTCCTTCTATCCCAACTTTCTCGAGAGTCTTTATTAAGAAGGGATGCTGTATTTTGTCAAATGCTTTTTCTGCATCTATTGACAGGATCATATGGTTTTTATCTTTTCTTTTATTAATATGATGTATCACATTGATTGATTTGCGAATGTTGAACCAGCCCTGTAACCCAGGAATGAATCCCACTTGATCTTGGTGGATGATTCTTTTTATATGCTGCTGGATTCGATTTGCAAGGATCTTGTTGAGAATTTTTGCATCCGTATTCATCAAGGATATTGGCCTGTAGTTCTCTTTTTTTGCTGGATCTCTGTCTGGCTTGGGAATCAGAGTGATGCTGGCTTCATAAAATGAGTCCGGGAGTTTTCCTTCGCTTTCTATTTTTTGGAATAGCTTGAGAAGAATTGGGATTAATTCTGTTTTAAATGTCTGGTAGAATTCCCCAGGGAAGCCATCAGGTCCAGGGCTCTTATTTGTTGGGAGATTTTTGATCACTGATTCAATTTCTTCACTTGTTATGGGTCTGTTCAGGTTTTCTATTTCTTCCGTGTGAATTTTGGTAGTGAGTGTGTGTTTAGGAATTTGTCCATTTCTTCTACGTTGTCCAATTTGTTGGCATGTAATTTTTCATAGTATTCCCTGATAATTGCTTGTATTTCTGAGGGGTTGGTTGTAATAAGTCCATTTTCATTCATAATTTTGTCTATTTGGGTGCTCTCTCTTTTCTTTTGGGTAAGTCTGGCTAGAGGTTTGTCAATTTTGTTTACTTTTTCAAAAAACCAACTCTTGGTTTCATTGATCGGTGTAATTGTTTCTTTGGTCTCTGTGTTGTTTATTTCTGCTCTAATTTTTACTATTTCTCTTCTTCTACTGGGTTTAGGGCGTTCTTGTTGCTCTGCCTCTAGTTCCTTTAGGTGAGCTTAGATTTTGGACTTGCGCTTTTTCTAATCTCTTGAAATAGACCTGGAGAGCAATGTACTTTCCTCTTAGGACTGCCTTTGCCGCATCCCATAGATTTTGAATTGTTGTGTTTTCATTTTCATTTGTTTCCATATATTTTTTAATTTCATCTCTAATTGCCTGATTGGCCCATTCATTCTTTAGAAGGGTGTTCTTTAACCTCCATGTTTTTGGAAGTTTTCCAGACTTCTTCCTGTAATTGATTTCAAGTTTCAAAGCATTGTGATCTGACAGTGTGCATGGTATGATCTCTATTCTTTTATATTTCTTGAGGGCTGCTTTATGTCCCAGTATGTGATCTATCTTGGAGAATGTGCCATGAGCACTTGAGAAGAAAGTAAATTCCCTGGCCTCAGGATGTAAAGTTCTAAATATATCCGTCAGGTCCATCTGGTCCAATGTGTCTTTCAAGTCCATTATTTCTTTAGTGATTTTCTGTCTGGTTGACCTATCCATTGCTGTAAGCGGAGTATTAAAGTCCCCTGCTATTAGCACATTCTTATCTATAAGCTTGTTTCTGTTTGTGATTAATTGTTTTAGATATTTAGGTGCTCCCATATTCGGTGCGTAGACATTTATGATTGTTAGTTCTTCCTGATGGATGGACCCTGTAATTATTATGTAGTGCCCTTCTTCATCTCTTGTGATTGTCTTTAATTTAAAGTCCAGTTTGTCTGATATAAGTATCGCTACTCCGGCTTTCTTTTGATTTCCTGTAGCATGATATATATTTCTCCATCCCCTTACTTTTAATCTGAAGGTATCTTCCCGTCTAAAATGAGTTTCTTGTAGACAGCATATAGATGGATTTTGTTTTTTAATCCATTCTGCTACCCTATATCTTTTGATTGGAGCATTCAGCCCATTTACATTCAGTGTTATTATTGAAATATGTGGGTTTAGAGTCTTTGTATCTTTTGTAGGGTTCATGTTTGTGGTGGTGTCTCTGGAATCTTTGTTCCTTGCAACCTTTCCTTCAGAGCATCCCACTCAGGATTTCTTGTAGGGCTGGCTTCGTGGTGACAAATTCTTTCAATTTCTGTTTGTTTGGAAAGGTTTTTATCTCTCCTTCTATTTTGAATGACAGGCTTGCTGGATAGAGGATTCTTGGCTGCATATTTTTACTGTTCATCACATTGAAGATCTCTTACCATTCCTTTCTGGCCTGCCACGTTTCAGTAGATAGGTCTGTCACCACTCTGATAGGTTTCCCTTTGTATGTGAGGGCCCTTTTCTCCCTAGCTGCTTTCAAAATTCTCTCTTTGTCCTTGTATTTTGCCATTTTTACGATGATATGTCGTGCAGAAGATCGATTCAAGTTACGTCTGAGAGGAGTCCTCTGAGCCTCTTGTATTTCCACATTGACTTCCTTCCCCAGGTCGGGGAAGTTCTCTGCTATAATTTGTTCCAGGACTCCTTCAGCACCTTTCCCTCTCTCTTCCTCTTCTGGGATTCCTATGATACGGATATTGTTGCGTTTGACTGTGTCGCTGAGCTCTCGAATTCTTCTTTCCTGTTCCTGGATCAGTTTGTCTCTTTTGTCAGCTTCTTGTTTTTCTATAATGGTGTCTTCTAAATCACTTATTCTCCTTTCTGCCTCTTCAATCCGTGCATTGGAGGCCTCTAATTTATTATGTATCTCATTTATCGCATTTTTAATTCTTCATGCCTATTTTTATTTTCCATTCTGTCTGTAGCCATAGTTTCTTTGATGTCGCCTATGTTTTTTTCAAGCCCTGCTATTAATTTCACCATTATTATTCTAAAATCTTGTTCACTTATGCTGCTGATATCTGTTTTGAGCAGTTCATTAGCTGTCATTTCTTCTTGGAGTTTCTTTGGAGGAGAGCTCTTTCGTTTCGTCATTTTAGTTAGCTTTCCGGCTCTTGTTGGTTTTAAAGACCTGTTATGCTCTCTGTTTCTATGAGCACTGCTATATCCAAGAAACTCTTTGACTTTCCAGGGCCTATCCTTTCAGAGATTGTTTTTTGAATGGTATCCCTCGGTCACTCTTGTTGGGACCTTAGTTATTTTATTTTCCTATTCGTAGTGATATTTGGGACTCTTCACCTTGTGTACTCTAGCTTGTTTCTTGAGGTAGCCCTGGAAAAGAAAACAGACAGACAAACACACAGGGAGCAGGAGCACACAAACGCACAGGCTAATTCAACTAACATGCAAAGTGAGAGGGAAAACGAAAAAGTTAATAGAAAAGACGGAGGAGGGAGGGCGAATAGGGAGCATAAAATACATAAAAGGGTCAAAAAGGGGAAAAGAAAAGGAAAAAAGAAGAAAACCGATGGACAAAGAACGGTTTAAAGCATATACCTGGATTTCCCAGCTACAGTTAAATAGCCGTGTGTATGCAGTGCTGGTTGAAGAGCATAGAGAAAAAGAGAGAAGGCAGGGTGAGACAAGGCAGATTTGGAAATAGAATGAACAGGCAGAAGGGATAAGAAACTTTTTTCAAAGAGGTAAAGGGTAGAATGTGGTTGGATAGGTGAGAGAAGGATGCTGGAATTATCCAGAGAAACTATATAGTCTAATTACTCCTGAGAGAAATAGCTGAAAAAGTCGGTAGGTGTAGAATTTACATTTACAGAATGGACTTGTGATTGTTTAAGCAAGCTGGCGACCAGAGTTAATCAGGTCAGTGTTTTGGGGAAAAAAGCGAGAAAAGAGAAAAAAGAAGAAAAAAAAGAGAAAAGAAAGGGGAAAAAAAGAAAGAAGAAAAAAAAAGAAGAAAAAAAAAGGAAAAAGAAAAAAAAAAGGGAGGAGGGCACCTCTCAGGCAGGGATGGGCGTGGCGTGATCCGATGCCTCAGGCGGGGGTTCTGCCTTGGCGATTGTGGGGAGGAGAGTGACGGTGCTCCAGTCCCTTCTTGAACCCCGCGCTGCAGCTCGCTTTTTTTTTTTGGCGTGTCAACTCCCCGTTCCGGGGACGCAGCCGAAGTTGGTTGCACTCTTCAACCCAGGCCAGTTCCAATCTCCAAATCCCAGCCCGCGCCCCGCTGAAGTTGCCTTAGACACAGCTTCCCAGACAACCCCCTCGGGCTATTCCAGGCTCCCTGCTGAGCTCTGGGGGCGGAGTCAGGATCGCTGCTTTCTTCTCTGGTCGGCTCTGGTGCGCATGCGCGGGGGCTTGCCTGCCGCGTCCGCGTAGCCTGAGCCCGCTGGAGTGAGGAAAACCGGGTCTCTCTATGGCTTGTCACCCGAAACACGAACTCACAGGCAAATTTCCCAGTTTTTAGCTCTTTGCCTTCCCTCTCGAGTTCCAGCCAGCCAGGAGCGCGGACGCCTGGTGTCTGCGCGTCTCCTTCAGGGGTCCCAGCCGCCCTGGAGCTACAATGGCGGCAGGCACGCCGCCGCTGGAGTGTAGAAAACCGGGTCTCTCTATGGCTCGTCACCCGAAACACGAACTCACAGGCAAATTTCCCAGTTTTTAGCTTTTTGCCTTCCCTCTCGAGTTCCAGCCAGCCAGGAGCACAGACGCCTGGTGTCTGCGCGTCTCCTTCAGGGGTCTCAGCCGCCCTGGAGCTACAATGGCGGCAGGCGCGCCGCCGCTGGAGTGAGGAAAACCGGGTCTCTCTATGGCTCGTCACCCGAAACACGAACTCACAGGCAAATTTCCAGTTTTTAGCTTTTTGCCTTCCCTCTCGAGTTCCAGCCAGCCAGGAGCGCGGATGCCCGGTGTCTGCGCGTCTCTTTCAGGGATCCCAGCCGCCCTGGAGCTACAATGGCGGCAGGCGCACCCGCTCCGCTTTAAAACCCAACCTCCAGGAGCGGCACAAAGAAGCAGTTTGTGTGCTCAGCCTCCCCCAGGACCAGTTGTCGCGAGGGGACCTGGTGTGCAGATATTTGGCAAGTACGGTCTTTCTATGCACCGAGCGGAGATTTTTCTGTCTCGGACTCTCTCCTTTTCCCCTCTCACTCCCCGTAGAGGGTAGAGGGGGATCGCCTCCCACCCTGGAGGCTCCGATCCCAGGCTGATTTTACCTTCCCCGGTTCGCACTCACGTTAGAAGGCTTTCTCAGTGGATTCTGCGTCCTTTTTTCTCCCAGTCTCTCAGGTTTTGTATGGTTTCCAATGGCTTCAGATCTTTTCTGTGTGATGTATGGGCGCGAGTGCAAGTACGGAGCTCCTTACTTCTCCGCCATCTTGCCTCCCTCCTATCATTCTGTTATTTTATAAATCTAAATTAGCGGATCATACATTTTAGGGATAATTTTTTTTTCTTCAGTTTTGTACTATTCACAACTTGTCCAAATCTATGAGGCATATCTGGATGCAAAATGAATGAAATACTGCCTAATACTTGGTAGGATCTAGGTCTACCAACTTAGATGAAGAAAAGCTGTCATGTATGACAAATATGTTGATTTTTCTTGCTTAGAAAACAGGTTCCCCTCTTCCACAGTTTTTCACAGCTCTTATTTGAATTAGTTGAAAGTCAGCCAGTCCTATTTAGGTTCACCTGAACATGTTAAATACCCAAATTAAAGCATTTTCTCTGAAGACTAACAAGAAATTGATTAAAAAATATAACTGTTGGTAAATCATAAAACTGGCCCATACGAATACAAACTACCTGTGAGAAGAAATCTAGAGGCAAACATAAAAAGATAGGAGAAAAAAAAAAAAAGAAAGATTATTTTGGAAGCCATCAAGATTTGTTATATGTATATTTTTGCCATAAATTTAGCACCACATTCAATCAATGTACTGAAGTTCTGTAGTATAATATTTTAATAATCAGCTGTGTTCTCTAGTCTTTAAATTAATGAATACCAGAATAACCTGTCCTATTACTCTAATGATGCAAATTTGCAATCTTTTCTGACTTGCTTACACAGTGCTATTAACCATTTCTTACTATTAATCAAAGTCATTTAATCTTTACCTTATTAACATGAAATCTATCTTAACTTTGTTAGCTATACAGTCCTCCAAACTCTAAACTTTCAAGTTTCCCAAATCCATACTCATAAATGGTTTATTCACCTTTTTCCTTAACTTAAAACGTTTTTCCCCTACTGATGTTATGTGACTTTTAGTATTTTAGATTTCTTTTTTGTTGTTGTTCAACAGAGAAATAGATAAGATCTATATACCTCAGAAGAGGAAACATTGGTCCACTTTAGTAAAAGACACAGTGAAGAGAGAAAAAGTCTCACAGATAGAAGGGAAAATGTTATATAGAACAAGCCTAAATAAATGGGACAAGCATGATTACATAGTACCCGAGAAGAGCCTGGAGCTGTCCCTCAGCAATTTTGTGGAGTGTGTGTGTGTGTGTGTGTGTGTGTGTGAAAGAGAGAGCAAGAGTGGGAACTAGAGTGACTGAGAGGGAAGGAGGGAGGGAGGGAAGAAAAAGAGGGAAGAAGGTAGAGAGAAACGAGAAAAGGAAAAGATGAACTCCGGAAGAAAACAGACATAGATAGGTTGGTAGTTAGAGACACACAAATATATCGACTGATTATAATCAGATTACTATTTGTGTTTCTTATGTCTAGTTAATTTCAATGAACAATTTTTCATTGGTTGGTGAATTTAATATGAAAAAGTTAATAAATGGATTAATAAGCTAATTTAATCTTCCATCCTGTAGGCTGGCCCTAAGACGGTAGAGGTGAGGTTACTGCAGCTAGGAAAGTCATTATCATTTTTGTGTTTATTTTTCTTATTGGAACAAAACAGTTGTACTTCAAAGGTGGGCAAGCCCACTAACTGCCCTTTTTGTACTTCTCTCAAACTGCCATAATAAATGATATTATACAGTATCTTCTTGGTTCATAAAGGACCTGATCAATCTGAGCAAATTCACAAGGAATAGTGTTTAAACGTGCTGTGTCACCTGCATGGCCTTTCCTTTTCAATTAAAAGAATGCCACTGATTAAATCATAGAGATAGATGAATGAAATATGCATAGCTTCTAATTAGGGAGAGTGGCACACTTTTATAGGCATTCTTGAATTGTTAAAGAATAAAAGAAAGTGGACTGAGTTCACAACTTAAATATTCTGTGGCACAACAGACAACAGTACTATACAGTATATAAAAGATTTTGCCATGGTGCTTTGTCTCTTTAATTAAAAGAATGAAAAATGGGATCAAATTGTTTTCCACTCAGCATCTTATTTAGATATATGGTCCAGGCTTCTGTAACATTAATTTATCTTAAATAATTCCCTAGTGTGTTATCAAGTTTTTTTCCAGCAAAGTAAATTCATACTTTGAGTTCACATGATAGGAAATAGAAAAATGTGATTTTTTTCATGGTTGCATAAAGATTGTAATGATTCAATAATAATCAGTAATTGAGCATCCATCTTTAGATGGCAAAATTTCAAAATTACCAACTTAAGAAGAAGTAAGAAAAATACTGCTGAAAGTTTGTGAATGCAGCCACTTAAAATTATCAATTTTAGGGGCACCTGAGTGGCTCAGTCGCTTAAGCATTGACTTCAGCTCAGGTCATGATCTTGTGGTTCGTGAGTTCAAGCCCTGTGTCTCGCTCTGTGTTGACCGCTCAGAGCCTGGAGCCTGTTTTGGATTCTGTGTCTCCTTCTCTCTTTGCCCCTCCTCCACTTGTGCTCTCTGTCTCTCAATGTTGAAAAAATAAAATACTAATTTTAAATTTTATAAACATATACAGATAAGTTTATTTGCTATTGATTATAACAGTCAAAAATCAAAATATCTCCTTAGACTGGGATTTGGTCTTAAAAGTTTGTGTCCTCTCAGGGCACCTGGGTGGCTCAATGGGCTCTTGATTTCAGCTCAGGTCATGATCTCACTGTTATGGGATAGGATCCTGCATTGGGCTCAGTGCTGGGCATGGAGCCTGCTTAAGATTCTCTCTCTCCATCTCATTCTGCTCCTCTCCCTTACCCATGCTCTCTCTCTCTCTCTGTATCTGTCTCTCTGTCTCACTCAAAATAAGTGAAAATAAAAATTTGTGTCCTCTCCCAGAAAACTAAGTATCTTACGCTTAATGGTAGCCCACAAATGTTTAATAGATTAGTAGTTAATTATTTTACTATCATATTTACATTTAATTTACATACATTCAGTTACTGTGGACAATGAAATTGCTCTCACTACTACAAAATACACACACAGATATTACTTCAAAATAGTTGTGTGTGTGTGTATGTGTGTGTGTGTGTGTGTATTTTGTTAATGAGAGCACTGAAAGAGATCTTAAGTATGAAGAAGAAAAATATGCTCTTAAGTGAAAAATAAATGAGATGATATTTATAGATGTTTCTTTATTTTGAACCTTTTAAAAGGTTCAGGTTGTTCTAAAAATTCTGAAAATAGTCTATCATCTATAAAGTTAAAGAAAACATGTAGAATTAAAGAGAATACACACTACAGTCATTGTCCAAAAATATGTCTGCAATCAATTGTCCATCTTTCACCAGAAGAAGCTGTTGACAGAAGCAGATTATATAGAACAGGAATTTTCTTAATATGGAGTTATTTTATATGGCAATAGTGCTTGAAAGTAGAAGAAATAGAATTTTCCTCTGAAATAAACTACCCATGCACTGTATCATTTTGTTTTTTCCTTTATGGTGACACCCTTGTTTCAGGGTAGATAGATGAGTTCTTGTGATTCTAGAGTGACTCCAGTGAGAAAAGCTGTTTGTTGTCTGACTCAGAAAACCTAGTACATGATAGGCATGAAATAAATTACAACTAAACAACTGAATGAGTGAATGTATCTGAGAACCCTGATTTATATTTGAGAGAATCTTGAGAAAGTTGCAGTGATTTTCTTAACAGGTTTATCCTCCTGCAATTACAATACTAGGATAGGAAATCAGAGGAAAAGTGCTGTGTTAGGATATTTTATTCCTTTTTATGTGCATTTGTACTTGAGTTGTTACCCTGGTTCTTTTGGTACAGTCTGGGGATCTTAACACTTAAGGGGGACATATACATTTTTCATACAATATATATCTGTATGTATATTTACACATACATGAATGTACTTGCATACATATATATGTCACAAAGTGAATATTTAACTTTTAAATTTTATATTATTTGTTTCAGATATACCTTGTATCTATTTATATTTTAGAGTTGATTTGAATCTGTTTGACTCTATCATTACTGTTAAAAGCTATGGAAATACTGGATTAAGAGCATTTCATAGACATTTTGACTAGTCTAGTCATTTTTGTTTCCTACGAGGATCTCCATATGGTGCCTGGCTCATAGGAGACACTCCTGTATATTTAAGGAATACATGATCAAGTCCACCTTTCCTTCTTTCTCTTTTCTTTTAAAACTTTAACTATATTAGAAGAGTAGAAGGTAACAGCAATGTACAAAAGAAAGACTAAAAGTTTTCTCACATGTTGCAGTCTGTCACTGTCCCCAAATCTTCCTTGTTCCCTCCCCAAGAAAAGTTCCCTGATCGCTATGTCCCCTGATGTTTATGCCTTTTAAAATTTTCTTTCTTAATTCTTAACTTCCCTCATAGCTACCCCTTTAGTATGGAAACTCATGACCCATCTGTAAATTATTAGTCATGTGAAACATTCTTAATTTTTATTTCTTTCCTTTTATTTTTACTGTTAAATGTTCTTAGGTCCTAAACACTAACCCTTCACCACAACCATATTATTTTAATATTTAATCTTAATGCTACACTGTAATAAGTGTTTTATTAAAATGTGTTCTTAGAGCAGTTGTATGGCTCAATCCGTTAAGCATCTGACTCTTCATCTTGGCTCAGGTCATGGTCTCACGGTTCGCATAGTTGAGCCTTGCGTCAGGTTCTGTGTTGACCATGTGGAACCTGCTTGGGATTCTCTCTCCCTCTCTGTCTGCCCCTCCCTGCTCATTCTCTTTGTCTCTCAAAATAAACTTAAAGAACATTAAAAAATAATTTAAAAATTATTTAATTTTTTTAAAGATGTGTTAATTTTAGGTGAAAGAGGAATAGTCAATAGACAGGAAGATAAGGGAACAAAAGAGGAATGTCCAAGATTCAGAAAACAATAAGGAAAACATACATGCTTCTCCATCTCCCTCTTTAATCTAAATTTTGAAGTGAGCCTACTTTGCACACTCATATACTGTGTGCTGTGTACAGTCTCATAAACATACATTTATGGGAATGTGAAAATTTTGGTGAAGTTAGAGGGGTCTAAAAAATCTCTGTGATTGTACCATTTATTCTTGCCAATGTTAAAGGAAAGACATTGGGGTTTAAGGAAATGAGTAGCTGTTCACTCTGTTGAATTTTCTTCTGAGCATCCTAATACTCAGAACTTGATACATAATTACAATCAGATACTTCCTACTGACAATTAAAACGTTTCCTACTATTAATAGGTAAAATGCTATTCTGACTTATGTTTAATTTTTTTAAAGATATACATGTGAAACTTTAAGAAACTATAACTAACTATAATGTAACATTTGCTCTTCTTCATACAGCAGACATGGTATAACTAAGTCAATTTTTGTGACTTTTTAAAACTTTATAGTCTATTTTGACTTTTCTCAATTGATTATATTTTATAAATAGCTGAATGTTTCTAGCAGAACATGGTCTGAAAAAGCCACATATCTGCTTTCTAGAGAGTTCTGAAGCATATTTGATTGAGGTATAAAATCCTAGGTTTCTAACATTGTGCTTGTGGTAGACAGATCAGAGCAGACAGGCTCCAATGAATCCTGTATGATTAGTCATTATTATTTCTAGCACTCAGTTGTGAAGTTATTGAAATACTTATAAATATTGATTTTAGATATTTTGGGGAGCCTCAAATTTAAATCCTCAGTACTGAGCAAGGAGGCAAGAATCCGTGATGTTCCCGGTTCTGCTATGAATGAGGTCTGCAAAATTGACTTTAAATCACTTTTATGATCTTGTATACATAAACTAACTTGTATATTATGTAAGGGAATTGATGAGAATATACTTAATTTTTGTGATGGCAGTGCTACCAATGTCTTACTGGGATCGGTCTTCTCCAATCAGCCTATTCTTCTCCACACTGTATTGCTTTTTTCCTAACTCTTAGAAATTGGATGGAGAGACTGATTATGGGTATCTTGACTCTGTGAGGTATGAGCTGCAAATGCCTTATGATGCACAGGTTTAGATAAAGTTAAGGTTGACTTTGGCTGAAAGTTATTCTAATATTATAATGATCTGGAATATTGTTAAAAAGGTAGATTTGGTAGATTAAACTGGGTTGAAAATTCAGAGCCTATACCCAGTGTACAACAAAAATGTGATTTATTTATTTCACATAGTTTATACGATCCTCATAATAAGCTTCGCCCAATAGGCGTGCAAAAAAACCTTACAACTTTCTGGTTTAAAGAAACTTTTGTAGAGATGATTGTTTGAAGGGAAATGTCTGTCCTCCTCTATTTCTTCTCCTTAAAGATGGCAAAATGGGTACAATTTGATTATGAAAAAATAGGAAAAACAAAAACAGTCAATTTTTACCTTTTACGCTAGAAATCTTCTGAATATTGCACACATGCTTTGTTTCTTTCAGTGGCTGTGTTTCTCTATCCTTACTATCTTCTTTGTTCTACTGATGGACTTCATTGCCTGAGAGTAACTTGGAATAGCATAAGTTGTAGCTCAGGGTTTTCAGCAGAAAGAAGCTAGTTCAGAATTTCAGCAATACCGGAAACCTGATTCTCAGATCCTAGCCACTACTTACATTGTCTGGAAAAGTTTGGCATACTTCATGGGAAACTGGGAGTAGACAGCTAGTATTTTGCACAGCAATATTTCAATATATTGTTTATATTGGGAAGAAAAGATGTTTAAGTGTTAACAGAGATGGTACAGGATTGCTAAGTAATATTTTAATGATATATTAATGTATGTGCATATAGGTATACATATATTTGTGTTTGTACATACATTTATTTACACAAAAACTCTATTCAATTTTCCAAACCTTCTGAAAGTAAATGCTTGTTATTGCCATTGGGAGACATAGTGCAGGTAGATGCCCTTGGGCTAATAGCTCATGAGAGAAACTGAATCTCTACCTATGGGACTTTTTGTCCTCACTAAACCAAAATATCTGTCTTCTGATACTGAAGATATAAATAATTGTTAGAGAGTTGATCTAAGACTGTTAAAAAAAGATTAAAAACTGTCAAATTCATTCTTTTTGTATTATAAAATTATTTCATCCTGACTTAAAGCTATATGGATTATGTTTAGAAGAGGGCAGTAAGGTCTGCTTCTAAAACATTATTTTTTTCTTTCCTTTTAAAATGGAGACAGAAATCCTTGAAATGATTTCTCAGGTAATCACCTATTTTTGCATGTATCATTTATCAGAATATAATGTGTATGCCAAAAATATGTTCAGTCCGTTCATCATATTAAACAATTTAATAAAAAGTGAATGGTTTTAATTATGAATATCGGATCTTACTTTACATTGATTCATGATGCCATGAAGGGTAGTGAACAAGGAAACATTTAATATCATTTTGCCAGAAGTATATTGTGGATGGAGTTTAAGAGAGAATCATAGAATAATTAAGCTGATAATATAAATCATATAAAAAAGGTAAATTGCCTTTGAAAATGGCTAATTTAACTAATACATCTCATTGAAAATCTGTTTGAGAATTTATTTTAAACAGATATCCAATTTGTGTAAAAGAATTGCAATGAGAGAGATACTCAAAGATAAAATCAAAACAAAAAGAAAGCAAACTAAAACTATTGGGGAGATATTCGCAAAACCTAAAAAAATACAGATGTAGTCATCTTTTTAATTCAGAAATTCTACTTATAATATTTGTTAAAGATGCAATGACAAAAACATAAAATGTCATATTTGAGCTTTATTATATGAAAAAATTGAAATAAGGACATGAATACAAGTAACAACTCTGCTTTACATTTGTTGACTTTGAAATTGTATATATATCTTACATAATTCAAAAGGAAAATAAAATAACTCGATGAAACAATTTTTAAAATAGAAAAAATGAAGTAAAACCTAACTATATATGAGTGGTGGCATAATTCCACTAAGAAGAATTATATTTGTGAACTAAATATGTATTTTGAGTCTAGTAGTAGAGGGATAAACCCTACAGTTAAAAAGGACTGCAAATAAGCAACAAATTTCATGTATTAACTTCATTATTTAATTATTAATAATATGGCTGTATTAGATCATTATATAAATATGCATGTGTAGGTAGACAGAGATAAAGAGAAATAGGTAAAAGAAACAATTATGTCCCTGTTAATACCATATCGAGAATCAAGAAATGCAATTATAAAATCCAAGTAGTCAAATAGATTCTGCAATCTTGAATTTCAACTTCTTTAAAAAAAAAACAACAACCATATTTACAACTCTTTTCACTGTATAGAACAATGGTAACTGTTCGTTGTATCAATGCAATGGATCCAGAAAAATAAGTACCACAAACACCCAGATAATAGTTTTGAAATAGAATTCTATAAAATTGCCCCCTTATCTCCCCAAATATTGTCTCCTTCTCCTTCTGTAATTCTGATAAGATGTATGAAGCATCCCCCTTTGTACATATTAATCTCTTCACTAAGCTAACTAAACTAAATACATCACTTGAGTTTCATTGGTCAGTGAAGGTAATGTAAATTTGAGTTGTACCAAATATGAAGTTTCAAATATTTATTTTGTTTTTACTCACTGTGCTCTGACTAGTAACAAATATTTTTTCATGAAATTCCCTGAAGATAGGGGATGGAGTAGATTTATTTCTGGGTCACTGTTAAATGGCTGGTAGTACTTTTAGTTCCTATTCTTGTCGAAAAGTGTTTTAGATTCTGCAGTGCATAACATGTCCTGAGTACTCTCTTTTTTTCCTTCATGTTCCTCAAGTTTGTGAACACAAATCTCAAACTCACTGTATTTGTGAAATATCTTCAAAAACCATGTAGTAGTCAGTATATTGTTCTGGATTTGATCTGATAATTTTCAACTATATTGTCAAAATTCAGATGCTTTCAAAAGGTTTTTTTCAACATCTCCCCAAAATGTTAAAGGGTTTTTAGTGGAGCTAACACTCAATGACTAGAAATAGAATTATAGATAAAGCTATGTGTAAGACACATTCAAAGAGATTTTAGTATTAATTGTTACAACTTTACCAGAAATTCTATTTAAGTTGTTTTAGCCTGTTCTTTTTCCATTCCATGCTTTATTCCTCTTTTTTTTTTCAGACACATTAAATATACTTTGTTTTTACTCATTGAATGACAAATATTTATCTCATTCATTCACTTAATATGCATCAAAGATAGTTATAAGATCTAAGACTAAATGGCTTTTGAAAAAAGACAAAAATCCTTGCCCTAAGAAGTGAAGATTCTAATAATGGAGGTAAAAGACCACAAAATAATAAGTAAAATATTCAGAATATCTGAAAACAATAAATGCTAAGGAGAGAGACATGGATGGAAAAAGGTAATAGACACAGACTGAGAGAATAGTGTTGAAGTTTAGATACAGTGCTCGGTAGTTGAAACAGATAAGTGAGGGAGAAATTAGGATAAGATATAAATTAGAAAGATAATAGTAAGCAGAACTGTTGGGATGTTTGGCCATTATAAATATTGGAGGGGCACGTGGGTGGCTTAATTGGTTAAGCCAGGTCATGATCTCATGGTTCATGAGTTGGAGCCCTGCATTGGGCTCTGCTGACAGCTCTGAGCCTCAAGCCTGCTTCAGATTCTGTTATTCTTCTTTCTTTGACCCTCCCCTGCTCATTTTCTCTTTCAAAAACAAATAAACATTAAAAATAAATTAATGAATAAGTAAATAAATAAATGAATAAGTACTAGAGAATGTTGAATAAAGAGACAGCATTAAAGTCCATTTAACAGAATCACCTGGAATGGTGTATTAAGAACAAACCGCACAGGGCAAAGATAAATGCAGGTACAGCAGTTAGAATGTCTTTTATTGTGCTCTTAATGACATTTGGTGGTGACTGGGATCGGTCTTTTATTGTGCTCTTAATGACATTTGGTGGTGTCTTGGATCGAGGTTTTGGCTACTGAGATGGACAGAAGTGGTTGAATAAGCAAATGATCTGTTTAAAAGCCAAACATAAGGGATGTACCTTGGAATCGGGGCTTCTTAAATTTCTTTCAGATACTGGATCACCTTCATAATTTGCCAATACTCAAGATCTAGATGTCTAAAAGCATGAGTGCAATCTCTCTCTCAACAATTAGAACTGCCTGTTGAAGGCCTTTTTTCCCCTCAGTGATAGTACATTTCTCCTAATGATCTGGGTTTGTCCCACTACATTCTTGTTTGTTCTCACATCCATGTAGATGATTAAACTGTACCTTCTGTTTACTTTACCTTCTGAAATGTTTCTGATGGTGGTTTCTTATTTTACTTACCCACACTCTAGTCAAATTTTTGGATTTATCAGGACCTTTATATAAATTTTCTAATTTCTAGTTTTAACCACTTGGATCATTTCTTCTTTACTCTGGCATATCAAATTCTCAAAACTCTGTTTATTTACTTCATTTTTTAATGGATCTGCATCCTTAAATCTAATCACTTAAAAAAACTGTAAGGTTGGGGTGCCTGGGTGGCTCAGTCTAAGCGTCCAACTTCGGCTCAGGTCATGATCTAACGGTTCCTGGGTTTGAGCCCCGAGTCGGGTTCTGTGCTCACAGCTAGCTCAGAGCCTGAAGCCTGTTTCAGGTTCTGTATCTCCCTCTCTCTCTGACCCTCCCCTGTTCATGCTGTCTCTCTCTCTCTCAGAAATAAATTAAAAAAAAAAAAACATTTTAAAAAATAAAAATAAATTTTAAAAACTGTAAGGCTTTAAAGGCTGATAAAATTACTGCTTCTTCGACTAGGTAATTTGGGGGTGGGGGGGAATAGGGCAAAGAGGAAAGTGCATGCCCAGCACTTATATTTATATACTATATATCTAAAATACCTATAATCTATCTCTGCCTCTACCTATCTATCTGTAGGTATGCTTTTCACCAGATTGGTAGCATAAATGTTTTTTTAATTTATTTTTGAGAGAGAGGGAGAATGCATGAGTGGGGAGGGACAGAGAGAGAGGGAGACATAGAATCCAAAAGCAGGCTCCAGGCTCTGAGCTGTCAGAACAGAGCGACATGGGGCTCAAACTCATGACCACGGGGCTCAAACTCAGTTGATAGCATAAATTGATTGAATATATGCATTCAGTCTCAAATTGATTGAGTATAGGTAGATGGTCTACCTAGAATTCTTTAGGCTCATTAGTCTCTGAATCTAGATTTTTTTATATCATCTCAAGCACCTGGAATTATGATTCATTCTTGATAGTTAAAAGTCAATGTCCTAACTAAAGATTCCTTTTCTAATCTCCCACAGAATTTTGTTGGTTATTATCATGTTATTGGGCTTACACTATGATGTCTTCTATACTGTGATTTATACACTATTACTATTTCTCTAACTGTTGAACATTCTTGGACCAAACCTATCCAACAATTGATTCATGTTTATGTCTTTCTTTCTTCCTTTGAAATTGCATTCAATGAAAATTTATTCATATGTAATATTTGTACTAAAGTTTCATATAAAAATAGTGGAATGTTTTTCCCTGATCTCGAATATTCAAAAGATAAAACACTATGGAGTATTTATACACTAAATATATTCATGTAGGATTTAAATATATGAAACAAAGTCTCCTTCTAGTAACTGTTTATTGACTCAGTCTTTTAGTCTGTTGGTAGAGGGCATTAATTTAATTCTGGTCATTTCATGGGGAAAAGTAAATTGGTGGCTTCTGAATGTATGTATCCTGCTTTCCTCTGAAGGTAATATATCTTAACAATTATAAATTTAGAGAGTTTTCCTTTTATTCCAAAATCCTTCAGATTAGACCAACAGATTTAGCTGTGACCAATTTATTCTTCCTAGATTTACATTTCATTATGTCAAACAAGTTTGGTAGCATTTGTCCATGCTACCAAATGCAGAATCCTAAATAAAGCAAAGTGTTCTGAGGTTCCTTTTATTAAAAACAAAACAAAACAAAACAAAAAAACCTCACTTAAGGGTGCCTAGACGGCTTAGTTGGTTGAGCATCCAACTCTGGCTCAGATCATGATCTCATGGTTCATGGATTCAAGCCCTGCATGGAGCTTGCTGCTGTCAGTGCAGAACCCTCTTCCATTCTTCTGTCCCCATCTCTCCATCACTTGCACATGCGTTCTCTCTCAAAGTAATAAATAAACTTTTAAAAATCCACTTAAATACACAAGCATTGAATTTAATTATATGTATTGTATATTGTCAGCAGTTTGGTAATAAATTCAATATTCAATGTTAAATGAATATTCAATGCATAGCCATTTAGTATTAAAATGAACTTATTTGAAAAAAAGGTGAAATCTCCTTTCACCTAGGTTTTTCTCTTGACTCTAATTATAACTAGCACTTTTTATCTAAATAATTAGAAATATGTTTCCTATATTAGTTTGCTAGGGCTGCCATACAAAATACCACAGATTGGGTGGCCTAAACAACAAAATTTGTCTTCCCACAGTCTAAAAGCTAGAAGTCCAAAATCAAGGTGTTAGCAGATTTGATTTCTTCTGACACCTCTGTCCTTAGCTTCTGGATAGCTGCTTTCCTGTGGTGTCCTCACATGGTCTGTCTTCCATGTGCATGTATCTCTTGTGTTTCCCTTTCTGTGTCCAGATTTCTTGTTCTTATGAATACACCGTTCACATGGGATTGAGGACTACTCTAACGGTATCATTTTAACTAAGTCACCTTTTAAAAGGCTCCATCTATAAATACAGTCAGATTTGGAGACATTGGAAGTTAAGGCTTCAACATGAATTTGGGGAGAGGCTCAATTTAGCCCATAACTCCTCTCTTGTTTATTATTTTTATTTCTTGCCCTTTGTTCAGTAATAAACTATCATTTATAAACTCACTTTCAGCAAGGGTCTCAAATACTTAAAACTTCTTACTAAAGCTTAATTTATTTGATATATGTTAATTATGTCATGTCATGTCATAAATATATACTGGTAAGTATAAACTGAGGCTTGTGGTACAAGGTAAAATAAAGGAAGGAGAAGCTAAAATTATCTGGAAAAATAAAGCAAGTCAGAATAAAAGAGATATAGCTTAAATGTTCCCCATTCACTTAACTTGGGCCTTATGTTTTTAATATTTTTACCTGACAAAATCATGTACTCATACACTAATAGGCAAATTTTATTATTTGTTTGTTGATTGTAAAAGCAACCTCTAATCTTTTCAACCTTTTAAAATTGTTCAAGGCAATTAAGCCCTAGAAAACCCAGAAACAAGGCCAGAATGTGGAGTGCTCAATTTGCATATTCAAATTCCCAATTATGTTCATAGTGATATGCAAATAAGCCTTATTTTCTGTTGACTAAGAACTTTATGGTAGGAAAATTGCCTACTTGTCCTTGTAGAGAACCAGACATGAACAACAAACCTTCCCCCTAAATGAGGAGACTAATGTGTTTTTTTTTCTGAGAACTATGCATCTGTGAGATCCCAACTCTTCATATTAAACTGCAAAAAGAGAAAAAAATGTCTATGAGTCTATATATTTGTTTTGTATACATATACATATACATTTGTGTGTGCATATACACATAAATATGGAAACATATGTATATGTGTGCATGTGTTTGTCTTGTGTACACACTTGCATAATTTCTAAACAGCTGAAAATATAACAAATTCTGATATATTGGACAGTCTACAGTTACTTGGGAGGGGATGATGATGGCCTGGGACTGAATATCATGCAATAAGATACAACTACTTTTAAACATATATTTTTAAGGAATAAACTGAATTTCCCCTATAGATACCATTTCCTACTCTGTTATTGGTAAGCACAATTTAAAATTAACTTTGAAATTATCAGAAACTTAATTGTTTTTCTGAATATTAACATCAACACAATATATACAACCATAAAACATAAAATACACACAACAAAACTAAAATGGATTAATTTGGAGGGCACTTAGGTGGCTCATTTGGTTAAGTATCCTACTCTTGATCATGGCTCAAGTAAGAGTCTCAGGGTTCTTATGGGATAGAGCTGCGTGTCAGACTCTGAGATGATAATGCGGAAACTGCCTTAGATTCTGTCTCCCTCGCCTGATGAAGTGCTCTCCCACTCTCTCAAAATAAATAAATCAAACTTAAAAATGGATTATTTCTGATAAGTGATTTGTTGTAATGTTTTCCGGCCTAAAATGAGATATAATGTCCTCATTTATAAATATCTTATTATCTGAGCACAGCCTTTATGTTTAATAATTTCATTTGTAAAGTATTTTGTAAAGTACTATGTCCTATTTTAAAATATGTATATGGTTTTCATTTATTTCATTTCTTTGTATGGTGTTAAAGTTCAATTTGACCTACTGCTTCTGAAATATGGATACTTTAAGAACAAAAATTGTAAATGTACACTATAAGAAGAACAAGATACCAAGTCAAGGAGCTTTTTTAATAAAGGTAAAGAAACCAAGACACTGAAGCATCACCGTAGAATAGGAATAATACAGAGACTAATAGATTAGAATAGAACATGACAAAAATATAAGGAAGAGCATGGATTTCAGAATCAGATCTATTTCAATAGGAGGCAATATAAATGTGATATTTGTAGATAAACTAACAAATGACAAACAAGTATCCCTGAGAAAATTAAAAATTTTCTAACATCCCAGCGGTGTCCGGGTGGCTCAGTTGGTTGGGCGTCCAACTTCAGCTCAGGTCATGATCTCACGGTCTGTGGGTTTGATCCCCACATTGGGCTCTGTGCTGACAGCTCGGAGCCTGGAGCCTGCTTCAGATTCTGTGTCTCCCTCTCTCTCTGCCCCTCCCCCATTCATGCTGTCTCTATATCCCATAAACAAATAAACACATTTTTAAAAAAAATTACTTAGCATCCCAGTATCTCACTTTTGGTCTCTATTACATTTGGATAACAGTGTGCTATGGAATGAATATTTGTATCCCTCACCCCCCCATAAGAAAACTATATATATATATACTCATATATATAACTATATATATATACACACTCCTATATATATATATATACACTCATATGTATATACACACTTATATATATGCACACTTATATATATATATACTCATATATAACTATATATATATGTATATATAACTATATATATAAATGATGAGAAGACATGGAATTGGACCCAGCCAATTACTTAATTGTTGGTAGTGAGGTCTAGGCCCATCCCTCCATAATCAGCTCTGTGATACTGTTGCTGATTCTGCACACCACATTCCCAGTCTCCCTTGCCAACCAGCTTCTGGTCAAAAATGTTCTAGCAATGAAACTCACTGATTAAAGATTATGATGCAGAAGGATGAAAGAAAGGACTCTCTTCCTGCTTTGACCTTAGGTCAGCCTCTCTCCATCAACAGCAAACAATTATAACTCTAGTCTCCAGTTTCTTTGGCCACTCCCAGGACCACTTTACCGTACTTCCTCAAAGGGACCAACAACATACTGCAACCCCTTAGCTATCTGAGTCGTCCATCTTCCTAAAAAATAACAAGCTAAATTTACTACTATCTGGCTGTAACACTTGCTAGGTCACACATACTCAAGTAATTAGAACAAGATCTCTCTCTCTCTTTTTTTTTTAATAGCTGGGGAGGGACAGAGAGAAGGGAACAGAGGATCCAAAGCAGGCTCCACACTGACAGCAGCAAGCAAGATGCCAGCTCGAACTCACAAACTCTGAGATCATGACCTGAGCTGAAGTAAGATGTTTGACCAACTGAGCCACCCAAGCACCCCTAGAGCAGGATCTTTTGGGGGCCCTCTCCACTGTAGTTTACCTGAGACACGGTTGCCAGCTGAGACTTTCAAACACCAGCTGCCAAATGGAAGGCAACACCTTGAATAAGTCTGAACACAAATCCCATGGTGACTATTTGTCCACTCCAAGGTTTTAGTAACTCCTTCTCCTCCTCTTTCTCTTTTTTCTGCTTTCCTTCCTTCTTCTTCCTTCCTTCTTCCCTCCCTTCCTCCCTCCCTTCCTTCCTTCCTCCTCCTTTTCTCAGAATCTTCCCCTTTCTCCTTGATTCACACCTTTGATACATGTCTTCTTTCTTTGATTCACACCTCCATATATTAGTATTAATTAATTTAAGATGGGTCCTGAATATTAGGTATTTAAAAGATCTGCAAGTTAACCAAAAGTTTGGTCAAGGTTAAAAATTTAACTACTACACTATATTTTGTTTTGTGACTTAGGTTCATGAATATCCATGACCTTTCATTAATATCATTATTAAGAAATGATAAATAAACACAATAAAGCCATGCACGAACCAATAGTAATATTGTGTCATGAACTATAGATGTTAGTTCATTCTTTTGACTTTCAAAAAAGGACCAGGAAATGGTCAAGTTTATTTCCAACAAATTGGCACATAGCATGGAGAAGCTCTTCTCATACAAATAATGAATGTGATCAATTATATTTTAAATCATTTTAAATCAATTACTGAGCCAAGAAAAAAATAAGGGAAATATCCAGATTCCAGAAACTATAAGAAAGGGAGAGTCCAGAGAGGTAAGTGCCTTTCCGAGGATAGAATTTTGGGGCAACTTCTGTCAGTGTCATAATTATAGTACTGAGTTGGGTTTTGCTGAACTTGCTTGTATAGGGAACACGAGTTAGAGCCAAGGATCTGCTCTGGAAATTAACCCAGCATAAAAATGAAGTCCTTTAGGATTATAAGTATCTTAAAGGATTCTACACTCATGGTATAAGTAGGTATTAAAATCCCACAAAATTTCTGCACTGGAATATTTCAAGAATAATAAAATATTTTGGCTTTATCACTAGCCAACTGAGAGAGAGAGAGAGAGAGAGAGAGAGAGAGAGAGAGAGAGAGAGAGAGAGAGAAGGGAGAGAATAAAAAAGAAAAGGAAAAAAAAGGATCTCTAAATATTTACTCTCTTCTGATACCTAAATTTTACACTTTCTTTGATCCCAATGGGAGAAATTTAATCTTATTTCCTCCATTTTTCTATTTCTACCTTTATTATTTTTTTTTATTTTATTTTTTTAAATTTATTTCTAGGAGAGAGAGAGAGACAGCGTGAGCAGGAGAGGGTCAGATAGAGAGGGAGTCACAGACTGAAACAGGCTCCAGGCTCTGAGCCGGCAGTCAGCACAGAGCCCGACGCGGGGGCCGAACCCACGAACTGCGAGATCATGACCCAAGCGAAAGTTGGACGCTTAACCGACTAAGCCACCCAGGCGCCCCAATTTCTACCTTTATTTTTATCACTTGTGTCTAATCTGGGGTTCCTTTTATCCATCCAATGTGATTTTCATTAAGATTATATTTTTACTTCATAAAAGTTCAGTTTTTCATGTTTGCCTGCTCATTCCTCAGAATTCTCTGGTTTCTAAGTTTGTAATTTCATTGTTTTTGTGTTTCTGTTTTTTGTTTTTGTTTTTTTGGCCTTCAGATTTTTTTTCAAAGCCATTTGTGCACACAGTCCATATATTTTCACTGCAAAATTTTAATTGTGGGGGGTAAGTATATCTTAAATGGGAAGTAAATATATTTATTGTTTCTTTTTATAAGTTTATTTATTTATTTTAAGAGAGACAGAGAGAGCACAAGTTGGGGATGGTCAGAGAGAGATTATCTCTCAAGCAGGCTCTACGCAGTCAGCACAGAGCCTGATGACAGTTCAAACTCATAATCTGAGATTGTGATCTGAACCGAAATCAAGAGTCGAAGGCTTAATTAACCAATTGAGTCACCCAGTTGCCCCTTATGTTTCCTTTTTTTTTTTTTTAATACATATTGTTTTTCCTTTCACATATGCTTGTTGATAATGGATGTGAGGTCAAGATCAATTTCAAGCAACAGAAACCTGAAGTGTCTGCTTTAATGAATATTTTCTGCAAAGGTAGTTTCTTATATTTTGCTACATGGATGCAGAGGTTAGTCCACTGCAGGAAAACTACCTCTAAGGGGCTTCAATTCAATCAGAATCAGAATCTCAAAATCAGCTACTCTTCCTAATTATTTCATAAAATAACACACAGAATTCGATATTCATGTAATTTTGTACATGCATGCATGCACAGGTGTGTGTGTGTGTGTCTGTGTGTGTGTCTGTGTATAAGGAAAAGAGCAAAATATCAAAAGTAATTCTCTGGTGGTCAAATTCTGCAATTTAAGATTCCTTTCATTACTGTCAGTGCAGAGCCCCATGCAGTGCTTGATCTCATGAATGGTGAGATCATGACCTTGGTTGAAATCAAGAGTCAGACCCTCTACCAACTAAGCCATAGAGGAACCCCTGTAAATATTCATGATTAGCTTATTCTGCTTTTGTAATCAACAAATAAGTTTTATTAAATTAAACGTATTTTTTAAAAGTGGAGTAATAACTCTCAAATCTTGTTGTAATTAATTTTTTAGTATTCTCTCAGAACACTAGCTTATGAACAGGAACTTGTTACATTTTCCTCTTTGTGTTTTCTCACTCTAGAAATTTGCTTTAATTTCACCTATATGTCCTTTTAATTAATTATTTAAATGGATTATCTGAAGCTGATCTTAATCATTTATTATGAGTATTGATACCTCTAAATATTCTCATTCCTACTATTTTTCTTTTGTATGCTCCTTATATTTTCTAACTTTTTACATAAAATTGCTGAGAGTAATTCATAATCTTTTATAATCTTCCTGTACTTAAATTACTACACAGTTTACCTACTAAAACGTGAATCAGCTTTCAGGATTTTCAAGTCTTCCTTAAGTTTAAACATGATTAAAAATGAGTGACTTAAATTGAATAAGAATATTTTTTCAGTTAGTATTATGGGATAGCATTTAATACTACCTAATATATGGCAAGCATATTTCTGAGCACTTTACAGCTATTAATTTAAGTATTATTCATTTCAATTTTTTAGGTAGGTGGTTAGGATTCCCACTTTGCAGAAGAAATTGTGGCCAAGAGAAAAAGTAAAGTAGCTTGCTCAAGAAAAATATCTTACACATAATGGTGCAAGATTTAGGATGCAGCAGGCTTGCTGACATCAAAGTCCATGCTTCTCATGCTTATTTTTTTCTATATCAATCTTCTTTGAGAGTGAGAGTTTTATATGGTTCAACATGGTGTTTGCAGCACTAATAATCAAAATGACTGAAAGGTGTTTTTAAATTATAATTAGGAGATTTCAGTCAAATCATTGAGGTGACTCAATAAATAGCACAATATGTTTAAATGTTATAGCTGATGTTTTTAAAAAATTAATTTAACTATAACCAATTACTTCAAATATTATCTAATGGCAAAATACTTTACCCAAAATTTAAGAAATGATTCTACAAAAATGAGTTTCTATTTAAAAAAATTGGTATGGTTGAATTAAGATATTTTAAAAATGTAAGGATGTTAATATGTTTTCTCAGGTATACTGTCGAAGAAGATCTAGTGAGAAAAAAATCTACTAAGCAATTCCATCTACAGAAATCTTAAGGGAACAACAGTAGCCTAAGTCATTTATTTTATGTTAGAGGCAACAAAAGGTGCAATATTAAAAAGAGACACAAATTTCTAGAGGATGCATTTACTATGGTTTCGAAGCATATTAAAAACAAATGAACAAAAGGATAAGAATAAAATTAAACATTTAATGTGTATTACAAACTTACAAATTATTTGTAATTTTAATTACAATTATTATTATAATTACAATAATATAGTTGTAATTATAATTACAAACTTATTATATCAAATTAAAATTTTTACAGTAGATCGGTGCTGCTGAGAAGTTTTTAAGTAAAATAAGACTTTCCATTAATTACTCAATAACTGTGTCTATGTCATTATCTATTACTTTAGTTCATGTCAACAAAAGCTTATTAAATGTTAAAGCACAGATATTATGTACACATGAATATCTTATGATTAAAAGGTTGTTTATGGAACACCTGGGTGGCTCATCTGTTTAGCGTCCGACTTCAGCTCAGGTCATGATCTCATGTTTCATGGATTTGAGCCGTGCTTCAGGCTCTGTGACAACAGCTCAGAGCCTGGAGCCTGCTTCAGATTCTGTGTCTCCCTCTCTCTCTGCACCCCACCCTGCTCGCACTCTGTCTTTCTCTCTCTCTCAAAAATAAACAAACATTAAAAATAATTTTTAGGTTATTTATAAATAATGACACATCCCTTGTAATTTTACAGCTTCATGAGAAAGGCATGCATACAGCATATCATTTTAATAAAATATGCTTTATATTGAGATGCAGATATATATATAATGATGGCTATGAGCTCAAAAGAGGTCACAACCCAAAAGATAGGTTTGGAGAGGCTCTCTGTAAGAAATAAATCCTTAACTGTCTTGAATAAATCAAAAGCATCAGATTTTGCCTCTAGGAAATCAGATTGAATCTGGTATTTTGTGCAAATGATTTCTTCATAGAGGAGCCATTATATTTAAAGAACAGAACATTACTATAAGAAAGAGATAATACTTTGGGGGGATGAAAATGTGGGTCAGTGAGCAGCAGCATGTGGCCAATTTTGTCTCCAAGCAGGAACTAAATTAACTTCTGGATGACAAAACTGTAAGTGAATAAATGAAAGGCATCACTAATGGATTTTAACAGTAAGAGAAATCCTCACATGTTGCAAAGATAATGACTTCTGGTGGACTACGTAGCTCTTTGTTAGAATAGGCAATTCTAATTCCAATAATAAAGTGAAGCATTTTGAAAATATTGTGTAGTGCCCAAAGCCAGAAATGGTGTTGTGTCAACCAAAAACTATGTAGAAAAATAATCACAACTAAAATAAATTTTGTAGTTTAAAAACAGAGGCAGATTAGCCTAGATATTTGCTATATATTAAGAAAGACCATTTACTAACTGCCACTTACTCGAACTCTGTGGCTCAGACAAGTTCTCAAACTTTCTACCTTATTTTCTATGAGTGTTAAATCAGAAATAAAACTCTACCTCTAAGCACATAACAATTCAATAAAGCTCTGTTAAATGGAAGAAAATTAGAATATGATAATCAAAAGAAAATATCTCAATTTAAAATACATGTATTCACAAACAATCAGGAATGTTGGAGAAGACCATAACCAACCAGTCCTCAGCCTCTTTTTCATCTGCATTCCATTCCTTGTAGATCTTTTCCATTACAATTGTTTTAATTACCATATAGATGCTCGATGAAAGCCCAAAAGTTTGACTAAGCTTAATACCCAACTATCTATTCTACATCTCCATAGGCATCAAACCCCGCAAAATTTGGTTTTTCTCTGAAATTGATACTTATTTGTAGATTTTCCATCTGAACATACATCACAATTCAATCAGTTGCTCAGGTCAGATGCTAAAATAATTTTGATCCCTTATTTTATTTCACACTTTGCACCTTCATCATCAATTTTTATAGACCTGTCATTTAAAATATGGGGTGCCTGGGTGGCTCAGTTGGTTAAGCATCTGACTGCCACTTAGGTAATGATCTTGCGGTTCTTGGGTTCAAGCCCTGCCTTGGGCTCCATGTTGTGAGTGCAGAGCCTGGAGCCTGATTCAGATTCTGTGTCTCCCTCTCTCTCTGCCTCTCCCCTGCTTGCACTGTCTCTGTCTCTGTCTCTTTCTCTCAAAATAAATACACATTAAAATCGTTAAACATACCCTGAGTTTAACTACCTCCTCCTCTTCCAGCACCATCACCCTAGACCAGATCACCGTCATTTCACATGTGTATTAATTCAGTGTGAACCATACAGAAATTCTGCTACCATGCTTGCTCTCTAAAGTCTTGTCTCTATAGGGCAGAGAGAATCATACATTAAAAACTAGATCATGATGAGCCCCAGGTGTTGTATGGAAGTGTTGAATCACTAAATTGTATACCTGAAACTAATATTACACTGTATGTTAACTAACTGGAGTTTAATGACTTAATCATGTCACAGTTTTAAGAGAAACACTGTAATATCATCCTACATAAAGGACAAAAACACTGATGACCTTTCCATGACTTCTAAGATCCTATATGATGTGCCTGGTATTATCTCTCATCTTCCTTATTCCTTGTGTTCCAGCAATACTGCCCTTTTTTTGTACCTCCTCAAATAAGATAAACGTGTTCCTACCTCATGGCATTTTTATGAGCTGTTCTCCTTCCTCAGAACTATTTCCTCCAATGTTATATGGACAACTTTCATTAAAATAGCAAAAAGTTCCTTTGATCACTCTAACAAATTATTCAGTATTCTGTTTTACCTCCTGATTCTTATGACTTTGATTTTTAAAGCAGTGCTAGGTCCATAGCATAACTGAGAGGAAACAACAGTGATTACCTGTATTATCTTTTATCCTTACACATGCATAGACTCTATCTTATCAACATCTCCTACCAGAGTAGTGCATAGTTACAACTGACAGCCCTACACTGACATGTCAAAATCATGTAAAATCCATGTTTTACAATAAAGTTCACTCTTGCTGCTATTGATTTTATATTTGTATAAAATCATATGTATAATGTATAATGATGTGTATTCATCATTATGATATCATACAGAGCATTTTTAGTGCCCACATCTAAGGTATAGTCTTTCAAGGGCCCTAACTAAAAGTCTAGAGTGTTTGTCAAGGCTCCAAAATTTAAATTTTGTCCTGTGCCTTCCTACTACCCACTCCCCACTCATCCCTACTCACTTCAAACTTCACCATGCCCCCTAATATTGAGAAGAATTCTACTCAGGTTCTGAACCCTTAGAAAATGCTTTTAATTCAAAGAAGAGGAAAATATGGAATTTAATATCTCCGTACTTCCTTTATTTTTGGAATCTTGGACAACTGCTCCTTCACTGGGAACTGTCCAATGCCTTGAAGCTTTTATAAGTATCTTTCCAGTTTTTCTCACTCTTCTTAACTGAATGGTCTATCTACTCCACTAGTAAACCAAGTAGAAACTACAACTTTGCTTTTAATTAAGTGATACTGAAACCCACTGTCAGGTAAAACATAGTAGTTTATACAATTTTCATTTTAAGAATATTATTCTGACTACCCTTTTGGAAATATATAAGGTGATGTTTTAATGGTCTTAATAATAACTCAAATTACGGATGATTGTGATTTGGGCCAATGTGATAATAATGGAAGTAGTAAGACTCATCAAATTCATGTATAATTTGAATTTAGAATTTGCTGACAGACTAGATTCAGGGTATGAGAAAAGGAGAAAGTCAAGGATAACTTCATATTTGCCATTTACTAAGGTGGAGATAACCATGGAAGGGACAGGATTTTAGTCTGGTCTCCAACATTTCCTAAATTTATATACTTGAGGAATCCAATAACTTCTCTGAGTTAAATTTACCAGTATTTTGAAAATAAAGGGATTATTGAGGATAAGATAAAATTATTTGAAGTTCCACAATAAACTGGGTACCTTCTGTAATTTAGCATTATTTTCTTTAATTTAATATTGCTAACTTGAAATATCCTCCTTGAGACACTTACCAGTGGTCTTAGATCCTAGATATAGACCGATGAAATCTACTCTTTCTTGTATGTTCTCCCTTTTTCTCTTTGTAAGACAGTCACAAATGCCTTGTGATTTTTTTCTCCTGAAAAATTCTTAATTTCTTTGAATAATTATTTAAGTAATACTGTGCTTGTATTCATGTTTTATAGTTACATTGTCTTCAAGAATTATA
Source organism: Proteles cristata cristata (assembly GCA_017311185.1). NCBI lineage: Eukaryota > Metazoa > Chordata > Mammalia > Carnivora > Hyaenidae > Proteles > Proteles cristata. The sequence goes on along the minus strand of JAESUZ010003908.1, from coordinate 246,268 downwards.
AAGTTTTTTTTTTTAATATTTTTATTTATTTCTAGGAGAGAGAGAGAGAGAGACAGTGTGAGCAGGCAAGGGTCAGAGAGAGAGGGAGATAGAGACTCTGAAACAGGCTCCAGGCTCTGAGCTGGCAGTCAGCACAGAGCCCGACGTGGGGCTCGAACCCACGAACCGTGAGATCATGACCTAAGTGAAAGTTGGACGCTTAACTGACTAAGCCACCCAGGCGTCCCAAGAACTATAAAGTTTTATCTGGCTGGCTGGTTTGTTTGTTTTAGCAATGCATAGCTCTATATAAGTACTATGACCATCTTTTATATTTTAAAAATGTTTATAGAATCAGTACTAACATTATAGTAAGGTAGCTTCCTTTGGAGATAACATATGTTAATAAACCAATTTACATGGTATCTTAGCCATAATTTTCATAGGAAATTTGCAGAGCATTTTGTAAAAATACTGCATCAACCTCTATTTGATTCTGAGGTAGGCATCAAGAGGTCCTTGTCAATATTAACTCTCCAGAACTTGAAAGTTCCACAAAGAGTTTATTTAAATAAATGAATTTTGCATTTTTGATAGAATAAAAATACAATCTTTCGCTGAATCTTTTTGCTGTAGTTTCCCCAGTCATCAGCTGATTTGTTGAAATTCACCCTCTCATTTTGCCACCAAAGAGAGTTCATGGGTTATGTATAGCTTTCATATTTTAAGAACTGGTTTTCTGAATCTCATATTTTTGGTTTGTATTTTTTTTCTCTAGAACACAGAGTGCCCATTCAATATGTAGATTCAGTCTTCTTTGCATTTAAAAATTGTAATATGTAACATTTATTGAATATTTACTTTGTACTTTTTGCATTTATTCAACAAGTATTATTTGAGATCTATTATGTGCCTAAAATTATCCTCCCTATTGGGAATACAGGGGCAAAAAATCAGATAAAATCTCCAACCTCACTGAGCTAACATTCTAGTTAGAGAGTACAAAAAGAAACAATACAAATAAATAAATTGTACCAGATGAAAAGTGATGATCTATTAAAAAAAAAAAATAAACAAACCAGGAGGGGTAATAGACAGAATAATCAACACAATATTGAAGGAGAAGAACAGACTTGGAGGACTGACACCACTTGACTTAAAAGACTTACTCTAAAGTTACAGTAATCAAGGTAGTATGGTACTGGTGAAAAAAAAGACTAATGATCAATGGGCTAGAGCAGAGAGCCCATACAAATATAGCCAAATGATCTTTTCTCAGTGGAGCAAAAATAGTCTTTTCAACAAATGATGCTGGAACCACTGGACATTCACACGCAAATTTTTTTTAAAAGAATCTGGAGGCAGACTTTATATCAGTCATAAAAATTAACTCAAAACATCATAAATCTAATTGTAAAATGCAAAACTCCTAGAAAATAACATAGGAGAATAACATAGGAAAAGCTGAAATGACCTAGGAAATTGCAATAGCTTTTGAGATATAACAACATAGGCATGATCCAGACCCAACTGATAAATTGGACTTCATTAAAATTAAAAACTTCTCCTCTGAAAAACACAATATCAAAAGAACAAGAAGACAAGCCATGGCTTGGGTGGAAAATATTTCCAAAGACACATCTGATAAGGGACCGTTATCAAGCTGTACAAAGAACTCCCAACAAGAGGAAAACAATGATTAACGATTAAATGCTTAATGGAGATGATGGTTTAACAATGATTTTTTAAAAAAGGTCAAAGTACTTAAGAGGCACCTCATCAAAGAAGATATACAGATGAACAGTAAACATATGAAAAGAGGATCCACAGAATTTGTCATCATGGAAATGCAAATAAAAACAACGAGATACCAATACATACTTATTACAATAGCCCAAATTTGGAGCACTTACCACACCAAATGCTGACAAAAATACAGACCAACAGAAAACTTTCATTCATTAATGGTGGAAATGAAAGACAATTTGGCAGTTTCTTAGAAAAGTAAACATATTCTTACCATAAGACTCAACAATTACACTCCTTGGCATTTATCAAAAGGAATTGTAACATATGCCCATATGAAAACCTGCATATTGATGTTTGTATTAGCTCTGACATAATTACCAAAACTTAGAAGTAACCAAGTAGGTAAATGGATAAAAGGCTATGGTACATCCAAAATGGGGTATTATTCAGCATTAAAAAGAAATGAGCTATTAGCCATGAAAAGACATAAAGGCATCTTAAATGTATATTACTAAATGAAAGTAGCAAATGTGAAATGTCTACATAGTGTATGATTCCAAGTATGTGAAATTCTGAAAAAGGAAAAACTGTAGAGACATTAAAAAGATCAGTCATTGCCAGGAGTTAAGAGGATGACAGGAAGGATGAATAAAGCACAGATTATTCTTAGGGCAGTGGAACTACTTTGTATGAATACACTTTACTATACATCTGTCCAAACCCATAAAATGTACAATACCAAGAGTGAACCCTAAGGTAAACCATGGTTGACTATGATACATCAATGTAAATTAATCAATTGAAACAAATGCACCACTCTACTGGGGATGTTGATAAGAGAGTCTGTGTATATGTGGGAGTAGGAGGTACTTGGGAAATCTCTGTGCTTTCCATTCAATTTTGCTATGAATCTAAAACTGCTCTTAAAAAACAAAAGTCTTTGGGATGCCTGGGTGGCTCAGTTGATTAAGTGTCTGAATTCAGCTCAAGTCATAATCTCACTGTTCGTGAGTTTGAGCCCCGCATCGGGCTCTGTGCTGACAGCTCAGAACCTGGAGCCTGCTTCAAATTCTGTGTCCCTCTCTCGCTCTGCTCCTCCCCTGCTCATGCTCTGTCTCTCTCTTTCTCTCTCAAGAATAAATCAATATTAAAAAAACAAACTATTTATAATAACAGTAACAATAATACTCTGGCAAAGCAATTGAGTACTGCAGGATACCTAGATTCTTGGGACTTTAAGAAGTTGTACTATCACACCAGCCCTGGGCTGCTTTCTTCCAGATTTTTATATGAGATAGAAGAACATTTTAATTTTGTTTTAATCTCTTTAACCTTTGTATTTGCATTATTTTCAGTTGAAATTAATTCTAAGTAATAGGTTTCCATTAAAAAAACAGACGAGAATTTACTCATTATTTTTATTATTCTTATAGTGAAGTTTAAAATATCCTCCTTCTGGTCAGATCAATTTATATTGTGTAACAGTACTTGAATACCTCTCATTATCTTAATAGGTTATTTTCTTTCCATTTTCTTCCTTCCATGTGGGAAAGGAATAATAGTTATTTTTTATTTAGTAGTAAGTAATTTAATAAGACACAATCATAGAGAAGTAATGAAACAGATAAGATGCCAAGAGTTTGACAGTGAGTTATAGAAACATTAAAACACAATCAGTATTATGAGTACGCTCTTTGAAATGTTAAACTTTTAGGTACTATTTTTCTGAATTATTTAACAAGGAAATCCTTCCTAAAATGTGTTATTACATAGGATCCTGGTATATAAACAGAAAACAACGAAGTTCTTTGGTAGGAAAGTGTCCTGTTTTTCCATCCTACCAATTGTTCACAATGGCAGCCTTAATATATCTCTTGGAAGTATTAAGCAGAGAAAAATTTAAAATCTTCATGTAAAAGTTACAACAGACAAGGTTTTAAACTGTATCAAGAAAGTTATTTTTTAGTATATGTTTTGGTTATATTAGCGTGAACATGGAATCTATTCAGAATTTTAGGTAATTAATGTAATCTGTCATTGAGACTATGATAGTTGGAGAATATATTGGGGGGAATGAAGAAACCATTAAATGTCTTTAAGTAGTTTGCTAAACCCTAGCTAAATAAAATCATAGCTCTGCATACAGGAAGCACTCATGCATAAATTTCCCTTTTTTCTTCAAAGACTATGCTTGTTGTTGTAAATGAGAACCCACATACACAATTACCTGTGATTCAAGAAGGCAGCTGGAAATATATGACACCGTGGGTGCATCTGTAGAAGAAGAAGAAGAAAAAAAGCAGATGCTATGATTTTTATTTAGGCTCCTTTCAAAGAAGAGATGAGACCCAGTAGGAAGAAAAGTCACTAGACAATTAATAAACATTACTTTTCATCTCACTGCGTTACTTTTATTGCCTCATCCTTTATAGTTTTATGGGTTTGTTCTTGCCGCCCTAATCTTTCCCTCTTGTAATTTTGTGTTGATTTAAAATCAGCTTTCCTGTGGCTTTTTTAGACTAGGGAGTTCTCCATTAATAGTGTGCTTGCCTAGCATTTTTCCTGTATCCTTCACAGCTCTACTTAAGAGTTAAAAAAGTAGGTGATAAAATTGAAATATGTCAATATAAAAATGAAGAAAAGGATTTGTCTTCGTATATTTGGAAGATTAAGCAATGGTAAGAGAGTTCTAGACCATCAAGGTTTTATCTTTTGCTTGTTGAAGCTGCTCTCACATCTCTATAAAGACACTTGATGACAGCTCTCCTCCAAGGTCAGGTTATTTTGTTACTGCAAGTGAAAAGCATGAGGGAGATTTATTAGGTAGCAATGTGCATCTATGCATTTTATCTCTCTCCAATATAAATACCTAAGAGATGCTTGAAACAGTGTTTAAAAGGAGTTCTAATGAATTATAAATGATGATAAATCTGACTTGATTTCAAAGTGATGGGCGTTTTTTTTACATTTAACACTTTTACTGTGGAGTTTGCTTTTTGTTACCTAGCTCTTTTAAATTCAAATATATGATGCATTATGCAAAACTGGTATTTAGGGGCTTCAATTAAAACAACAAAAATATAAGAATAAAATATAAATACATAACAGTCTTTTGTTGGATAAACATTGAGAACTTACACATAGAAGCATATACACACATATATGGATTTATCTATTTGGATTTACTATTTATCTACATGGATTTACTTTTTCATATCAGGTTTATGTTACTTTTTGAAATAAGAGCATATTTAATTTTGATAAACCACTGATAATTGTTACTAATCTTACCTAAGAAAGATCCAGTTACTCCAAAAAAGGCATGAAATGTTTTATATGAAGAAACTATAAATACGTTTATGATCTTGCTTGCTATTTTGAATTTGAATATTTCTGGTGCATGACCAAAAGTAATAAATGTTTTATAATTATAAGGAGTCTATATGCATGTTTAAATTTCTCCTGGAATGAAAAAGGATGTAGAATATAACATCAATTTTGGGTACCCGGGTGGCCCAGTTGGTTAAGCATCTGACTTTGGCTCAGGTCATTATCTCATGGCTTGTGAGTTCAAGCCCCATGTTGGGTTCTGCGCTTACAGCTCAGAGCCTGCCTCAGATTCTCTCTCTCTCTCTCTCTCTCTCACTCTCTCTCTCCTCCCATCCCCTGCTTGCGCATCTGTGCTCTCTCACTCAAAAATAAATAAATACCTAAAATAGATTTAAAAAAAGAATAAAACATCAGTTTTTCATATGCATATTATATAAATTGGACAGGCATGTTGACTAACAAATTACCAATGTCAGGATATGATTAGAAGTTGGGTTAATTATACCTATTCTGAAATTAAAAGCTATGAAATTTCACAATTCTGGCACTCATTTACTACTCTCAGTCTTCACATTTGTAGAGTAGGGATAATAATAGCATAATGGTGTTTACCTATCAGTTACTATAAAAATGCAATGGAAAGGAAATTATGTATACAAAGGTATTAATAAACTCCTAGCTGGTAGGAAGTGTTTAATAAATATTTGTTTTAGATAATAATTTATTCCTTTTCACTGCTATTATTAATTGAAAAACATAAAGTGCTTCAGTGATTTAGGCACTATTTTCAACACAAAAGTTGCCTACTTTGTGGAGGCTACATTCTGGTGAAGAAGATGGAAAGACGGGTCATAAGGAGATGATCAGTATACTTGTACTATGACAAAGGGTAATATATTAAGTTTTATGAAGATAAAGAAGGGTAAACTATGAGAGACAGTTGCACTGATGCTTTGTTAGAGTTGTTGGGATTTATATGCCTAGTAAATTGATTCATGTTTTTAATCTATACATGTCTATGTTTCAGATAGAAATTGTATTTAACATCTCCATATTCTTTAAATACTAAGATATTGAACTATCATTCTTATCTCTATCCTTTCCATATCTATAACTATAAATTTAAGTGAAAATGGACACAGCATTCTGTTTAACTTTGAAATCTTTAATTTTAAAGAAAAAAGAAAATATAAAGGCAAAATATTAATATTTTAAGGAATTAATTAATATTCTAAAATATTAAAACTATAAAAAACATTTTTTTATTTTTCTGGATGTCTTTATCAGATTGCCCATCTACAGCAATGAGAAACCTTGAATTTTTTTTTTCTTTTTTTTTGAGAAACCTTGATTTTATAAAGTTATCTACATAATAGGCCATGCAGGCCATAATAACATAGTAGCAATGCTAAACTGTTAATGTCCCCAGTAGAACTAAAAGTCTATATTAAAGATTGCAAAGATTAAGAATTAAATGATGTCACTTTGGTTTATTTCTAATTTTAATTTTACTGTTCGTTCTATGGGGCTGGTGACTAAGATGTTAAATTTGGGATTGAGGTAAGTATATATCACATGACTTTATTCTTGCAGCAAACTTATTTTTTTAATCAGTAAAGTTCTCACTGTAATGTGAATCTTGTACCTTTGCATAGAATAATATATAGATTTAATTTCTACTCTTTACCCCATATAGCCAAGCATTCAAAACTATTTCAAAGGTGTTCAAAGTTTCTTTTCAGAGACACATTTTAAAATGTATAATATTTAGTCTAATTTGGGGGAAATAAAGACAAACTTAAAGATGTAATTCTCTTAAGGTGGGAATGAACAGAGGAGGAAAACTCAGCATAAATGGAGAGTATCACAAGGCTTTACAGTAATTATCAGCCATCAATGTGACAAGAGAAGCAATTTTGTTAGCACCATGGTGGTAATTAAATAAGTTACCAAGATACATGCCATTCATTATTATATAACTCAAAAGTGTCAAATTCACTGCCTCTATAGGAATATAAATTCCATCATACAGGATTAAATACTACATTAAGAACGTGGATGTTGAGTAAAGAAATAGGAATACTAACCTACTCTAGTTAATTAAATATATCAGGAAGACATAAAGCAATCTAAAGTTTGTATTTGTGTAGTTATAATATTTAAAAATAAACGCTGTGATTAGGGTTTAACCTTATTTTCTAACACACTGAAAACAGAATATACAAGATCATTTGAAATTCTGATTTTACTTATATGCTTCTATTTATATTTATCAAAAGTTATGAAAAGCGTTGGACCAATGACCACTTACTGTCAGGATTTTATATAATAACTACATGTTATTTTATAGAATGGAAAATGCAATATGTAACTTGATGGATTGTATAGATGCAAGTACGGCTTGTTCAATTTTTCTGTTAAGTTATAAAGGCATGCTGATTCCACCATTAAAGAAACAACAGTGACCTCATGGTCTCTCTTATAATTGGACATTGCAGAATTGAGCAAAAAAGCCTCTGCCATAAATACAGGGACCCCACTCATGTGAATTCCAGAAGCCTCTTTGTCTATATCTTTAACCTCTTTATCTCTCTTGCTCTGGTATAATTACTTGGCAAAATCTTAACCTTATTTGAATCTAATGTCTATTCTCTGGACGTGAACCACACAATGCTGTTGTAATGCACCACTGTGCTGACTGGTTTTATCACAAATAAATGAAAGGCACTTTTAAGTAGGCCTTTAATGCTGCCTGCAAATCACACTACACTTCCCCAGTGTATCCACTCATTCTCTCTCCCATTCTTTGGGATACTTAGAATATATTTCTCCCCTTGCTCAAACCTTCAATAACCTCTCAACTGCCTTCATTTTCTGATTTTGTCAAAGAGGAGTTTCACATATTTCCTTCACCAAATCTACCTCCTAATAGCACATACCCAGATGCTATTGCTGTTAAGAACCGTCTGTGTTCCTACAGTATGTATGTCATTCCCTCTTTGTGTGCACAAATTTTTTTTTTTTTAGCTTATTTATATTGAGAGAGAGAGAGTGACTGTGAACAGGGGAGGAGCAGAGAGAATGGAAAAGAGAGAATCCCAAGCGGGTTCTGCACTGTCAGTGCAAGGACTAACAAGAGGTTCAATTCCACGAACCATGAGATCATGACCTGAACTGAAATCAAGAGTCAGATGCTTAACCAGCTGAACCATCCAGGTGCCCCTGTGTGGTGCACCAATTCTTATTCTATCCTACAGACATGGGACATTTGCAGCTTCTTTCCTTTCTCTCTTCTGTATCACCTCTCTTTTGTCTCTCTCTTTCTGATGGAAACATGCAGTTTCCATTTGTTTTATGATTTTCTTACCCTTGCATATCATTTTCCCTTTCACTTGTCAGCAGAACTATGAAGAATGCTTATGTTTTTGTCTTCAAATCCTCTCATTACATTCTTTTTTGAAATAACTTTAATGGAGTTTCCCACAATACCTCATCAAACTTCTAGGAAACTTTTTGTCAAGGAAAGTCAGCAATGAGTTTAATTTGCTAAATTTAATTGTCACTTTCTAGTCTTTATCGTGCTTGATTTATCACAAACATTTTATGCAATTGATCAATCCCACATCGTAGAAAGATTTTTCTTTATTTGCAATCCTGGACATCACACTAAGATTGTGTTTTTGATATCTTATTTCACACTGCGTCAATTTTATGAATCTTTTTTTAATTTCCTGAACTAAACTATTGGAATATTTTATGTTTCATTCTTTTACTTTCTGGTTCTCTATCCACATTAATGAGATTTCAGGCACATTTTCCTCAATGGACTAACAAGATTCTTACAAAATATATAATAGTGAGGGAGGAGTCAAATTTGTTTGCATATGTCAAACAGTGTCATTAATATATTACTCTTGCTTAGTTACAATTAAGAGGAACCCTTGAGTGGAATAAAGAAGTGTGGTCATAATCATGTCATGAATTATTTGACCAGAAATCAAATGGTAGTAATAACTTATCATCAAATGCAAATGAAGAGTGTGATTACACCAAGAAGCAGATAGTGTCCTCTCCAACTTGGGGAAGCCAGCAACAGAAGAACATGAAAGGAGATCAACAAGAATTTAAATTACTCCAGTTATGAAATCGACAGAACTTTTATTGACTAACCCTTTAATTTACAGAGGGAAAAAAACTCCTTGACCTGTCTGAAATTCTCTAGAATTGGCCGATATTAAATTATGGCCACCTGATGGAATGAAGGATCAAAACATAAATTATAGCAGAACAAAGGCAGTTGATACTTCTGAACATTTGAGTCCATGGATGAGAAATGTGTGTTAATTAATTATATATGTTATAGCCAAGAAGACTTTCTAATGTAAACATGTCTTACTGAACTCTTATATATTGAAACACAGAAAATATTATCTGTGGGGAAGACTACAATATTTATCCTAAAAAAACTCCATAATGTTCAGAAGGAACACATATTTTGACACATATTGCCTTATCTTTCTATATTAAAAACATAATTATAGAAATATAGTTACAGTAAAATATCTGCAGTTTAATAATAATCATATAGTTCATAATAATGCATTAAGGAAATAACATTGATTTGGCCATGTTTTTAGTTTGAATTGTGAGGAATTTCGGAATAAACACATTTTGTGGAATGCTAATTTATTTAATACACATTTTAATAGCTACACATCAAAACCAATAATCCTAACTGGTGTTAAGTTTAATAATTCCATTTGATAGTAAAATTAGCCAAACTGTATCAGTAATACACACAGTAGATTATATTATCATATTAGTACATTCTTACCAGTACAGTTGTGATTATGGGTGTCTTCATTTGTAACTTCATTCAAAAAAACTGCAAAACTTTCCACAATTTCAATGCCTTGGTAAATAACATTTAAAAATAATAAATATTGAGGAGCACCTGGGTGGCCTAGTCGTTTAAGTGTCTCACTTTGGCTCAGGTCATGATCTCATGGTTTGTGACTTTGAGCCCTGCATTAGGATTTCCACTGACAATGTGAAGCCTGTCTTGGATTCTCTCTCTCTCTCTCTCCCTCTTTCTTTCTCAAAATAAATTAATAAACTTAAAAATAATTTATATTAACATAAAAATAATAATATAAGTTGACATCTTTCACATAGACATTGCCTATCACTTTTGCATTCCTTTTTTTTTTTTTCAATTCTTTTTCTTTTTTATTTTTACAAATAGTTTATTGTCAAGTTGGTTTCCATATAACACCCAGTGCTCATCCCCACAAGTGCCCTCCTCCACACCCATCAGTCCTCAGTTTGTTCTCAGCACTCAAGAGTCTCTCATGGTTTGCCTCTCTCCTTCTCCCCCACTACACTTTTGCATTTCTTATGATATGCCTTTTCTAGGCATTTTGATCAAGCTTAAATTGGATAAATTGCCTCATAATATATGGTCATAATACAACATTCAAAGAGGTATATTAAGTTTAAAAAAACATTTTCTTTTTCCCTCTATTAAATACCAAAACTATTTTTTAAATATTAGCTATATTTTTCAATATAGGATTTTATAAAAAACAGATTCTACAGAATATTAACAATATCTTAAGTTTTTATATAGAATAAAAATATAGATAAATAATGTTTCGATCCTATATATTAAGCCAAACACCATGTGAATTATTCAACCATATGTTCAGAATATCATATATTCATTATAACTTATTCTATTTTTGATCATTTATAATATTTTCCATATTTACACATTGAATATAAAATACATACAAGTATATACATAAAAATAAATACATATTTTGGGCTTCTATCAATGAAAAACAGACTTTAAACTATTTTTTTTGTTGCTGTGCACATGTGGTTGATTTATTTTTTAAAAAAATGTTGCTTAGTCTTTCAAAAAATAAATTAGCCTCTGCAGATGTTACAACGATATACAGTGATTCAAATAATAAATTGAAGCTTAAAAACATGTATTTAGTATTTATGCACAAAAGTAATTACATTAATTGATCTAAATGCCAAAGGTATCATCTTTCTTTGCTTTTATTTAAGTATGAACTCAAAATCATTTTTCTTATGAGCCAGAATAAATATGTGAACTATCATTAATGTCCCAAAAGTATTCCTGTACTACTAATTAAAAATTTTAATGGCTCCAAAACCAAATATTTAAGATAAAAATTACATCACCTATGAAGCTTAGAGCACAAATGTGAAGTGAGAAATTATAAAAGAAAATGATGGATAATTAGACTTTTTCCTCAATTTTTCGTAGCATTTATTTGATTTTTTTAAAATTGATGATCCGAATAACATCCTTTATTATTTAGTTCTTATTGCCAGTTTGCAAAAATTAGTAGGGGATATACTTTAAGAATATAATGCAATGAATGTAATATTTTTATCAGTGTATAGTACTTTAATGGGCATGTAAAAACCTGGTATGTCTGTTATAAAGTGGTAGTATTAATATTTACCAAAAGCATATTGTGCTAGACATGCTTCTAAGCCCTATGCATACTAATGCATTAAAAATTAATATAATCCTCAAAACAACCCAATCAAGTAGGCACTATTTTTATCCAATTTTATAATTTAGGAACCTAAGAAAGTATCAACAAATGTAAGTTGATTCTGAAAATTTTGGAATAACGTTTGGGTGGTCATGTTTCTGAGCATATGTACAAGCCCGGCTGAAAAGAACTATGTGTTGACAATATTCATTCTTTCTCTCATGGTTTCATAAAGACCATCATCTTCTGTCTTATAGTTAAAAGTAATTTCTAACTAAGATGCCATTTGTAAACTGCTGGCTGTGGCTCAATTTTTTCATTTTTAGAAACATAACCTATTTGACCAAAATTATGACATGTTTTCTATTAAAATCTCCATAGTTTTATTACCCAGAAATCCATCTTACATGCTAACACCATGTTAGCATTGTTATCTAATTATAAATTGATCTATCATTGCAACTTTTTTGCAACAATATCTTTGTATTAGTAGACTAATTTTTTTGATGCTGCAATTGGTGATTACAGAGTTTAATGAAATGTTCATATCATGGGAAATATTATGACATTGATGAAAGTTCTAAAAATTGGATGTAAGATTAACACAGCTATCCTACTCATGTAGAAACATTAATATAATTATTCATTAGATTATGTTAGTTATATACTACCAAATTGTTAACTGGTTATCTTGGAATAATGTAGTATTCTTCCTTTAGAATGATGTTCATAGTTGTATTAATATATGTATTTTGTCATGTAACAAAAGGTTCTACTATTCTCAGACTTTGAAGATTTTTCTTAGACTAAGCATGGGTGTTAAATATTACACAATGCTTATCAATAAATAAGACTAGATTTTCAAATTTTATTCTATTGTTAAGATTTTTAACATCAATAATTGTCCTAATGATAAATTATTTTCAAATTTCAAGAGTGCCCAAATAATTTTTAAGTAACTTAAAAAGTAACTGACACCAGTGAGCCCAAAGCAGGGCTTGAACCTACCAACCCTGAGATCATGACTTGAGCCAAAATCAGATGCTCAACTGTGTGAGCCACTCAGGCACCCCTGCTTCTTCTTTTTCTTAAACGTAATTTAATTTACTATCAAGATTTTCAATTCTTGGGGCACCTGGGTGGCTCAGTCAGTTAAGTGTCTGACTTTGGCTCAGGTCATGATCTCACAGTTCATGGGTTCGAGCCCCGCATCGGGCTTTGTGCTGACTGCCAGCTCAGAGCCTGGAGCCTGTTTCAGATTCTGTGCCTTCCTCTCTCCCTGACTCTCCCTTGCTCACGCTGTCTCTCTCTCTCTCTCTCTCTCTCTCTCCCTCTCAGAAATAGATAAAAAACATTAAAAATTAAAAAAAAAGATTTTCAATTATTTATATTCCATTTTATTTCTTTAAAGTTAACAGTTCTTTTTAAAATTTTTTTATGCTTTTATTTATTTTTGAGAGAGAGAGAGAGAGCGTGAGCAGGGGAGGGTCAGAGAGAGAGGGAGACACAGAATCCAAAGACAGGCTCCAGGTTCCAAGCTGTCAGCACAGATCCCAACACGGGACTCTAACCCACGAACTGTGAGATCATGACCTGAGCCAAAGCCAGACACTCAACCGACTAAGCCACCCAGGCACCCCTAAAGTTAATAATTCTTAATTGTAAAGCCCAGTCTTTTGTGATAAACATTGCTTTTTAAAAATTCTATATTCTGTTAATGAGTTACTACTTTAATAATCATTACTTCATTTTTTGTATGTACAGAGAAAACCTGTACAAAAATAAATAAATTAAAAAAATTTTATATCAATTAGAGATAGATACACAGAGTTACATATAAATCACGTTTTGTGGCTGCATACTTTAAATATTTGGGGGAGAATATTCTGAAAATGCTTATTTCTTTTAGAATATATGCTATATTTCTTCAACAGAGTTTGTTACATGTGTTTAAGGATATACTATAGCTGCCATGATGGACTGGAAAGATAACAAATTATGCTGTGCACTTCAAAACAATAAAAATAATAATTATTGTTTTATATGAATAGCTAATATAAATTCCTAAGTCCCTACAGGTTGAGTATTCAGACTTCCATATATTGTCCTTAAGTTTTATTTTCCACACATATTTCACCCATAATGCACAATCCTTTTTGATTAAACCATCTAACATCTTGGTGGCTTCATGGCATGGGCCATGGGACCAATGGCTGACTGATACACAAACTCACTGTCAGAGATAACAGTGTTAAGAATTTTTTTGATAACCACTTACACAGGAAAAGGTTATCTATCTAAGATCATATGTATACAATGAACTTACTAGAGATATGCAGACAATCAGTAAGCAAGGATAGTTGGTAACAATTGTGTTAATATCATATACGATGTTTTTTTTTTTTCAAGTTTTTATCTACATTCTGGTTAGTAAACATACAGTATAATAGTAATTTCAGGTGTAGAATTTAGTGATTCAACACTTCCATACAACACCAAAGCTCATCACAAGTGCCCTCTTTTAAAAAAAAAAAAAATTTAGCCTTAATTCATTTTTGAGAGATGGGAGAGAGACAGAGCATGAGCAGAGATGGTCAGAGAAAGAGGAAGACACAGAATCTAAAGGAAGCTCCAGGATCTGAGCTGTCAGCACAGAGCCCAGTGCGGGGCTAGAACCCACGGACCACAAGATCATGACCTGAGCCGAAGAGGGACACTTAAACAACAGAGCCACCCAGGCACCCCACAAGTGCCCTCCTTAATCTCCAACACTTATTTTCTGAACAATATATATTTTTGTAAGTAATCTCTATACCCAAAGTGGGACTCAAACTGATAACTCCAAGATCAAGTCACATGGTCTACCAACTGAGTCAGCCAGGAACCCCTCATATACAATATGTTTTAAATTAAACTGCTTACATAGAGAGAGGGAAGGATCTCAGTTCACACAGAAATGATACAATTGTACTGTATATTTCAGAAAACCAAGTGCGTGTTCATTGATAAGTTGATAACAGTCAAAAGGATAAATTTACACATAATTTTGGAGTTTAAAAACATCCTATTACTATCTGTTTCCATTCCTGATTTTTCAAGGTTGAAAATGTAATTTCAAAAGGTGGGCTGACATGCTAAGATTGCATAGCTACTTAATAGCAAGGCAAGGAATACAACGCTGGACTATCAATTCCCAATTGAATGTGCTTTCCACTAGAATACAGTTTTGCCCTTTGCCATGATATGAGACGAGATGAGATGAGATGATATAAAATAAAATGATACAATATAATAAATTAATATATTCCCTGTTTTTATAAACCAAATTTTATTGACCCTTTATATGAAAAGTTTGTCTATCTCTGATTTAGAGTAAAGGAAATGGTTGTTTAGTTGCCAACTCATGCAAACTAATACTTTTTCAAATAATGAAACAAGTATTAGAAAGCAACCATGCATTTAGATGACGTATCAATGTCAAAGAGCTCTTATGTTTATAAATGTTTAAGCTCAATCTGTGTACTTGTCTCCTAGCAAAACGAATCCAAACACTTCTTGGATCACACAGCTTCATTACATGCTCTCTGACAAGCATGGTTATAGAGGTAAAAAAAGAAATTACCTCCATTAAAAACTGCCTAGGTTAGAATTATAACTCCACAACCAACTAGTATTTAGTCAAGTTATTTATATCTTTTTTCTTATTTTCCATATGTGAAAAATCAGTAGAGTAATAATAATAGTGAAATAATATTTCCTGTCTCATGGACTTCTTGCAAGTATCACATTAATTAAAATATAAAGCACCTAGAACCTGCCTAGCATGTATTTTTAGCATTAAGTGCTAGTTATTATTATTTCGAATACCTGAAGCAATCATAAAACCAAAATATAGGTGAACTATTTACGTGATTAAATGCTAATTATTGTTTACTCTGGAGCAAAGGAAATAGAATATATCTCTGGATAATTTTGGTCATGAATCAATCGAAGATTTGCATGGAGAAATCCAATTAAAAATAATTATTTTAATTCCTATGGTAACTACTGAAACATTTTTTAAATTAAGACTTCATTGTCTTAGAGCAGTTTTAGGTTCATAATAAAGTTGAGGGGGGAAGGACAGAGATTTCCTGTGTGTGCCCTGTCCCCACACATGCATAGTTCTCCTCCGATTTACCAACATTTCCCACCATAGTGGCAGGTTTGTTACAACTAATGAACCTCCACTGGTGTCACATAATCACCCGAAGGTCAGAGTTTACATTACAGTTCACTCTTGGTGTTGTAGATTTTGCAGATTTGGACAAATGGATAATGACGTGGATCCATCACTATAGTATCATACAGAATATTTTCACTGCCCTAAAAATCGTCAGTGCTTTCCCTCTTTTTCTCTCCCTTTCCCAACCTCGGATCTTTTTACTGTCTCCATAGTTTTGCCTTTTCTAGAATATTACATAGAATCATGTAGTCTGTAGCCTTTTCAGAATGGCTTCTTTCAGTTAGAAATATATATATATTTCAGGTTACTAATGTCTTCTCCTGGCTTGATAGTTCATTTCATTTTCACACTGAATAATACTGAAATATTTTTTAAAGGATTCTGCATTCTCAATGGAAGCCAAATTTTAAAAGGTCCACTTATAAAACATGAAAGGAATGTTTTTTTGAGCAAGGCTGAACAAAATCTGCTAGCTAGGAGCTACACAAACATTTTGCTCAATAAACACTTTCTTATTCATCTACTTTCTTTTGAACTCTCATTTACAATATACCAGAAAATATTATCCCCTTGTTTATAATTGAGCTTCAGTTTACAGTACCCAGAGGCAATGATACAGGTCACTCGTTCTCAACCTCATCTGCCTTTCTTCCAGGATTGTTTACCTCTTCTTTCAAAATCTCAGGTCTATAAAGAATTTGGATGTCCTTCATAGAGGACAAACAATAATTTTTAAACATGAACTAGTTGATGGGTTTGTATTCAATATATGAAAAGACAGAATCATAAAGACTGTTTTTCATAAACGTGTTAAACTTATCCAAACCAAAATCTAATTAATGTGGTGTGATAAGATCATCAAATTATCAATAAATTATTTTCTCACCCTTGAACTATGCTCTATCCATTTAGGTCTCATCTCAAATATCTCATTTTTTACGAAATATCTAATAATTTTTATAATCAGTGATTAATCCTCATTCCTTTTAATGGCTAGAATACTCAATTTGTACATTTTAGGGCACAAAGTTGTCTGCTTTATACTATAGCTATTTTTTTCTTTTAATATATTATGTGAGATCTGTGATGCTAGACATATCTTATTGATACTAGTGACTTTTTAAATTTAGGGTTTTTGAAATTTTAAAATGTAGCTACCTAATAATAAATTAGACCAGTCCATAATGGCCTGCCAATTGTGGAGCAAAAGGTCTCAAATTACTGACATTACAAGGCAGGAAAAACTGGTGAGTCATTGATAATTTCACAGATACTGATCATATTATAGCTATTAAAGCTCACTTCCCCTCAAAAGCAACACAAAATAATATAAAAAATAAGCGAGATGAGAATAATAGGTTGCTTAATAACAAGCAATATTTATATAGTGACTACATATTGTAATCTGATTTAATTTTATACAACACAGGGGAATATTATCATCCTGACTTTATAGATGAAAGAAGATACATTCAAATTTGTTATATTGTAAACAGTAGACTTAAACCTTAAGTTCTGGTTTGTAACTTTCTATATAGGCTTCTTTTTTTCTACATGATAGTTTATGTTGTTTTAGAAATTTTTTTTTTAATGTTTTATTTATTTCTAGGAGAGCGAGAGAGAGGCAGCGTGAGCAGGGAAGGGGCAGAGAGAGAGGGAGTCACAGACTGAAACAGGCTTCAGGCTCTGAGCTGGCAGTCAGCACAGAGCCCGACGCGGGGCCCGAACCCACGAACCGCAAGACCATGACCTAAGCGAAAGTCGGACACTTAACCAACTAAGCCACCCAGGCGCCCCTATGTTGTTTTAAATATTGGCTTCTTCTGTATCTTCAAGATGGGGACATTATAAATTTCCACTAACAAATAAGTCCACTTTTCTTACTTAAGTTTTAATATTCTTACAATGGGAACTGTAGCTGACACTGGTTTAAAATACAATACCCAAGTAATATATGGTCAATAACATTTAGACCCACAAAAGGATTTATTTCCCATTTCTAGATAACAAAATTTCACTTCCAATCTAAACCTGACCAACAACACATTGAATGTGAAAGGAAAGTAAAATAGAACTAATTAAACAATAATTGATGTCTAAGTTGTTTGATTCTTCTTGAATAGGATGAAATGGGGTATACTAGTGGGCAGGCTCTTCAACTTAGAATATCTATCTTTGATGTGAAGTACATCTAAAGGATTCTCACCTAAGAGTTGTATGAAAGTGGCCTAACCACCAATCTATTCCTAACAGTTACCTGCTAGTCTGAGTGCCTCCGTACCATTATAAAAACCTGTCAAGCATTCAAAACCAATTACACACAGGATGTCAAGTGTTGTCATGACAGCTGTCCTTTCAGTCCTCAGGGGCTCCCACTGTCCATTTTCAGTTAAAAATATATCCTACTATACTGAGGTTTTCACCAAGATAAGCATTACTATTTTTATGTCTATCTCTTAAAAAAAATAAATGTGATTGCCTTGAATGTCCAATAATTACCAGAGGTTACAGATTATTTTCCTGGTCACTACATTCTACAGACTTCCATTATCAAGAAAAAAACCTCAATCTCTGTGGGTGATTTTCTACAGAATTTTAGGTCTCTAACTGAATAACTTTATATCATCAGAGAACATTACCAACATGTCCTAACATATCTAAGATTTAAAAATGTGGAAGCAAGTAATTGGAGTAAATACATTACTGATTAAATTTTAGTATCATTTCCTAAAATTGTTGGTGTATGTACATCATTGAATATTTTTCAAATATCTTAGATTGGCAACTTTTAATGAATTCAGCAAAATTTTAAATCATTTATCACTAGCAACAACAAATCAAGTGCCTACTTTGCACTAAGAAGTTTTAAGATCTTGGAGGCCTAGAAAAAAGTAATTTTTGAAAATATTTGAAGACAATGAATAGATATTGCAATTAAATCATAAAATTCTATGTCCTAACGTGTTTTTCAAGATTGTAATTAAAGCTTTATGGGGATAAATAATAACAGACCTATACATCATATATTCTGACCTCAGTGGATTTCTACTCTTGGTAATTAAATTTAGTAGGAAGGAATTGATAATAACAAAGTGAGTAATATAAAATTTACAAGGAAATTCTTAAAAAACGGGACATCTGGATGCCTAGTCAGTTGAGTGTCCGGTTTTTGGTTTCAGCTCATGTCATGATTGGTTCATGAGAATGAGCCCTTGTTGGGTCTACACTAACAGTGCAGAAACTGCTTGGGGCCCTCCCTCTCCTTCTCGTTCCCTGCCCTTCCCCTGCTTGCACTCTCTCTCAAAATAAATGAACATTACAAAAAGAAAGTATTGTATCAAAGCTCTTCAAAATTCATTGAAAAATATTAACACTGTATTTTAATTAAAACCTGCACAATCTAACATGACTATCTGCCTTTTAATCTTTATTTCCATTTTACCATTTTAGTACTCAGCACGTACTCATGGAAATCACATAATAATCTACATGATTGAGATAAATTACATTTTATTTTTACTACTTTTATCTAAAAGATAAAATTTGTTAGAATTTAGAAAATTTTAGGAGGCCTGGGTGACTCAGTAGGTTAAGTGTCTGATTTTGGCTCAGGTCATGATCTCACAGTTTGTGAGTTCGACCCCGCATTGGGCTCTGTACTGACAGCTCAGAATGTGAAGTCTGCTTCAGATTCTGTGTCTTCCTCTCTCTCTGCTCCTCCCGTTCACATTCTGTCTCTCTCCCTCTCTCAAAAACAAATAAATACTAAAAACATTCTAAAAGAATTTAGAAATTTTAAAACATTACCAATTCTATAACTAAGTAAGAAATGACAGGAGTTTTAGGTGAATATAAGTCAAGCTAAGATTGATCAATAAAAATATCAACAATATTACTTATGCTCACAGTGTGCCTGCTCTGTACACAGCACAAATGATATGTAAAAAATACTGAAGTGTAAGGTATTAGTGAGAACTTTCTGCATTTGTATTTATACTCTATAAGGTATTCTTTTGAATTGTCACAAATGGCGATAATATAAGGAGAATTAATAAATTTAACAAGAAAACAAATAACATGGATGGAATTCCTGTATATAGATAGGTAAATTCGAACTGGGAATATCATAAAGACTTCATAAAAAAAAAGTAAAATGAATATAATTTAAAAATACTAAAAGGAAAATATTGAAATAGAAAACAATGTTTTAAAATATATAATGAATATATATATATAATAAATAGTAATTAAATGTAAACAAATTAAACAAAAAGATTATACATCACACTAACAAGAGGAAATAAAGACCAATGATTATTGCAATACATGCAGAAAAAGCATTTGAGAAAATACATTAAAAATACTCAACAAAGTGCGTTTAGAGGAAACATATCTTAACATCCCCAAAGTTATACACACAAAAAAATCCACAGCAAACATCATATTCAATGGTGAAAAACTGAAAACTCTTACTCTAAGATCAGTAACAAAGATGTCCACTCTCACCACTCTTATTCAACACAGTCTTTTATGACCTAACCATAGCAATCAGAC
Source organism: Proteles cristata cristata (assembly GCA_017311185.1). Classification (NCBI taxonomy): domain Eukaryota; kingdom Metazoa; phylum Chordata; class Mammalia; order Carnivora; family Hyaenidae; genus Proteles; species Proteles cristata. The sequence continues at coordinate 225,892 of JAESUZ010003908.1, read as the reverse complement.
AAGAAACAGAAATAAAAGGTATACAAATTGGAAGGAAAGAAAAAGAAAATGTCATTATTTGCAGACGACATGATATTAGATATAGAAAATCCTAAAGACTCCACCAAAAGAACTGTTTGAATAAACAAATTCAGGAAAGTTGCAGGACATAAAACTAATATACAGAAATCTGTTGCATTTCTATAACAAATAATGATGTAGCAGAAAGAAAAATTAGAAAACAATTCCACTTACAATTGCATCAAAAAGAATAAATACCTAATAATACATTTTACCAAGTAGATGAAAGACCTATACTCTGAAAACTATTAGACACTGATAGAAGATAGTGAAGTCAATATAAATAAATGGAAAAATATTCCATGCTCTTAGATTGGAAGAATTAATATCATTAAAATATCCATACTACCCAAAGCAATCTACAGATTCAATACAACCCCTATCAAAATACCAACAACATTTTTCACAGATCTAGAACAAATAATCCTATTCATGTGGAGCCACAAAACACCCCAAAGAGCCGAAGCAATCTTGAGAAAGAAGAACAATGCTGGAGGTGATATAACCACAGGTTTTAAGATATACTACAGGGCTATACTAATCAAAACAGTATGGTACTGTCACACAAATACACACACAGATCAATGGAACAGGATAGAGAGCCCAGAAATAAACCCACTTTCATAGTCAATCAATCTATTATAAAGGAGGAAGGAATATATAATGGGGGAAAGACAGTCTTTTTAGCAAATGGTTTTGGGGGAAAAAAGGACAGCTTTATGAAAGAGAATGAAACTTGACCACTTTCTTACAACATACACAAAATAAAATAGATTAAAGATCTAATTGTGAGACCTGAAACCATAAAACTCTTAAGAAAAAAAAACTTAAGTACTAATCTCTTGGACATGAGGCTTAGTAAAGTATTTATGAATTTGTCTTCTCAGGCATGGGAAATACACGTAAAAACAACCTAATGGGATTACAACAAAATAAAAGATGTTGCATAGCAAATGAGGGAAACTGCCAACACAACAAAAAGGCAACCTAATAAATGGGAGAAGATACTTGCAAATAATATCCAACAAGGGGTTAGTATCCAAAGCATATAAAGAACTTATATAACTCAACATCAATGACACAAATAATGTGATTAAAAATAAATATTTTTTTCCAAAGAAGACATAAAGATAGCCAACAGACTCATGAAAGGATGCTCAATATCACCCATCATCAGGGATATGCAAATCAAAACCACCATGAGAGACCACCTCATACCTGTCAGAATGGCTAAAAAAAACAAAACAAAACAAAACAAGAAACAAATGTTGATGAGGATGTGGAGGAAAAGGAATCCTTGTGCACTGATGGTGGGAATACAAACAGGTGCAGCCACTTTGGAAGACACTGTGGAAGTTTCTCAAAAAATAAAAATAGAACTACTGTGTGATTCAGTAATTGTAATACTGACTATTTATCCAAAGGATACAAAAACATTAATTTGAAAGAATATTTGCTTCTCTCTGTTTCCTGCAGCATTATTTACAATAGCCAAATTATTAAAGCAGCCCAAGTATCCATAGATAGATCAATGGATAAAGAAGATGTAGTATATGTACATAATGGAATATTTTCAGCCATAAAAAGAATGAAATATTGCTATTTACAACAACATGGGTGGAGCTAGAGAGTATAATGCTAACAAAATCAGTCAGAGAAAAACAAATATTATATGATTTCACCTTGATGTGGAATTTAAGAAACAAAACAAATGAACAAAAGAAAATAAACAGCCAAACTAAGGAACAGACTCTTAACTATAGAGACAAATTGATGGTTACCAGAGGGGAGGTAGGTGGCAACATGGGTGAAATAGCTGAAGGAGATTAAGAGAGCACTTATCTTGATGAACACTAAGTAATATATAGAATTGTTTAATTTCTATATTGTACACTTGAAACTAATTTAATATGTCAATTACACTGGAATTAAAAAAAGGGGAGGCAAAAAGAACACTTAACATAAGATCTACCCTCCTGGCAAATTTTTAAGTATATACTGTTCAGTACTGTTAACTATAGGCACTGTGCAGTACAGTAGATCTCTAGGACTTAGTCATCTTGCATAACTGAAACTTGCACCCTTTGACTAATATCTTCCTATTTTCCCTTCCCTTCATCCCCTGGCAACCACCATTCTACTTTCTTTCTATGAGTTTCACTTTTCTTTACTTCCCCTCCCTTTCTTTCTCCTTTCCTCCCTCCCTCTCTTCCTTCCTCCCTCCCTCCCTCCCTCCCTCCCTCCCTCCCTTCCTTCCTTCCTTCCTTCCTTCCTTCCTTCCTTCCTTCCTTCCTTCCTTCCATCCTTCCTTCCTCTTTTGAGAGAGAGAGAGAGAGAGAAGAAGGGGCAGCGGCAGAGTCTGGAGAGAGAGATTCTTAAGCAGATTCCACACCCAGCATGGAGCCCAATGTGGGGCTTGATCTCATGAGTGTGAGTGAGATCACACCCTGAGCTGACATCAAGAGTCAGACTATTAACTAGCTGAGCCACTCAGGAGCCCCTGAGTTTTGCTATTTTAGATTCTTTATAGAAGTGGCATCATGTCGTATTTGTAGCAATGTGGATGAACTTGGAGAACATTACGGCAAGTGAAAAAAGACCGACACAAGAGCTAAAAGGTATTCTTGAGCTTAAGAATCAAAGATTAGCCCAAAAGCCAACCTATCTAGTAATTAACTTGGAATATTACAAAAACTGGTGGGGATGCACTGAACTGTATTTACTAAAGGTAGGAAAGCAAATTATTCATTGTTAGAATATATATAAATCAACATTTCATTGAATCGTTCATTCATTCATTCAACACAATCAACATTTTTAGGAAAGATAACCAAGGCTCATAGGCAAAATAATTTCTCTGATGTTGCAAAACTAGTTTACTAAGTAGATAGGATAAATGGTTATAGACGCTCAAATTTTAGTGGCAAAAAATATGAAGGTTTATTTAGTTCTTTATCATATAACTGTTGTTCAAATTATGGTTTTTCAGGTCACAGGCAATTCTAGTTCATATAATCTTTCTAGAATCCAGGCTAATGGATGCATTGCCACCTTCATCTTCTGGCTTTGGAAAGTCACTCTGGTCATTGTAATCCCAGCCTAACATGGGAAAATGGAGAGAAAAAAAGAAAAACACAGCCACTTTCTTAAAGGCCCTGTCATGGAAGAGAAACACATTACTTCCATTCACATTTCATTACAGAGATATTGGTACAGGGCCACAGTTAACTACACTTGAGGCTGGGAAATGTAATTTGGTGTGTGTCAGAAAAAGGGAAATGGATCTTGTGGACAGTTGCAGATTCAGTCCCAATCAATAAGTGACAAATAGGGATCTCAATGCAAGCTGTGATTTCAACAGTGTACGCTTTTAAATGTTATTTTAAGCTAAGGACTGGAGTACTAGAAATTTTTTTTTAATACATCTCTCGTTAGATACTAATACAAAGAAATACTTTCACATTTAATTTAATCAAATTTTAATTAGCTGTCTTTTCACAGAAATTTGTGTGTGTGTGTGTGTGTGTGTGTGTGTGGCTACAGCTATTTTTATTAGTATTTCACATGTAGTGTTTGATGACTATAAATATTGTGCACAGAAAATTAAAATTTATGTTGACTTACCCAAGGTCTTATTGACTAAAGTTAAATTTAAGGGACTGTGGGACAGTAGAATTAGAATGAGATAGGGAGCCACAATAATTCTATATCATTTTTTTCTCTTGTACACTAATTAATTTAAGAACTAAAAATAAAAATAAATTACTAGAATGAAATTTAATGACAACATTAATTACTTTTATATATACATATAGCATTCATACATAGTATATATGACATTCACCTATCTCACGTTTATTATTTGTAACCTATCTTTTATCTTTACATGCACTCTCTTGCATAGTTTCCTTTTAGTTGCTGTATGTTTACAAAGGAAATACTAACTGAAGGCCTAAAAAGTCCTATCTTCTTGAAGCTATATGAAATCCTACTAAGAATAACCATTGAGCCAAAAAGAAAACTTACACAAACATTTCACACCAAATCCACACAACTTGCAATTTCATTGATTGACAAAGCCCATAATGTTATGTAAAACTGCAAATCTCTAAAAAATAAGGTATCTGATTGTTCCATATGCCAATTATTTATTAAAATAATTATACTAATTTGAGTTTAATTAAAATGGAAGCAGGAAACTTTCTGATTGATTAAGTTGAAAGGGAAAAATCCTGATAGCCCAAGAAATTTGAAAAACTGTATGCTTTTTGAATAAGCATATTTTCTTTTATGTTAGATTATATCAGAAATCTATTTAAATATAAAAATTCTGTCATTCCAAGCAAATGCAGGTATGTAGTGTGTAATCTCCATGGCTAGAATTTATGTAAAATGCTTTTTTGTAAGGTGCAGTTTGATTAAATATTCACTAAAATTAGTTTCTAAAACAGAACAAATAAAAGATACTTAAACAAGTGTAACACAAATATTTTGTTTGTCTTGGAATTTCATACATTTAGAAATGATAACGAGTATTAATTGTGCCATTAATAGCTGTGACTAAAAACAGTAACTCAAAGGTATTTAATGGCATTAGATATTATAATTTAATATATTTGCTACTGATTTGAGGCACTCTCATTTCTGAAAAAAAGTAACCACGTACAATTGATAGAGAAATAACTTAGAGAAGTAAAATTATCAAAGCAATTTTTCTTGTTTCTCTAGCAAATGGAATAAAACCAGGGAATAGAGAGAAAGAGCAATTCTGCACTAGCAGCTAATTTTTGGCAGATTGATCTTTCAGGAACCATGGTAAAAAGTGCATTAAGTAGCTATAATTTTGTTTTAAATAGAGAGATTCTAAGACATAGTCAGAGATGGTTTGGGAATAGAAAATGAGAAAGTAATATGCAATTACTTTACTTTTGAATCTTCAAATACTTTAAAACTACATTTGGGTCTTTTAATTGGTAGGTCTGACAGTTTATATGACCTCTTGAAGTCCTTTACAATTATACCTTATAGGGCCAAGTGGATATGTTAATTTATGTTCAACTGAAATTTTGAGTTTCAGAATTTTATAAGTATAATTTCAAACTACCCGATTAAGAATGTGCTTCTTCCGGGGCGCCTGGGTGGCTTAGTCGGTTAAGCGTCCGACTTTCGCTTGGGTCATGATCTCGCGGTTAGTGGGTTCCAGCCCCGCGTCGGGCTCTGTGCTGACTGCCAGCTCAGAGCCTGGAGCCTGTTTCAGTCTGTGACTCCCTCTCTCTCTGACCCTCCCCTGTTCACGCTGTCTATCTCTCTCTCTCCTAGAAATGAATAAAACATTAAAAAAAAAATGTGCTTCTTCCATATTTCTATATATTTCAAAAATGTAAATTATACGGCAATAGAAAACATAAATGATAGTTTATCTGCAATCCTATTGCTAAAAATGCTTTCATAAAATTATAGTTTAATATTAAGTAATTTCTATTAAAAATTTTCATTGTAGTTTTAATTTGATTAATCAGAACTGGCTTTAATCCTTTAGTTAAATCACGGATTTAGAAGATCAATAAATGCTTATTAAATACTCCAATAATGATTTGTCTGTATTTTTGGGTCCATGGTTTGGTGTCTATACTTAATTTAAGGAGATTCTCAATTATTATTGTTTCAAATATTTTTCTGTTCCTTTTTCTATCTTCTCATCTGGTATTGACATTATATATATGTTACACTTTTTGAAGTTGTCCCTTAGTCTTTGGATATTTTGTTATGTTTTTTAAATTTTTGCCATCTTTTTTGGCTTTCAAGGATTCTGTTGATAAACTTCTGGCTTAGAGTTTCTTTCCTCAGCTGTGTCTAATCTATTGATATGCCCATCAAAGGCTTTCTTTATTTCTGTTACAGTATCTTTGATCTCTATCATTTCTCTTTGGTTGCTTTTCAAAATTTCTCTCCAGTTATATAGCTCATCTGTTTTTGCATGCTGTCTACTTTATCTATTAAAGCCCTTCAAACATGAACCATAGCTGTTTTAAATTATTGGTTTGATAATGTCAACATCCCTGCCATGTCTGGTCCTGTTGCTTACTCTGTTTTTAAGTTGTGTTTTTTGCCTTTGGTTATGCCTTGTAACTTTTTTCTTGATAGCTCGATATGATATACTAGGTAGAAGGAACAGAGGTAAATAGACTTATAGTAGTATGGTGGTGAGGTGCTGGGGGAGGAGAAGGATTCTATAGTCCTATGATTGGGTCACAGTCTTTCAGTGAGCTTGTGCCTCTGGTCTATGAACTTCACAATGCTTTCTCAGTTTATTTCTCCTCCATTAGGAAGACGAGATGACTACAGTGGGGTAGATTTAGGAATTCCCTTCTTCCAGGGTAATTAGGCTCTGACAAGAATCCAACTGGTTATGCTCTTGTTAACTAGTTTCCCTTGGAACAGGCATTGTTCCAGGGAAACTGAGTGTTATATATATATATTTTTAAATGATTCTTTTCCCCTTTCTCTCTGCCAGGACCAGGTAAAACTCACAAAACTTTGCCCCTTCAACACCCTCATGACTGACCCCCCTCTCGTTTGTAACATCAGATTTGTCTGGATTCAGCCACCAGCAATTTGTCATTTACTGTTCAGGTCTTCATACTGTCAGTGATTTTGTGGCAGTCTCAGCGTATAAGTCTCTTCTTTGGTAAGCCATGACTCCCTATATTCACCTGTCTCTTCTGTTTGGAAGGTAGGGGTTTGCCCAGTTTCCACACCTCTGAAGCATTCTAGAAGAGCTGCTGATTTTTCAGTCTGCTTAGCTTTTATACTTGTTAGGATAGTGTGACAACTTTCAAAATCTTTACATGCAGAAATGGAAACTGGAAGTGACACATTACCTTTAAAAGAGCAAATGAAGTTGATGGCTGATAATCTTATCAACACTGAGAGCAGCTGAGTATTTTTTTTAAATTTAATGTTTATTTATTTTTGAGAGAGAGAGACAGAGACAGAGCATGACAGGGTGGGGGTCAGGGGGCATGCAGAGAGAGAGAGAGAGAGGGAGACACAGAATCTAAAGCAGGCTCCAGGCTCTGCGCTTTCAGCAAAGAGCCCAATGTGGGGTTCAATGCCAGGCTCAAACTCATGAACCCCGAGATCATGACCTGAGCTGAAGTCTGTTGCTTAACTGACTGAGCCACCCAGGCACCTTGACAGCGTGTTACTATCTGAAAAAATATATATACATATATAGGGGTGTCTGTGTGGTTCAGTTAGTTAAGCCTCCTACACTTGGTATCAGCTCAGGTCAGACCCTGCTTGGGATTTTCTCTCTCTTCTTCATTCTCTGCTTCCTCCCCTCTCTGTCTACACTCCTTTCTCCCCCAGAATAAATAAACTTAAAAACAAACATTTTTCTTTGTTCTATTTATATATATATATAAATATATATATATATATATACATTTCAAAATTATGAAGAAGCACTAACTGATTTAAATTTAAGCAAAATATCTGAATAGACATTTCACTAAGAATATATACACTCATGTATGCATGCATGCACGTGCATGGTAAAATTGCCACAAATGCTGAATCAGACAGTACTGAGTGATTGATCCTACAGAAATACTGGGTTAGATTCCTATGAGCCGGTGGTCACAAAATTTTCAAATGATTAATACATAACCTTGTTTTCTGTGTGTTTCTTTTTAGTGATGCATATTCAATACATATTGTTAGTTCATTCACATTAAACTTAAAAGTCAACAGCACTGAAGCCATGAATAAATAAAGCTTACCTAACACATATTTTCTATCAAGTCTATCATGGCCTTCTTCTACTAAGCAGCCCTAGACAACACTTCAGCACTACACTTGGAGGAAATTTTAAACAGCAAAATTATAACAAAAGCATAAAAATGCAAAAATCATGGCACTAAATAGAATTCAGAATAGACACTGTTTATATATGAGAGATGAACAAATAGGCAGAGCATTGCTTTCTTCACATTCATCTGGGGACATCCATGTTGGGGGGATTCAATTATTTTACTGCTTTTTACATGCTTGTCAATGACAGTGAGTATTGATTTTGGGGATACAAATAAATTTTAAATAGTAGGAGGTTTCTCAAATACGAATCCTTGAATAAAGAAAATTGACCATGCATGTGAGTCAAGTATAATAATGTATTCTACATATAGTATGTATATAAGTAAAAATATATACAAAAATTTTATGTATATAGCTATATATACATATATAATCTCATAAAAACACTGGTTATAACTATTCATCAAGAAAATATATATTAGTACTACAGTGAGATATCACTATATGCCCACTAGAATACTAAAATTCGAAAATGCTAGTAATAGTGGTAGTGAGGACATACAGAAAGAAAACTCCTATTTATTATTAATAGGAATTTAAAGTATTATACACATTTTGGAAAGCGTAGTCTCTTTAAAAGTTAAGCATAAATTACTTCATAACACATTATTTTAACTACTAGATATTTATGTAAAATAAATGAAAGTATATGTTCTGAAAAAGACATATAGAAATGGTTATTGCAGCTTTATTCATTATTGCCCAAATTTGGAAACAACTCAAATATAAGTCAACAGTTGAATCGATAAACAAATTGTGCTCTATTCATACAATGGAAGAATATTCAGCAAGAAAAAAGGAACGAACCACTGATACACACATCAACCTGAACCTTAAATCATTATGCTAAGGAAAAGAATCCAGATAAGAAAGGATCCAAACGTAAACAGGTTACATAATATGATTGTAATAGAAATATTACCAGTGATTGCTTGGGGCTGTGATGGGAAATGACCGCAAACAATCAGAGGAAATTTTGGGGAGCAACAGAAATATTCTCTATTTTTACTGGTTATGCTGTCATGCCCATTTATCATAACTCTTAATAGTACACTTAATGAATGATATTTGTTGAATGTAAAGTACACATTGATAAATTAATATAAAATAAGAGACAAGGGACTCTTGTCTCATGCATAACCTACATGATGCACAGTTCATAAAAATAGAAATAAAAATATTCAATGTAATATGAAAATATGCTCAAAATCTTTGTAACCGATAAAATTCCAATTGCCACAATCAAGATACTATTATACATCTAAAAGATTTAGAAAAATAAAAATGTCTAACAATGTTGACAGATGTATACAAGAATATGGAACACTGTAAGTAGATTTATCAATTGATACAACCATTTTGGAAAAAGTTTATTATTATGTGGTAAATTTTAAGATGTACATCCTTTTAACATATGAATCTCTAGGAAAAAATGTTGGTGATGTACACCAAGAAGAATATGCAAATATGTTTGAAAACACCATTGTTTTGAAATACCATTGTTTCTTAATAAGCTGAAACTGGAAATAAGTTAATAGTAAACTATAATTATTCGATACAATATTTTATCTGAACAACAATAACAAAAACTCTAGCTACACATAGCAACATGGATGTATTTCTCAAAACTAACATCACCAAAGAATATATAAAGGATGACTTCATTTACACAAACTTTAACAAGTTTATGTTAAAATAATTATCAGAGTACATACATAAGCAATATAAATATTAAAAAATTAAAGGTCTGATATATCCAAAAGTTGAATTAGTACTTAATGCTAGGAGAGGGATATGATGTAGTGAGACACACAGTTTATTGACAATATCCAATTTCTAGCCAATCATGTTGTATAAATGCGTAGTTACTTTAAACATTATACTACAGTTTTATTGCACATCACACCCACACACACACACACACACACACACACACACACACACACACACACAGTAGTAAAATAAACTCTCGTCAGTTATACTATGTGCATTTCCTACTGCCCTGGAAGAACACAGAAAGAGGACAAAGGTAATTTGATACATGTAGAATAGGAAAGTAGATTTTATTTTAGCTCAAAAAGGAGGCTTTAGCGTCCTTAAAAATTGATACCCATAAGGAAGTAGCACCTAACTATGTGAATTAACTCCCAAGAAAGGAAAGAGAAAGTAAAGTTGTTGGAGAGAAAATGAGGTAGTGCACTTAGTGAATAGAGAGAGTGCTGTCAGACTTCAGACATTCTAATTTTGCCTTCAATATGCTTTCCCCTAGACCAGCACTAACGATTATACTCCCTGTCTACTATAATTAAAGACAAGAGAAAACTGCTAAATACAATCGTGGTTAAAAATAAGGCCTAGCATAAAATCAACAACAAAAGAAACAACAGGTGTTGGTGAGGATGTGGAGAAAGAGAAATCTTCCTGCATTTTTGGTGAGAATGCAAACTGGTGCAGCCACTCTGGAAAATAGTACCGACATTCCTCAAAAAGTTAAAAATAGAACAACCCTATGATCCAGTAATTGTACTACTGGATATTTAGCATTTAGAATACAAAGACGCTAATTCAAAGGGATACATGCACCCCAATGTTTATGGCAGCATTATCAACAATAGACAAATAATGGAAAGAGTATAAATGTTCAATGACTGATCAACAGATAAAGAAGATATGGTATATATGTACAATGGAATATTATTCAGCCATAAAACAGAATTAAATCTTGCCATTTGCAACAACATCAATGGAGCTAAAGAGTATAATGCTAAATGAAGTAGTTCAGTCAGAGAAAAACAAATACTATATTATTTCATTCATATGTGGAATTTAAGAAACAAAGCAAATGAGCAAAGGAGAAAAGAAACAGAGACAAACCGAAAAACAGACTCTTAACTATAGAGAACAAATTGATGGTTACCAGAGGATGGGTAGGGGATGGGTTAAATAGGTGATGGGGATTAATGAGTGCATTTGTTGTGATGAGCACAGGGTGATGCATGTGTTGAATCTATCTATCTATCTATCTATCTATCTATCTATCTATCTATCTATCATCATCTATCAATCTATCATCATCTATCATCTATCTATCTATCTATCTATCTATCTATCTATCTATCTATCATCTATCTATCTATCTATCCATCTATGCAAGTCAGATAGAACAGCTTTCCTTCAAGCCTAAGTTCCAAATTGTGAGTTGGGTTTGCATCTGTAGATAACATTCTCTTTTCCAAATTCTCCTTAGGTCAGACTCTAGCTAAAACATATTCTTCTTATGGAGAATCACAAATGCACATCAGGTTTATTAATTCATACAGGTACATTTAATCAGTCTGCATCAATTTGTTAACATTTCATTAGCTGAAAGTCAGTGGGTCAGGGCAGTACCTTTTGCCTCAACACGGAGGTATAGAAGAGTAAATATTTGCTGAATAACAGTACAATTTCTTAAAGACGCAGGCAACCTAAAGTTGGGATACTGGATGAAAGTTTTTAAAGACCATGTTTGACTTTCCTGATCATAATTAACTATATTTGAGACAGAATATTAAGGAAGATATTAGTGACAGCCACATATTCAAATACATTTTAAAGGAAAAATATAGGTTTATATATTTCTTAGTGAATATACAATGTCATTTTTGAAGTTATAGTTCCTATATACTTTAAAATTAACGTACATTATTAACCCAAAAATTTACAAATTTGAAAAATTGTGTAAGTGTTCACATTTGTCTAGGTAGCTAAGAAAAGTTTTAGACAGGGAAGAAGAAAAAACCTTATAAAACATCTGTTTATTTGTGGATTTCATTTACAGATACTTAAGTGAAACCTATATTCTAAATACATGTTTAGACATAGAGACTGCTATTTGTCAACTGATTCATGACTCCTAGGTTTCATAAAATCAGTTTTTAATTTCATGGACTATATTTTAACTTTCTCTTTGAAATTTGTTTTCAATGTTTATTTATTTTTGAGAGAGAGAAAGACAGAGCATGAGCAGGGGAGGGGTAGAGAGAGAAAGAGATACAGAATCCGAAGCAGGATCCAGACTCTGACCTGACAGCACAGAGCCTGAAGCAGAGCTTGAACTCATGAACTGTGATATCATGACCTGAGCCGAAGTCAGATGCTTAACCAACTAAGTCACCCAGCGCCCTTCATATTGTTGCACTATATGCTAACTAACTTGGATGTAAATTAAACAAAATAATTTTTACAAAGTTACCTAAATAAATAAATAATAAGTAAAGCTAAAGATTTAAATATTTCAGGGATCTCAGAGAATTCAGGACAGCTGACATATAAACAAGAAGGAAGATTCATAACACTTTAAGTCAATCCAATAAATTAGCTTTGAAGATTTTGGTTTATAATTTTATGTTTTTTTTTTCAGAGGCAGTGCTCATTGGTGTCTGAAGCCAGTTTCAAACACTCTCCCTCTCTTTTCTTGCTTTCATGAAATTTCTATTTTAGTATACTGTTTCTATGGTGATAGACTTTGTTCTCATTAATAATGTTTTAGTACTGATTGTATGTTACAATAATATTTTGGATAGATTGGGTTAACTAAAATATAGTATCACATTTATCTGTTTCTTTCTTATTACATTTTTAATAAAGCTACTAGAAATTTTAAAAGTACATAAGCCCATAGTATATTTAAAATTTTAATTGTGATATAATTGATATATAACATTGTATAAGTCTAATTTATATCAAGTGTTGATTTGATACATTTATATGTTGCAACATGATTCCCACCAAGGCTTTAGCTAATACCTCTTTCATGTCATGTAATGATTACTGCTAATTTGTAAAGAGAATATGTAAGATCCAGTCTCTTAGCAGTATTGAAGTATATAACACAGTACTTTTTGCTGTAATCATTATTCTGTGCATTAGATCACCAGAATTAATTTATCTTCTAGTTGCAAGTTTGTGCCCTTTAACATCTCACCAGTGCCCCACCCTAAACCCTGGTAACCACAATTCTGTTTCTATGAGTTCAATTTTCTGTAGATTCCACATATAGCTCTAGACTCCACATGATAGATATCATACAATATTTGTCTTTCTGAGCCTGACTCATCTCGCCTAGCATAATGGCCTCAAGTTTATTCATGTTGTCACAAATGGGAGGATTTCCTTCTCATAATTGGTATATACATATAGTCACATTTTCTTTATCATTTTATCTATTAACAAACACTTAGGTTGTTTCCATATCTTGGCTATTGTATATTATATACAAATATATGCCTGACAATATTGCAGGTATCTTTTTGATATCTTGTTTTCATTCCCTTTGGATTTATAGCCAGAAATAGTATTGTTGGATCATATGGTATTTCTATAGTATTTAAGTTTTTGAGGAACCTCCATACTGTTTTCCATAGGGGCTGAACTAACCCCATTTACATTTCCACTAACAATGCACATAGAGCCTCATTCCTCTACATCCTCTCCAATAGTTTGCTTCCTAATGATGGCCATTCTAGTAAGTGTGAGATGTTATTTCAATGTGCTTTTGTTTTTCATATTTCTAACAATTACTATTTGTAATTGAGAATTTTTTCAAGTACATGTTAGCCATATCTATGTTTTTTAAAAAATGTCTATTCATTTCCTGTGACCATTTTAAAATAGTTTGTTGTTGCTGTTGTTGTTTGCAATGAGTTGTATGATTTCTCTACATATTTTGGATTTTAACCCTTTATCAGATATTTGGTTTACAAATATTTTCTCCTGTTTCATAGGATGCCTTTTCATTTTTTTGGCTGATTATTTTGCTGTGCAGAAGCTTTTTAGTTTGATGTAGTTCCACTTGATTTTTGCTTTTGTTGCTTGTGCTTTTGATATCATACTCAAAAGATCATGGCTAATTCCAATATAAAGGAACTTCTACCCTATGTTTGCTTCTAGGAGTTTGTCTTTAATCCATTTAGAGTCTATTTTTTTTACATCTATTTTTTGTTTCTGATAGAAGTTTGGTTACTTCTGTTTTCTTTTGGTTTGTTAGGAATATCCTTTTCTATGCTTTCATTTTGAGCCTATTTGTGTCCTTAAACTGACATGTGTCTATTGTAGACAGGATATAATTGTGATATATATATATATATATAATACACATATATGTATATGTATGTGCGGAAATATATACATAATATACATATATATTTTTTCAAGCTTCAGCTTGTGTAGCTCCTGTCTTTTCATGAACAAAATCTCTTTACTTTTTTTTCACAAAGTATTACCATTAATGTCTTCTTAAAAACACTTTGAGGGGCACCTGGGTGGCTTAGTCGTTAAGCGTCCGACTTTCGCTTAGGTCATGATCTCGTGGTTTGTGGGTTCGAGCCCCGCGTTGGGCTCTGTGCTGACTGCCAACTGGGAGCCTGGAGCCTCTTTCAGTCTGTGACTCCCTCTCTCTCTAACCCTCCTTTGCTCACGCTGTCTCTCTCTCTCTCTCCTAGAAATAAATAAAACATAAAAAAACTTTAAAAAAAAAAAAACACTTTGAGGGCGCCTGGGTGGCTCAGTTGGTTAAGTGTCTGACTTTGATTTCTGCTCAGGTCATGATCTCATGGTGCATGAGATTGAGCCCCATGTTGGCTCTGTGCCAACAGTGTGGAGCCTGCTTGGGATTCTCTCTCTCCCTGTCTTTCCACTCCTCCCCTAGTCACTAAAACTCACCCTCCCTCAAAATAAATAAACATAAAAAAACTTTGAGATACTGATCCAGTTATGGTAATTTTATAGGTAAGTTTAGGATGATTAATATCTTTACAATATTGAGTTTACCTAGATATAAACATAATTTGTTAGAAAATCTATTTAGAAATTCTTATAGCCTTTAATAATGTGTTATATTTTAACTATGAAGGTCCTGTATGTATTGTATCTTTATTTTTATATTCCCTAATGTTTTATATGATTGTAAAATTATATATTTGAATTTTTGTTTTTAAACTCTTTATTAGTGCTATATTGAATGCATTTCTTTTTTGTGCTTTCCACTTATAGCAAACATTATTACCAGATTCTGCCATTAATAAAAGTTTTCTGCAGTGTTAATGTGATCACTTGTGAATAATGGAACTTTTATTTATTCTTTTTCATCTTTATATCATTTGATATATTTTTGGTATTTTTTCAGTGGCTAGAAATACCACTACAATAATACTTAGAGGTTATAATACTGGTCTTTGCTTTGCTATGATTTTAAGGAAACATTTCTGCCATTTTAACATTAAGAATAATAATCATTAGATTTTTGGCAGATACAATTATGACCACTCCTCAGAAGAGCAAACAGCTGGCACTAAGTAAACACCTCGTGGACTGACGAATTACTGAAGCAAAGGATATTAGAAATTAAACTAGGGTATCATTCCTTATTTATTATGAAGATTCATAGTTGTACATGGGCAGGGATACTGTTAAGAATAACATTAAATATATTTGACTTTACTCCCATAATATGATTCCTGTGAGAAAGAAACTTCAACATTTCTTCATTACTTATTGTATTTGTGCATATTTGATAGTGTATATATCTGAGCACCCGTTATCACATCTGATCTAAGAGAAAATTGGCGATGCCTCTGAAAATTATTCAAAGCATGGCTTAAGGTGACTACCACAATTACAGGCTTCATTTTCCCAGAAAGCTTTTCTGTGGACGGTAAAAGCTTAACTAAATGTTAGCAACTTGACAGGCTGCACCTGCAAAAGGAATATTTTATTTCTAAATTACTATTCTGTAGACCCCATAATATTTAATCTTTTAAAGTGCCATAGTGATTCAGAGTAGATAAAATTGAAATGCCTGTTTTCCAGAAGACAGGGACCGAAACCTATTAAGCCAGAAAACCTAGACCATTAATTTTCCTCAACCGTCTGTAATGGGAGGTTTGTGATAGACTTGTGAGTGATCCCTTTCCTCAGAGATCATTTCCTGGCTCTGTCTGTGTTCAGTAAGATGTAATATCATCCCCCTGAAAATAGGTATTTGTTACTTAGCAACAAGTTCTACTTGTATATACTACAATTCACAGTTAATATATCTACACATTCTTTCCAAAAATGAATGGTTGTAATGTCTTAGGCTGAAATAATACTTAAATTGAACTGAATATTTTAAAAATTCAAACCAACTCTGCTAGTGGCTCTGAAAAATAAAAGAATATTAAACTATAAAGTAATCTACACATAAGATAACATAAACATGTTCAGTTTGAATATCTGTATCTCTTATTTTGGTTTTTGAAGGTTGAAACTAAATAAGAGTCAAAATAGTGAAAACAAAATAGGATTTCTTTACAAAATGAATGAGGGCGACAACTTCATTTCAATAGATTTCTCCAGTTGAGAAATTGAAGTGAAACTGTAAATTCAAGATGACTAAATACTAATGAGGCTGTCTGAATGCTGAATATGACTGAAGACCACTTCAATAATATGAGAATATTTGTTGGGAAAATGAAATTTTCTGGCACTGTGATTTGTGTGACGTTATATACATTTTGGCTCAAAAATAAAGTAAGAGGCCATAACATAAAATAAAACCATCTACAAATTAACCTGTCAAGAAATAAATACAGCTGATCCAGGACAAGTTAAGTACCCATTACTATAAAAAATTAAGTAGAAACTGGATTATGTTTTGAGAGTGAAGTAAAGTAGGAAATTTATGCATTGCTAGAGACTGGTACATATTAAATATGATTAATTCTGGTTTTCAAATTAAATAATAACAATGACAAAAAGACTGCAGCCATTACATTATTTTTCCAAAAGTAATTACTCATTAGGTCTTTTTTATAGGTGACATATGATTTAAAATTTTTAACAGAACAACTTTAGTTTTCAAAAGCGTCTTGACTAAATGTTAAGTGTCGTATTTTGCTAGTCACATAAGAGACTATTGATGTGAAACTATCAATGTGAAATACCATCTTGTCAACACATCCATTCAGTATTGAAATTAGAAATGTTAAATATGTATGATAATAATTCTTAAGCTTCTGGAATGTCATAAACCCTTTTAAAATATAATTAAAGCTGAGACTCTAACCCAGGAAATTGGGTGTGTGTGCGTGTGTTTGTGTGTGTGTGTGTGTTTACATGGTCTTAAATAGTGTTTCAGTATTTATGTTGGAGAACATTAATAAAATTCAATGTTGAATGAAATGGTATTATAACATAATTGATATAAAAAGCTATAGTTTTGTTCTGATGTAACAATATTCAGTATTCAATCTGTTTTTATTCTGCCAATAATAGATTTTTTAAAATGGCATGAAACTAAGAAGGGGTTCTTTTGTTTCTTATTATTCAAATTCTACAGCACCATTCATATGAGATTTCTTTTAAGCAGAAAGAAGTCAAGTTTTTATGCTGTATGATGTTTCAAAGTCAAATTCTGTGCACTTAACAGTATTTTTTCGAGATCTCTCTTAAACATGTCAGGGGGTAGGCGTGAAGAATAAAATTTGAAGAATGATAATATTTGACGTATTGAAGCTTAGAAGGAAACATTGATTTCCATTTGAAAATTTTTAAAAATTCCATTTCTTATTCTATAATCCTGCTCTTGTTACAAGTTTAACTTCCAACAATTACTACCAGGAAGTTTAAATTCTTTTTAGTGTGACCTAATATATCTCACTACAATAGTCTTTAACGTCTATGCCTGGATTCAGTTTGATTATTATGTACAAATTAATTATAATACAATTCCATTCTTTCATGGAAACCATGTAGTTATCTTCTTTTCCTATTTTTGAGTCAAAGAAGAAAAAACGTGTTAAGAAATTGTGTTTTCTCTAGAACTAATTAATATATTGCTTCTTCATTTTATTTACTTGTATACACATGTAAAACTAAGTTGTATTTTTACAACTAAGTTGTATCTTTATTATTATAATATTTTAAATATTCTAGGTAAGGTTTAACTTATTATAATATACTCATTCATTTCCATGATAATAATTGAAATGATATGTGTTACAATTAGTCCCACATATATGGAAATTTCCCTTTTGAGGAACAAAGTTATTTTACTAAAAGCAAGTTGCATGTGACCATATCCTATGTAGTTAGCATACCAAAAATATATGAAATATCTTTTTCTCAAGATTCTAGAATAGCAGACACTGTTCTATAGTCCTGGATATTTTGCTAGACTGCTGAGTTAATATCCTTTGGTTTTCACCGATAGCTAAGCTTTGGGAAAGAATCCCAACTGTCCTTTATGATATCAATAATTATTTTATTCTCTGGAATACTGATACAAATAAAATTTTTTATTCATTCTTTTCAAAGTGAACCATATACTGTTTCTTTTATATCAATGAACTCTATTGGAAAATTTGCATACACTCTTATCTTTTTAAAAATGCCTTTAAGGGGTGCTTGGGTGGCTCAGCTGGTTAAGTGTCTGACTCTTAATTTCAGCTCAGTTCATGATCTCATGGTTCTGAAATCAAGCTCCGCACAGGGCTCTGTGCTGACAGTGTGGAACCTGGTTGGCATTCTCTCTCTTTCCCTCTCTGTCTCTGCTCTTCCTCTGCTCATGTGCATGCATGCTCTCTCTCTCTCTCTCAAAATGAATAAATAAAAACATTAAAAAAGAAAAATAAAATGTCTTTCATATAGGAGCTAACATGGTAATGTAGTAGGGGGACCCTAGGCTTGACCAGGGTCCTTTGAACACAAGTAGATAACTACTGAATCATTCTAAATACTCCAGAAATACACCTAAGAACTGACAGAACAAACTCCACAACTAGAGAGAGAGAATAGGTAACAAGGAGGAGGGTAGGAAGTGCAGAGATGTAGTCTGGAGGAGAAATGCATGGATGGCAGGTACTATGAATGGAAGGGGGCCATGGTCATGGTGAAAGGTGGGAGAAAGAGAAAGAGGAGCACATAGGAGAATGCACAAGGTGAACACTTTTCCAAAGCTGTTGGTGGGAAAATGAGAAGGGGTTGATATTCAGAAGTTCTTGCAACCAGCAGAGCTTAAAGCCTTGTGTTTGAAAGGTCAGCAGGCTTGGTTGGGATAGAACCCTGAAGGCACTGCCCTACTGCTGGGACAGAGGCAGGCAAACAACCCCAGGGAAAGACAGCATGAAAGCAGTGATCTGAAGAGTGTCTGCAGCATACAGCAGGGAAATTATTCACATTTCTTGGAGTGTGTCCCTGAGGGGTAGCGTTCATGAAGACCCCTCTCTGGGACAAATAGCTGCAGTGTCTTTTCTCTCTCCTAGCCCCTCAGCATAAAAACACAGAGCCACCTGTGGAAAGCAGCTCAGCTTCGATACTGGCCACTTAACTATTTATATCAAGCCCCACACCCCTGTGCTCTGCCACCAGTGCTGTTCTTGGTCGAAGTTGCCAAAGTCGCAGCACAGAGAGACCTTGCCCAGATGACTAGTGCGGGTCCCTGCCCACAGCACGTCCCTAAATCCTAGAGTTTTAAAAGTCAAGAATCTTGGCTGGGACAGGGCCCTGAAGGCACTGCGCTACTCCTGGAGAGAAGGCAGGCAACAAACAGGAGGCAGGCCATAGTTACTTCTTACTAGATATATCTCAGAAGGCAAGGGCAACAAAAGCAAAAATAAACTATGGGGACATTGTCAAAAGAAGCAGCTTCTGCACAGCGAAGGAAATAATCAACAAAACTAAAAGGCAGTCTACCTAATGGGAAAAGATATTTGCAAATGACATATATTATCCAGGGTCAGTACCCAAAATATATTAAGAATTCATACAACTCAAAATCAAATAATCCAGTTAAGAAATGGGCAGAAGACATAATAGACATTTTTCCAAAGAAGATATCCAGATGGCCAACAGACACATGAAAAGGTGCTCAAAATCACTCATCACAATGAGATACTCACACCTGTCACAATGGCTAAAATTAACAATACAGGATACAACAGATGTTAGCGAAGATGTGGAGAAAGGGGAACCCTCTTACACCATTGGTAGGAATACAAACTGGTGCAGTCACTGTGGAAAACAATATGGAGTTGGTTAAAGTTAAAAACAGAACTACCCTATGATCCAGCAATTGCACCGCTAAGTATTTATTTATCCAAATGATACAAAAATACTGATTTGAGGGGATACATGCACCTCAATGCTTATAGCAGCATTATCAATAACAGCCAAACCACAGGAAGAGCCCAAATACCCATCAACTGATGAATGGATAAAGATGTGGTGTATATATACAGTGGGATATTATTCAATCATAAGAAAGAATGAATTCTTGCCATTTGCAACAGCTTGGAGCTGGAAAGTATTATGCTAAGTGAAATGAGTCAAAGACAAATATCATATGATTTCACTCATGTAATATTTAAGAAACAAAGCAAGGGAACATGGGGGGAAGAGAGAGACAAACCACGAAACAGACTTTTTAAAAAAAGTGTATTAACTTATTTTGAGAGAGAGAAAGAGACAGAACATGCATGGGGGAGAGGCTGAAAGAGAGGGAGAGAGACAGAATCCTAAGCAGGCTCCATACTGTTTGAGTGTAGACCTATGGGGGAGTGAACCTACAAATGTGAGATCATGGCCTGAGCAAAACAAGAGTCAGACACTTAGCTGACTGAATCACCCAGATACCCGAGGAAACAGACTCTTCGCAAGAGAGAACAAACTGATGGTTACCAGAGTAGAGGTTGGTTGGGAAAATGGATTAAAGAGATGGGGTATTAAGGAGTGCCCTTGAGATGAGCATCTGGTGATGTATAGAAGTGTTGAATCACTAAATTGTACATCTGAAACTAATATTACACTCTATGTTAACTAAATAGAATTTAAATGGAAACTAAAAAATGTATAAATATAAAAATATAAAACATATTTCACTATCAAGTTCTTTCTTATCAGTGGCACCAAGTATTGTCCTTTTTTAAAAGTACTGTCCTTTGAATTAAAAACAAAATGTTTCTCTGATGCTGACGCAGGTTCTCCTTAATCTATGCAAAGTTACTATTAATGGTATAGAGTTCTTCACATCATCTGTTTCCTCTTGTCTGAGGGTCTTAATTAATCCATTTAATCTTTCAAAGATCCCCAAGATATTGAACAGTCACCATTTGGCCACACAAACGTAGGTGTGGGAGATTTGATGGTCAATAGAGTGGTGATTGATTTTTCTTCACGTAATAGAATGCATTTTGTGTTCCTGAAACTGAGGGAAGCTAATTGCATCTGTTAGGGAATTGGGAACTGGGATATCCAATCTTGAGTCTTAGATTGGCAGCTTCCAAATTGAAAAACAGGGTTTCATTTTTATTTTATTTTACTATGTCTCTTTTGAATCTTGTAGGTTTTCTGGTAACATGCAAGAGCCTGAGGATTTGATCCCTATTTGTCCTTATTTACAAGGAAAGTATCATCAAAGTAATTACTCAATGGCCATATTTCCTAAAACCATATGTTGATTCCTCTGTCACTAACATTAATGTCATGGATTGGATGAACTATTTTAAATTTGTCAAAATTTAGAGCTCAGACTCCACAGCAGGTCACATATTTCACTGCGTGGTATTTTAACTTCATATCTCAGCCTTCTTGAAATTGTTCTGCTTCCGTCCCTCAAGCATCAAATTTAACACAGATGCTAAGGAGCTTCAAATGCTTCAACAGTGTAATTTCTTCCACTATCTGTTCCCCTCCATACACACAAATGCTGCTTCTAATTACCGAGTAACATGTGATCTAAGATGTTTTGTTTTCTACCAGTTTTTTTGTATATATATATATTTGACCTATTTTTTTAACTTGGAATTTATTGATATGCAATGTTATTTCTATGATTCATTTAGTTATATGTGATTTTTTTCTAACAAGAAATATACTTCTTTTTATGAAGTTGCTTATGACATTATTTCAATGCCAAAATTAATGATATTGAGCTTCTGTAATGTGCTAATGTTTTTAAGGGAATGAAATACTGGCAGCTGTGCTAATCCAGGAGACCATCACTCCACACAGCATGACGTAAGTTCCAGTTCAGCAATCTGAAGCTTGTTAAGATCATCAGAAATTGAAACTGAAATAATTTATTTTATTTGACATTGATAGGTTAAAATATAAATGAATTAGATATGTTATAGATAATTAGTTTTCAAAACTCCACTTAACTTAGGTGTCAGACTTGGAGTACAAATTTCGTTTCAAAGATTATTTTCTGACTTTCCATGACAAACAGATGGTCCCCACTCAGAGAGAGGGGAAAGAAAAAATAAGCTTTGTAAATTTTTAAAACAGCATAGAGCCAATTTGAAAATATCTTTCAGCCTACATTTAAATAAATAATGAGCCAAAATCCGTTAAATATGTCTGACTTCCAAACCATGATGGCCCAACAATGCCACGGGGACCTTCATAAATTTGAGCTGTCATCTGGGATATAGGCTCTCAAGCACATTTTAAGTAAAACAACCACTTAAATTAAGGCTTTTGGCAATGATTCAAAATACTATAAGTATCTAATAATCTTCACAAATATTCACAGATGGAATCAACAAATTTAAAATGCTCAGTTACTACTGTCATTGTATGAGATTACAAGTATAGGAGATGTATTTTGAAGTAAGTGAAAGTGTGGTATGATACTTCTGCCCCAAGATTTCTATGGATCAACTTTATTATTTATACCAATAGGATGAAAGCAAATGAGATGATAGCACTCAGTTGTCTTCTTCCTCGAAAACTATGTTAAATCTCCATAGCATCAAACCAGAGTGAATGCAGGCAATCACTATGGAATACTTTTGTATACTTATACATTTATAGAACACTGGTCTTCAATTTAATATTTGAAACTTAAAAATATAAGAATTACAATAATAAAATTCAGATCTATTTATTCTTGAGTGGAGTGTTTTCTTTAAATATTCACAGGGTATTCTAATTGAGAGAATTGAGAATCAATTTTATAATTACTTATATTTAAATACTTTTTTCTTTACCATGCAGTTTGTCAACTTAGCTCTAAGAAAGTATACTGTCCTCCAAAATAACTTTGTTAGAAACAAGATAAGGGTCTTTATGCAAAAGTAATACTAAATCATGTGCAGGAAATTTAAAAATAATAACTGAAATCTATCGTGTCTAAATTAAAGAAATACAAAAAGGAAAGAAGTTGTAGGTAAACATGGTGGAAGTAGTATTTGCATTTATTTTTACTCTTTCCTGGAACCAACAAGCAGTAAGGAGAATAAAACAGAAGACGACATCAGCATAAGTTGTAAGTTTGAAAATTAGGTAAGAAATCCTGAATGATTTGTGTTTTAGCTTTCTCCATTTGGCTAAATGCTATCAGGAGACAAACTAACAAAAGCAAAGTAATTTACAAAACAGAGTCTGAGAAAGATTCAGTTATCTCTGAAGACCAAGGTTTTGGTGGAGCTGAAAACAGAAGGAGTTGAGTAAAATACATATTTAAAAAAATGCATACTGAAATTCCCTGACTCCGTTACTCTACCTGCAGAGCCAGAAAATGACTCTCTCAGATTTAGGCAGAAGACAGAGATTTTACTATGTGGACAAACCAATAGACATTATCTCTAAAATCAGCGGTGGGATCATGTGACTCCTTGAGATGCAGTGAACATTTGGACATTACAGAATGAGACACAAGCTACTACCTTATATCCAACTTTTCTCATCACCCCACACCTTGTCCTATCAAGATACTGGATACTTTTCTCTGAGGCAAGTTTCTGAGTTAGAAAGAAATTCCTATTGATATTTGGAATCCCCAAAAGAAACAGCCTGATTCTTTCCTAAGCACCATTCCAAAGATCCAGCAGTCACCAGCTCCATTAATACATGAGAATGTCTTCCCAGTTTTAAATTGATTCATTAATAAATAAGGGGAGATAATCAACCATCTAATCTTTTAAAGGAAGTTCTAACATGAAAGAGAAAGAACACAATATATACAGAAGAAAATTAAATTGTACGTGAAACAAAAATTCAAGAAGCAGAAAAAATTTAAAAAGAGAACTAAAATCTCTACAGTTAATATACAGAGATAATGAAGATAACTTATATACATGAGTTAAAGATAAAATGCCCCTTAAAGAAGTGAAATTCAGGGGCACCTAGGAGGCTTAGTCAGTTAAGCATCTGACTTTGGCTCAGGTCATGATCTCATGAATTGTGGGTTCAAGCCCCACGTCTGGCTCTGTGCTGACAGCTCAGAGCCTGGAGCCTGCTTCAGATTCTGTGTCTTCCTCTCTCTCTGACCCTCCCCTGCTCATGCTGCCTCTCCCTCTCAGAAATAAATAAAACATTAAAATTCTTTTAAAAAGTAAAGGGCAAACTTTTGAGAGTTAAGAATATTTTTACTATAATAAAAATGGAAAGAAATGTTATATAATACAGTTGAAGGCATACTGGAGAAAGTAGCTAGACAAGCAGTATTATAAAACAAGAGAAGATAGTAAGTGAAATTAGAACAAAGTCCAGGACACTTAATATGGAACTTATATGCATACCAGAAATAGAGAACAAAGAAAATATGACATGTCTAATAAAAATTTCTAAGATATTAAATAACAGAATTTTTCTAGAAGGTTTTGATAAAGTTCAAAAGAGTTAATGAGCAGAGAATCACACCAAGAGACACCAATGTGAAATTACAGAAAACTTTAAACTAAGTGACAAACTTAAAAAGTTCTAGTTGCAGGGAGGGGGGTGGATATGGTCACATACAAAGCACTGAGAATTAAAGTAGCATTGCATATTAATAACAAAATAAAAAAAGTGCAAAGACAATGTTGTTAAAATAATGACAGTAAATAGTGTGCATCCTGGAATTCTGTACCCAATCAAACCATCTTACTAGTTCTTTATATGTTCCTGCTTATGCCTTATACATAGTTCTCTGCCTGAAACATAAAACTCAAGAAACTGATTTTTACTAACTTGCACTTTATTTTCTTCCTTAGAATCTATAAGAAAATGCACAATATGCTACTATTTGTTTTCCTGGGAATCTTCTACACATTCTTTAAAAAGAATCTCTGCCTCACTCCTCTGAGAGCCTTCTTTGAAATAATGCCAGTTGTTTCTTTTGGCTTTCACATAATGTATTGTTACTATTTCTACCACTATATGTTCACATTACTTTGTAATTATCTTTTAAAATTTCAATCTCTTCTGTCTGACATACATTTTTAAAGTAATGAATTTTTCTTTATTTAACCTTTACCAGAATCTAACACAATGCCTACTGTGTAGATTATGGTCAAATAAGCATGGGAGGGAAGTGTATGAAGGCTTGAAGTTTGAAATAAATGCATTAACAAGGAGAAACATAACTTTCTGTAAATGGAGAAAATTTTCTTTATAGATTTATTAATTTATTTTTTAGAATCCAAATAAAAATGTGACCTGTTGATTTCATTTGTATCTTTTTAAAGAGAAAAGTGTAATATCAAAACCCTTACTTTCAGTACTCTTCAACCAATGGTGTTGGGAAAACTGGACAGTGACATGCATCAGAATATTCAGTATTGTACACATTCATTTCTCTCCACATTTATACAAAGAATCAAGGAGATGTCAATCAAAACTCCCGAAGAATATTCTCTTATAAGCTAAAAAGCTCATTTAAAAACTAATTCCAAAATAGCAAGGGTCTAGGATACTTATGGCAATGTATAGTAAGGAAAAATTTAGATAACACATTCTATCAGAAATTGAGACTGCTTACGAAGTTCTAGCAATTAATAAATAGAAGTAATACACTAACAAAAAAATATTGGAACAAAACAGATGATCTGGAAATAGACCAGTGCATATGGTCCACTAATTTACGACAAAGGTATTACTGTAGTGCAATAAAGAAAAAAATTCAATAAATGATTCTGGGTCAGCTATATTCCAAGATAAGAAGAAATTAATCTAGTTCTAGAAATTAATCTCTTCCCCTTTCACAAACATATAAATATTGATTCCAGGAGGATTAATTGTTGGTCATAATGAACTTGAGATAAGAAAAAGAGGTAAGTAAATCTCTAACACCTTATACTAATCTAGGGACACTACTAAATACTGAGAATCAATTCAGAAATAGGGAAAAGATATTTGCAACACATATATTCAGAAGAGTGCGCCTATTTAGAATAAAGAATTTCTAGAAGTTAATAAGAAAAAGGTAGGAAATTTATTGAAAAAAATAGACAAAACACTTAAATAACAGTCCAAAAACAGAAATTCAAATTGCAAATCAACATACAAATATCATTACACCTCAGAAAAACGTAAATTCAATCACAAGAAAATACCACTAGACACATACAAATGTCTAATAATAAAGTGACCAAGAAAAACAAATGTTGGCAAAGATGTGAGGCATGCTTGCAAAATTTTGTAATTTTAATACTTGGCGGGTAAGAAAAATGTACATTGATACAACCACTAGGAATCTCTCTGGTCTATTAACTATTCAACTATCTATTAGCCAGGAATAATAAATATTAATACATTCTATGACCCAGCGATTCCACCTCTAAGTGGATTGTAACTAAATATATTATAACCAAAATAAATGCACACTATTGCTCATCAAAAGACACATGCATTGATTTTATAACAGCATTATACAAAGTAGCCAAAAACTAGCAAAAACCCAATTGCTCATCAACAGAAGGATGAACAATAAATTGTGGTGTATTTAAATAATGGAATATACTATAGCCCTGAGAATTAACAATCTAGAATTACATGTAATAATATGGATAAATCTTACAAATACAATATTGAATTAACATACCTATTCTAATATATGATTCTATTTCTCCACAATTCAAAAACAGACCAAAGTGATATACAGCATTAGAAGTACATTTATGACTCTTATGTGACTAGTAAAAGGGAGGGAGCACAAGAGCATATTTGAATTGCTGGAAATCTCTGCTTCTTTATCCTGAGGTGGTTATGTGGATGTATTTGCTGGGTGAAAAGTTTATGCACAATTATGCACCTTGCATTCTTTCAGTACATATGCTACACTTCAATGACAAATGCACACTTAAAAAATAGTAATTTTGCTTTAGATTATGATAGATCAGACTAATACTCCCACTAAATATAACTAGAAGAACTGTATGAAATTATTTAGAGGCATCATGCATGTTGGGCAGAAATTAAAATGTCACCATTTCATATAAATAAGAAAGTTCAGAGATGAGAGTTTGACCTCTGTACTAAGTTCCACTTCAAGGCATCTGCCAATTTTTTTTAAAATTTCACAGAGCTGATATGTAAATAATCATATGGGGAATACAGAAAATGCCCTAAGTGAATATGAGAAACAGTTTTTAAAAAATGAAGTCTCGCATTCCTGAATTCTTGAAGGGAAGAAAGAAATAGAAAGAAAAAAGTAATACTTGAGGAGATATTATTTGGCACAAGTTTTCTAAAATTACATGACACAGATCAAAAAGTTGTGTGAATATCATAAAATGTAAAATAGAACAAAACACACAAAAGTATTTCCACAAACCATGTGAAATTCTTGATAAAAGAACAAATTTAAACAACAAAATGAAATAGAGCAAACAAAAAAAAAGAAAAATTTTAAAAACAACCAAAGAAAAAAACACATTGCTTTTAAAGGATTATCTGTAATACTAATAGCTAAATATAAACACACACACACACACAACAATAACAAACTGAGATATTCAATGTTTCAAAGTTGTAATAATAAAGCTTGTAGAAGATAACAAAGAAGCAAATAATGAAAACATTTAAGTAGGCAAAAGATTCTTAAACAAAACATAAAACCACCAATAACCATAAAGGAAAGACTGATAATTAAAGTACATTAAAATGATGTACAACCAGACATCAAAAGATACCATCTAGAAGATACTATCCCCTGCATATCAAACAAAAACCTCATATCCACTCATATTAACAATGTATAAAGAGCATTTTATTAGATCCTTAGGGATGCCGTAATAAATTAGTACAAACTGGGTGTCTTAGAAAAGAAAAAATGCATTACCTCACAGTTCTGGAGGGAAGAACTCCAAAATCAAGATCTCTTCATTGGATTATTTTTTTGGGGGGTGTTGAGTTTGAGAATTCTTTATAGATATTGGATACTAACCCTTTATCTCAGATGTCATTGTCAAATATCTTCTTCTGTTCCATTGGTTGCCTTTTAGGTTTGCTAATAGTTTCCTTCACTATGCAGAAGCTTTTTATTTTGCTTTTTTTCCCCTTGCCTACAGAGATGTTGGAAAAGAAGTTGCTGCAGCCAAAGTCAAAGAGGTTCTTGTCCTCTTTCTCCTTGAATATTTTGATGGCTTCCTGCCTTACATTTAGGTCTTTCATCCACTTTGAGTTTATCTTTGCATATGGTGTAAGAAAGTGCTCCAGGTTCATTTATATGCATGTCTCTGTCCAGTTTTCCCAGCACCATTTGCTGAGGAGACTATCTTTATTCCACTGAATATTCTTTCCTGCTTTGTCAAAGGTTACTTGGCCATGTTTGTGGGTCCATTTCTGGGTTCTCTATCCTGTTCCATTTATCTGAATGTCTGTTCTTGTGCCAGTACCATACTGTCTTGATGATTACAGCTTTGTAATACAGCTTGAAGTCTGGGGTTGTGATGTCTCCTGCTTTGGTTTTCTCTTCCAAGATTGATTTGACTATTCAGGGTCTTTTCTGGTTCCATTCAAATTTTAGGATTGTTTGTTCTATCTCTTTGAAAAATGCTGGAAGAAATAGGCTAAAGACATGAACAGATACTTCTTCAAAGACATCCAGATGACCAACAGACACAGGAAATGTTGCTCAATATCATTCATCATCAGGGAAATACGAATCAAAACCACAGTGAAATACCACCACAAACCAGTCAGAATGGCTAACATTAACAAGTCAAGCAACAACAGATGTTGGTGAGGATGTGGAGAAAGAGGAACTCTTTTGCACTGCTTGTGGAAATGCAAACTGGTGTAGGCACTCTGGAAAAACAGTATGGAGCTTCCTCAAAAAATTAAAAATAGAATTACCCTATGACCCAGCAATTGCACTACTAAGTATTTATCCAAGGGATACAGGTATGCTGCTTCGAAGGGACATGTGTACCCCAATGTTTATAGCAGTGCTATCAACAATAGCCAAAGAATGGAAACAGCTCAAATGTCCATCAATGGATGAATGGATAAAGAAGATGTGGTATATATACAATGGAGTATGATTTGGCAATCAAAAAGAATGAAATCTTGTCATTTGCAACTACATGGATGGAACTATAGGGTATCATGCTAAGTGAAATTAGTCAGTCAGAGAAAGACAAATATCATATCACTTCACTCATATGAGGACTTTAAGATACAAAACAGATGAACATAAAGGAAGGGAAGAAAAAATAACATAAAAACAGGGAGGGGAACAAAAACATAAGAGATTCTCAAATATGGAGAACAAACAGAGGGTTACTGGAGGGGTTGTGTGAGGGGGGATGGGCTAAATGGGTAAGGTGCATTAAGGAATCTACTCTTGAAATCACTGTTGCACTACATGCTAACTAACTTGGATGTAAATTTTAAAAAATGTAAAAGAAAGATCTCTTCAAGATCCCATTCCAACTTCAGGGTTCAACAGGAGGATCATTCTTTGGCTCTCCCAGCTTCTGGTGCTCTGGGCATTCCCTGGTTCTCTTCGCTTGTGGCCACATTATTATAATCTCTGCCTCTGTCTTCACTTTGTGTTCTCTTCCTTGTCTCAAATCTTCTTCTGCCTTTCTCTTACAAGGACACTTGTCACTGGAGTTATACTCATCTGGATAATCCATGATTACCTCCTCATCTCAAAGCTCTTCACTTAATCATATCTACACAGACCTTTTTTTCCCCATATAAAATAACAGCACATTCTACAGATTTGATGAAGCTATCTTTCAGAAGGCTATATTGGCTCAAAAAAACATCTATAAGTCAACACAAAATAAGAAACAGTAAAAGCTTACAAAATCTTGAACACATAGATTCATTATTAAAAATCTTGAATCATCTCCAAATGACCAATTCTCTTTGCTTCAGTTCTCCCATGAAACAAAAAAACAAAACAAAACAAAACAAACAAAATGGCTGTATAAGTAATTTCCTTTAGGAAAGAATTCAAAGGACTATGATTAGGGTCCTGGAAAGTGTGACACAGGAAAGGAAGAGTAAGATATGTTATTAAGTCTGTTACTGCTATGCCTAATTTGGGAACAATTCTCAAGGGGACCTTGTGAGAACTCAGGTAGATTACACTTCAGCATTGTCTGCCCAAGTAAAGGGAGAAAAAAAAAATTGTGCACAGGGGTGCCTGGGTGGCTCAGTTGATTAAATAAGCATTGAACTCTAGATTTTGGCTCAGGTCATGATCTCATAGTCATGAGATCCAAGCCCCGTATCAGGCTCCGTGCTAAGAGTGAAGCCTGCTTGGGATTCTCTCTTTTAAAAAAATAAATAAACATTAAAAAATATCTATTCACTAATTCATCTCCTGCTATTGGTCAATGCTTGGCCCATATGCTCCTGACTCCCTTACACACGTTATCAGAATGGCTGATAAGGCTCTGTTAGGAATCTCCCCTGTACCCCAGATCTGTAACAGGAAACAAAAATTCAGGAGGCAGTTGAAGCACTGTACTATCAGATTAAAAGCAAGCATCTGCTTTTCCTTACAG
The DNA here is from genome assembly GCA_017311185.1 of Proteles cristata cristata. Classification (NCBI taxonomy): domain Eukaryota; kingdom Metazoa; phylum Chordata; class Mammalia; order Carnivora; family Hyaenidae; genus Proteles; species Proteles cristata. The sequence goes on along the minus strand of JAESUZ010003908.1, from coordinate 195,209 downwards.
TAACTTGAAATGATGGGGCCAAGTTAGGTAAGGTGGGACCATATACAGGTATAAGAGGGTCAAACTTACATGTAAATTATAAAAGTCATTTCAACATCTTGCTAGTCAGGAAAATTCAAATTGCATATTGATTAAGATGCAGAACTAGTGGGATACCTGGCTGGCTCAGTTGGAAAAGCATATGACTCTTGAACTTGAGATTATGAATTCAAGCCCCATGTTGGCTGTAGAAATTATTTTAGAAAATAATAAAACTTAAAAAAGACATAGAATAAGTGGAATTCTTAATTTCATGGTAGGAGTAAAAATGGATACAGACACTTTCTAAAATGCTTTGACTGTGTCTATTAAAGGTGAATTACGTATACTCTATGACACTGAAGTCCACTCCCATGTATATATATATAGCAGGAATGCAAGCATGTATGTGCCAAAGATATGCATGCACATATTCATAATGGCATCATTAGTAATAGGAAAACACTCAGTGTACAAATGTGCATTGTATCAGAATGGATAATTGTGGTAGTGAATATCAATATGGTGATCAATAAGACCTACAAAAATAAAAAAATAAAAAACCTTGACTTAAATAAACTACATCTTGGGATGCCTGGGTGAGTCAGTCAGTTGAACATCCAACTTTGGCTCAGGTCATGATTTCATGGTTCGTGAGTTCGAGACCCACACCAAGCTTACTGCAGTCCCTGCAGAGCCTGCTTTGGATTCTCCCTCCCCACCTCTCTCTGCCCCTTGCCTACTCAAGCTCTCTCTCTCAAAAATGAATAAACATTAAAAAAAAAAAAACCCTACATCTATACACAATAATATATTGAGCGAAAGAAACTAAAGAGATCTTGTATCATATGCATTTTTTTTTAAAGGCAACACAGGGGTGCGTGGGTGGCTCAGTCGGTTAAGCATCCAACTTCAGCTCAGGTCATAATCGAGCCCTGTGTGGGTTTGTGGGCTCGAGCCCTATGTCAGGCTCTCTGCTGACAGCTAGCTCAGAGCCTGGAGACTGTTTCAGATTCTGTGTCTCCCTCTCTCTCTGACCCTCCCCTACTCACGCTGTCTCTCTCTCTCTCAGAAATAAATAAAATGTTAAAAAAAAATTTTTAAGGCAACACAAATTTATAATGATAAAAATCAACAATAGTAGTTACCCTTATGAGGCCAATTACTGGGACAGAACAGAATTGGAGCTTTTTAAAAAATATTTTAATGTTTATTTTTGAGAGACAGAGAGGGCATAAGCAGGGGAGAAGAGAGAGGGAGACACAGAATCTGAAGCAGGCTCCAGGCTCTGACTATTAGCATAGAGTCCAATGTGGGGACTCCAGCACATGAACCATGAGATCATGACCTGAGCTGTAGTCAGACGCTTAACTGACTCAGCCACCCAGGTGCCCCATGGTGGAGCTTTATAAATAGAGTAATATTTTTATGCCTCCTTCTATACCATGGTTACACAAAAATGTTCACTTTGTGAAGATGTGTTCAGCTATAGATCAATCTGCACAGTTCTCAAGATACATGCTATACCTCAGTAAGACTTATTCTTTATAATTATAAAATACAATTTTTCATACTGCACAAAAATGGTTATATGAAAACCATAAAGAAAATAAGATAAATATTTCATCATTCGAATAACATTTATCTCCCTCTGATATTTTACCTAGCATATACGGGTAGCTCTGATTTGGATACCCGTTAGCCTGTTTGTGACTAACAGTTTTCTCTCTCCGCTCAGTGTAGTTCCATAATTAGGCAGTGGTGACTGCCAGACATTGGTGTGTTATGTGAAGAGGAGACAAGCTCCTAGCATGCTCTTGGAGACAACCTGTGAAGCTGAAGTGGCTCAGCTTGGATCTTATCTCCTCCACATAGGGTGTCAATCAGAAATAGTTATAGTCCATTACTGACTTATTTTTAAACTCTGTGGGGGCACCAGGCATCCCATCCCTAATATGCCTTGATAACCGCTACATTTAAATATTTGTTTTGTTATATTTGTTTGTGTTTTTAACTAAACTTTGGACTCTCTGTGGCCTCTTTTATCACCATTATCCAGTTATACATTAAATATTTTATATTTAAAGCATTTATTAGTCCTAGACATCCCACCACATAGCATAGTGCCCATGTGTTATGTGTACATGAACTTTGGATTTGGGTTTTAACGGTATCCCTAGGGGAGAAGGCATGAAATCTGACTCCATAATCTTTAACAAGCGATCTCCTTTCTCTATAACAATTCCTTTTACTATCTGAGACTAGAGGCAGTGGGAGTGCACCACTGAAATCCTACTTTATTAATTACTGGAACTTCTATTACAAAGTATCAGTCTTGATAAACTGAGGGTACATACAAGCATCAAGTACTCTATTTATATAGGCCACCAATCCTGAAACTTCAATGCATATTACAGTCATCAGGAGGTGTTGTTAAAACACAGAGTACTAGGCCCTCTACCCAGCGTAAGTGATTTTGAGAATCTCTGATGAAACGAGAATTAATTTTTCCAACTTTATAGGTGATGGTTGTGCTGCAGGTCAGAGGTCCACGCTAGAAAGTCACTGTGGACTCAAGGGGACCAAATCTTTAGCCCCCTTACCTGTTTTCCATCCTTGTTTCAGCTGTCCCTATAAATAGCCGATGTTTACGACTGTTTAGTCAACTTTACAGCCCCCGCCTTTTTTTCCCACAGTAATAGCAATTTTGACCTCTTCACACTTCTGCATGGATCTTTTGAGTGTTGGTGATTATAATAAAACTCCGCCCTTACCACAGGTATAAACATATGAATTCAAATGAAATAATAATCCCAGACAAGATATTAGGACAGTGTGGTGATGTGACTCAAGCACACTCAATTAACATAGATGTATCCATGTATAAATATAGGAGTAGATAGATGGACTGACAGATGTGCAGGTCGATGTCAGTCTTCTGTCCAAAATTCTCTAGTAGCTCTCCTTTCTACTCAGAATACAAAATTAAATGCTCTAAATGGCCTACAAGTCCCTAAATCATCTATAATCTGCAACCCTCTACCCTAGGCTAACTGTGTTTCTTACCCCTCTCTGTCTTTTATTTCCATTCCAGTTCTCATGGCCTCTTCCAATGCTCACTTGTCTCTTCATGGTTTCTGTCTTCCCATAACTCTCCTGGCGCAGGCACCAACTGCTCAGTCTGGCTTACCTTCATTACTGGATTTAATCTTCCAGTTTTCCCTGGCCCAAGCCCTATTCCTCTCTGCTTTTTCTCCATCATCTTCAAATATACTATTAAATATACACTTGTTTGTTGCCACTTTTGTTCATTTCATTCTGAAGGCAATGACTTTTATTCATTTTATTCACTGCTGTGTTCTCAGCACCAATAATAGAGAGGGGGTTTTAACAGCATTCAATAAATACTTGTTGAATTGGTTTTTATCGGTATAGACATATAAATAATTAAAAATGGATCACCCTACTGCTTATTTCAATAAACCATGCCAAGTTTTCCTTTAGTTGAATTTTGCTGAAGAGAATGAATCTGAAGTAAAAGTGAGAGAGTCGCTAGCCTTCCGATAAATGTTTCTTTACTATAAATGTTTATCCTAAAATTATTCCTTTAAAGTCTTTTAGCTTATGTGGTTGAAGTTATTACAAACTCTATTGTTCACTAATAAAGATAACAACTGGAGCACCCGTATACATTTCTCTACCTCCACTCTCCCAGCATATTTCTCTAGGCTTTATTACTTGTTATTTTTATATTTTCAATATTAATATTTATATTCTTATATTTAGCCATGATTATTTTTATATTAAAATGGATTCACCATCAACTGTTTTACCGAAGTCTCTATTATTGGCTGAAATTCAAAATAAGTAGTTTCCCCCCACCCCACCCCAGGGATAGCACATATGTGAATGCTTGAGAATATATATTATTACACAATGTGTCTTTCAGTAATTGCCTCTGGCTTATTCATATGAATTTTCTTTCAGAGCCACTTCCCAAACTGTTGTTTCACACTAGATTTTAAAAGACATAACCGCTATCTTCTCTGAAGCTTTCCTAAAACCTTATATTACATCACTTCCAAAAAAAGCCACATAGATGATTCTTTTCATGATTCTGGCCCTTGCTTTGTGCATGTTCTGTAACCTGCTAATTGGCTTTCAGAATGGCCCCGGAATGGCTTTTGGAAGGTTCTCTCATCTCCATTACTCATGGGTTGAATCTGTCATACATTACATCAGTGAAGATATTTTGTTTGTAAGCAAACTGGCATTTAATTTTTTTAATGTTTATTTATTTTTGACAGAGAGACAGAGTGTGAGGAGGAGAGGGGCAGAGAGGGAGATACAGAATCTGAAGCAGGTTCCAGGCTCTGAACTGTCAGCACAGAGACTGATGTGAGACTCAGACTCGTGAACCCCAAGATCAAGTTCTGAGCCAAAGTTCGAAACTTAACCTACTGAGTCATTCAGCCGCCACTTAGTGGGCTCATTAAAAGGCCAAAGATATAATATGTCTACAGTATATGGCAGGAGAGAAAAATATTTAAAGAGGCTAGTGGAGAGTCATTTTGGTAATAGAGACATTTTGCTAATTGGTTCTAATGTGATTATTATCTCTTTTTGAGAAAGTATGTCTTTTGTCAGTATATAGCACACTTCTTCATTACTTATTGTTTTTAGCTTTAAAGCTTTATTTAAAGTATTTTTAGTCTGATATCAACATTTTCTATAAGCAATTTCAGGTTACATGTGTGTGTATGATTTCATTCAACTTAAGTAATTATTTCTTCTGTATCTTTGTAGAAACAAAGATAATAGATTGCTTGATCTTTGTTAATTTGTTTTTTTAAGTTTATTTATTTTGAGAGAGAGAGAAAGAGTGTGAGCAGGGGAGAGCAGACAAGGAGTAGATAAGAGAGAGTGAGAGAGAGAGAGAGAGAGAGAGAGAGAGAGAGAATCTTAAGCAGGCTCCATTCTATCAGCCCAACACAGTATTTGAACCCACAAACCATGAGATCATGACTGGAGCAGAAACCAAGAGTCTGACACTTAACCTACTAAGCCACCCAGGTGCCATTGTTTATTTGTTTTTTATATAATTTGGAATTCATCTTTTCATAGCAAGTTTAATTAATGTATATTATAATTATTATTTTGGGAGTATCTTTGTAAACTTAGTTTTCTGTTTTGTGTGTGTGTGTGTGTATATATATATATATATATATATAAAAGTTTATTTACTTTGAGAGATTGTGAGTAGGGCAAGTGGCAGAGAGAGAGAGTTCCAAGTAGACTCTGCATTATCAGTGCTGAGCCCTAAGCAGGGCTCAAACTCACAAACCATGAGATCATGACCTGAGCCGAAATTGGATGCTTAACCAACTGAGCCATCGAGGTGCTCTTCTTGTATATTTTTAAAATTCTTTTTGATTTTATGTTTTCTCCTTTCTTAATTTTCTTTCATTCCCTTGCATTTTCTCTGTTATTCACACATTTATTTTTATTCTTCTGTTGGTTATCATTAGTGTATTACTCTCCACTGTGTTAGATTTCTACTACTTATAGCTACCATATCTTCATCCCCAAGAAGGAAAATTATGATTCACTAATGACCCTTAAAAACCACTTTCTTAATATCATTATTTGTGGCACTACTTATTTAGACAATGACATTTACTGAGTTTTTTACTTGCCTTCACTTTCCACAGCATTGTTCCACTACTTGGAATCATTTCTAATTTTGCTCATGTACTTTGGGAGTGCATTCAAAAAAATACCATTAGGTTATAAACTTTCTGAGAACTTAAATTTCTGAGAACTTTTTCAAGATATGTAAATGATAGTTGACTTGTATGTAAAATGTGATCCTCAGTGATTTAATAAAGAACTATTAATATCATTAAGCACTTTCAAATATCATCTAGTGATAAGTCAAGTGATTTCTATCTCTTGTTGGTGAACTTCTTTTCTCTTTTGGTGGTTCTGGAATCATCACACTTTCTTTGCAGTTCTTAAATTTAAAAACATTATTTCTGATTGTATGTGTGTGGCATGTGTATAGTTGATCTGCCCTTATATACCCTGCTCATCATTTCTGTATTTAATTCCTGGAAATTCTAGTTATTGTATCATTAAACATCATCCTCCTTTATTTTTCCTCTTATTTGTTACTCATAAATAGTATGCTGACATTTCTTACTCAATTATTTTGGGTTAGTTCTCTTACCTCATCATCTAGTTCATTAGTTCTATCTGTTGCCAAATCCATTTTTCTATCCAGCACACTTATTGAGATCTTTATTTCAGCAATTAAAGTTTATACAAAAGTTTAAATTGACTTGTTCCTGCAGCTAGTTTGTAACTTTATCCCTAACCTTTCTTGGCATATTTATTACTTTTTTAAAAATATTGTTCTACCTTATATATAAATTGTTTGGTTTTTTCTCTTTCTTCATGATGCTTGTGCTCTTCATATATTCTGCTTTGTGTCTGTGCCGCTATTATGTTTGGTTCATATTACCTAGTATGTCTAGGTTATTATCATTGCCTAGTCATTCATATCTGGAGAAGCCCTATTTTGTGCTATTTCACTTGAGTTTCGGCATTACACGTGGGTCTCAAACATACGCTGTTTATTTTATTCACTTTTCTCTATATGGTGATGTTGATCGTCAGGATACACCCTTGGGCACTCTGATTCTTAGGTTTCAACGTTAAGTTTAATGTTTGCTTTAGGTTTCTGGCAGATAAATTTTAACTTAAAAGCATACACACAGAGTTCTGTTTCGTGAAGTTTTTAACCATCGGTGTATACTTAATTTCATTTTTCCTGAAACTGACAATGTTATGGTTCTATTTATAAGTCACCGTTGGATAGGAAAATGTCTCTGAACAAATCAGGACACAGATACTCTCTTCCTCTGCACAAGTAGGTGAAATGAGATAAGTGGACTGGTATCACTAAAGTTAATAGACTTATGTGAAAGATTTTTCCTTCAAATGGGGCTAGAAATGGGGTATTACCTATGTTTGAAGGCTCTATGTGATCACAGCAGTACCAGTATTTCTAGGGAAAATATTTTGCCCTCCTTTACTCTGGGTTTCCAAGGAGACATTACTGTAAAGGAAATTCTTACTTTTTATTTGCTGTGGTTTGTTTTTATCAGTCCCAGCTTGTAATTTTGGTGTCTGTTTACTCTTTTTTTAAATGTTTATTTATTTTTGACAGTGAACAGGGGAGGGACAGAGAGAGAGAGGGAGACAAAATCCAAAGCAGGCTCCGAATCAGACCAACTGAAACTTAACCAACTGAGCCCAAGTCTGAAACTTAACCAACTGAGCCATTCAGACACCCCTACTACTCTTTCTTGAATCAGATAAAAGTCAATATTGGCCTGAGGTTAGCTGATCAATGAGATGAGTAGATTTTCCTTTGTTCTCATTGTTTGTTTGTTTTAATTTATTTATTAATTTTGAGAGAGATGGAGACAGTGCAAGAGGAGAAGGGGCAGAGAGAGAAAAGCCCAATGCAGGGCTCGAACCTAAGAATCATGAGATCATGACCTGAACTGACACCAGAGAGTTGGTGTTTACCTGACTGAGACACTCAGGTGCCCCTATTCTCACTGTCTTTTAATTTCATAATTCTTGAAATCCTTCTCTGCCAATTCCTGTAAATTTACATTATTTTATCAATGATTCAGTAGCCTGAAAATGGGGGTGAGATAGAGTCACCTCTGTGGTGGACTCCTTAATGAATCCCCAAGGCTTCTCATTTCTGACATTTCAATTGTGGTTGAGTCTTACTGGTGAAAAGGCATGCAAGTGAGCGCTTTTTTTCTTTTCCTTTTTTTCTCAGGGTGTCCCAAATGTCCTCATCACCAGCCCTTGTTTTCTATATTGTATTATATAATTTCCTGTGGCATTTTCTCCTTTATTGTATCTCTCAAAAATAAAAAGGGAAGCAGTCATTTCCTAAGACATACAGGGAAAACAGAGAATGAATTTATAGAGAGATGATGTCATTAGGCCTCCGTACCTACTTTACAATATTACATTGAAACCTATAACAAAGAAAACCTTTGTTAATTTGCCTCTTGAGAAAACTGTAGAATATATTTAATAGCTTGCTTACTCAGGTTTTCATATGTTTTACTCAAAACACTTATGTGATCCAGAAGTAATTAATTTAAATTTACTCATGTGGATCTAATATCAATTTTTGGCTTTATCAAGATTTGCTTTTCTATGACTCTAGTCATATTTAGACTCCAGATGTTATCCAGGGGAAGTAACTTATACATTTTTTTTTTTTCTAAAAAAGAATCAGTACAGTTAGGGACTCTCAAACTTAAAGGGATTATGGAATGGAATGTTACAAAGAGGTAAAATCATCCTCAATAATCACTCCTCTCTAGACTGGATGAGAATTTAAGGATTATTTTTGATGATATGTATGTGATTTAAGATAAATATTAATTTCCTTCTCTCCAGTCTGTTCTCTCTTAAACTATTTTAGTTAACTCACGTATAGGAATATTTTGAGACATAATCATAGATCATTACATAATCTGACCATTACAATGAGATGATTTTGTAAGCAAAAGAACAACTTATTTAATGTGGTCTGGTAAATTGAAGTTGCCATCTTGAGAAAAAGAAATCTAAGTGGTTCCAAGGTGGTTCAGTCAGGTAAGCGTCTGATTTCAGCTCAGGTCATGATCTCAAGGTCAATGGGTTCGAGCCCTGCATCAGGCTATGCTAAAAGCTCAGAACCTGGAGCCTGGAGTCTGCTTCAGATTTTGTGTCTCCCTCTCTTTGCCCCTTCCCTGCTCATGCTCATGCTCTGTCTCTCAAAAATAAATAAACATCAAAAAGATTAAAAAAAGAAAAAGAAATCTTATAAAACACGATGGAATATAGCTCATAAAAAAAGATATATGTTGTGTATATAGACAGAGAATAAAAGTAAATACTACAGTTAAATATCCATAAATGAATGAAGGCCTCAGCTGCATAAAAACAGACCCTTTTCAACCAAACACTGTGTTTTAATTGAATTACCTGCTGAGCCAAACAAAAATCAAGTCTCTCCCAGAATCAGACTCTGACTGTCATGCACTTTAAGTGAAGGCAAGCAAAATGCCTCTCCAAGCTTCCAGAGAGTATTATGGCTTTCACAGGGTTCTGGAAAGCCTTTCAACAGGGTTTTTCATAATTGTATTTTTCCCTAGGTTAAAAGAAATCTCTAATCACAGTGCCTTTTTTATTCCCTCAGGTACTCCCCTACCTGTGTTACATGACAGACCACTGTGATTCACAGGAGGAGCCCTCTTTGCCAGATTCAAACTAATTTTATACAAACTTCACTGAAGCGTTAGAGTATTGGATTTTTTAAGTAATGCAACTGCCTTTTAAGAACTTTTCCAATTAACGTTTGCTCCTTCATGGCATCCCTTATCCTTTCTCACTGGCAGAGTAAAATTTGTGTTACATACTACATGTATATTATATTCATATACATCATAAATCAAATATTATACACAATACAATAGACAGGTATGATATATATATATATATAAATAAACACATCTTATAAACGAAGATAGTCAAGTTTTTCTTTTTTATGGCAAAACATATAACACAAGAAAGAAAGTATAAGACGTGTTCATTTTTTAAAAAATAGTTAACAAGAAAATGCTTATATTACCTTAACATGACTAAGTACTAGGACATAGTTCCTATGAATGCCACTTCATGTTTCTTCCTTCACTGTATACTTTTCCCTAGAGCGAATCACTAGTCTAGTCTGGCTTTTGTGATACACATTATCTAACTTTTTTGTATCTTATCATTTCTGTGTATATTCCAAAATTATATTAAGTTTTTCCTTCCTTTTAGAAGTAGTACAAATGAAATCTGGTCAACTGGTAATGAATGTTTATGTGATTCATTATGTAATATGACTCTTTTTGCCATTGGATATTTGGAATGATTTCAGTTTTACAAATGAACTGTTACAAATACTACCATGTGTATGTGTTTGAGATCGTTTTTTAATAGATTATATAAAGGTTCACTTTTAGCAATAAAAGCAACTGTTTTTTCAAAGGTTTTTTTTAGTATTTTATACTCCATTAATTAGCATATTGACTAAACTGGTATTACAAAAAGTGCGAAACATGGATCTTTATTTTTCTTTTACAAAACATTTGAGATTAACAGCTTTGGGCTAACAGAGCCCAAATTTTTTATTTAAAAATTTTTTAATGTTTATTTATTTTTGAGAGTGTGGGGGAGGGAAGGCAGAGAGGGAGACATAGAATCCAAAACAGGCTCCAGGCTCTGAGCTGCCAGCACAGAGCCCGACGCCTGGCTCAAACTCATGAACAGCAAGATCATGACCTGAGCCCAAGTCAGACACTTAGCTGACTGAGCCACTCAGGTGCCTCAGAGCTGTTCTACTTAGAAAGTCATCAAAGATCAGGGTCCTTTACTTTGTTCTTTTCACCCTCCAAGGGTTTTTTCTTCATCTATATGGTAGAAGAGCTCACTTTCACATCCACTTTCCTACTTAGGGAATAGTGAAGCAGAAGTATAGGGCAAGTGGCTTGTTTTAAAAGAAATGATCCAGAAATTATACTCCTCTTTCCACTTTGTCTTGAAAGCTATGATAGTATTCAGGGAAAAGTAAGTAGAAATTTGGAAAAAACTTTAATTTCCAAAGATATTAGAAACTTAAAGTTGTGAGTACTTCTCAGAAAGAAAAAAATAGACCAAATAATAAATAGAAAGAAGTATAATATGAGCACTAGAAAGAGCCAGGAAAGAAATGAAATAGGAGGTTTTAGAACATATATATGTTCTCTCTATATATATATTTAGGTTAACTAAAGAGCATGAATGTCCAAATTTAAATGCTTTATGAAAAAGCATATCATCAAATTTTAGAAACTTTGTGATAGATCTTAAAAGAAAGAGAGAGAGAAGGAGAGAGAAAGAAAAGAAGGGAGAGAGAGGGAGGGAGACAGAGAGACAAACAGACTGTAAAGATAATTAAATGTTGTATGAAATTGGTTGGGAACCAAAGTGGCATCTGACTTCTAACACTAGAACCTAGAAGTAAAGGAACCAGACATTCAAAAATCTGCAAGGTAATTATTTCTAAGATAATTCATTCTAAAATAATTGTTTCTAAAATAGTTTCGAAAACTTTAAAACTAAAATTTTAGTATGCAAAATAAGAATCAGATGTAATCATAGAATACATCACATTTAAGAGGAAAAAGATCCTACAGTCCTTTTCAAAAAAAAACCTACTAAAAGCTATTCTTCAGAAAAACCAAGGAAGAAAAACTTAGGAGACAAGAAAAATAAAAATATACTATGACAGAGAAGTGCTGTTGTGTAATTGGCCCAGGAAGTAACCAGTCCATTTTTGAGGAGTAAAATGGAAGGCTCCAAGACACATGCTTACCCCCATTCAAAGGTTGATCCCTGGTCTTATGAAGATGTTAAGAACAAATTTAAAATTCTGAAAAATAGCTCATGATTAAATAAAAAATGGGTATATAGAAGATTACATAAAACCAATGAGACAATGACTAACCGCCGGGCAAACAAAAACTATATAAAGCAATGCATATACTTATTTAGCATTATCGAAGTCAACAGGGAATAATGCTACATAATCATAAGTATATAAATGCAAGAATTATGAAACTCAAAAAACTGTGTAGATTGTGAAAGAAGTGGGCATGTGCACTGCAGGTTGAGGTGAAGGGGGCCTGGTAGGGTATAAAGAAGATAAGCTTTTGCTTTCCACACGAACAAAATATTAGATAGCATATAACCCTGAAAAGTTAACAAATTAAGATCTAAGGACATTATTAGGAGACATGGAGATAAATGCCAACAGAAACAGTAAAAGGAAGAAAAGTGACAGCTTCTGGGAAGCAGGAATTGGGAACAGCAAGGAATGAAGCAATGTCTGGGCATTTTGTTTAAAAGATTTTTTAGAATTCTATCTTTTTAAACTATATTCATGAGGGGCGCCTGAGTTGCTCAGTTGGTTGAGCACCCGACTCTTGTTATCTGCACAGGTCATGATTTCAGGGTTTGGTTTGTGGGTCAGGGCCCTGCATTGGGCTCCCCGCTGTCAATGCAGAGCCCATTTCAGATCCTCTGTCTCCTTCTCACTCTTCCCCTCCCCCATCATTCTCTCTCTCAACAATAAATATTTAAAAAGCTTAAACTATATTCATGAATAACTCTGCTAAAAATAAATAAATATATATACCACAAAATCACCATTAGCTTTATGTTTTAGAAACTTCCTTGATTTATTTGTCTATAAAAAAAGGGGTAAGATTATATACCACGTTAGTGTTGTTATGCAAATGAAATGACAAAATGTCTGTGAAATTGCTAGAACAGAGCCTCAAGGGCATATTCTAATATTAAACTAATGTTACATCTGCCATTTTAATTGATCAGGGATCCAAATTCTAGAAAGGTTAAGTGATATGACCTATGATAGGAGTAACAGGAAGAAGAATTCAGATCAAATGTCCCTCTAAAGCATGACTTTCATTATACTACATTTCCCCTGACTTATTTATACTAAGAAGTACATTCTACTGTACATACTTGTACTCAGTAAGATGATTAAGAACAAATCTAAAGTATTCCAAGGGAAAGTCTTCACCTAAATCTGTCATAATTATTATCAATTTAAAAGTGGGAAAGTACAGATCCAGTATGTCTAATGAATCTAAATTATCTTGTGGGTCCTTTTTCTTTTTTAATTTTCTATATTTACACTTCACAATGGTTTAATAAATAAAAAACACATTGTCCAAATTTAATATCACATACTGCCTCCAGCCATAAAAGTGATAGAGAATAAAAATGGAGTCTTTCTGAATAGTTTTCAGATGACTTTGATAAATGATAAAATTCATCATTAACTCGAACTAGGTTTTTTGCTTCTGAGTAAACATATGTGATATATAGTTTTGAGTCTGAGTCTTTTCAGAATTCACCAGGACTACAATGTATACAGCAATAAAAAATGCATTAACATCATGAATGTCTATGAAAGAGCAAACTTACAAAAGAAAATGGACAATGATGTCAAAATAAAATTATATTACATGTTACTCTCAGTTTTAGTGCTTCCATTACTGGTATGGGATTTGGGGGGTTGTGGAGAAAGCATTAGTGTCAAGTGATTTTTCATTAGGGTTGATCCATCCATGTTATCATACACATATCAGAGAAATGAATATAGATTGTACTTTAATACTTAATAAATACATATAAACAGAGATTTTATGCTGGGTAGTGTCCTCTTAACTGTGAATAATAAATAGCACATCTTGCTGAGAATATTTTGAATTTTATGTGAATATTGTTCACATCGTTGGTGAAAAAAAACATTGCTGGTGTCAACCTATGCTTAAGAAGGTAAGGAATGATGTACTTATATTTAATATATTCCAGTGTTAGAAAGAGACAAAACTGTGTTTGACTTGTTTCTTTTTCATTATATTTCCAGTGCTTAGAATAAAGAATGACATAGTCTAGGGATTCATTCCTTCATTAATCCTTTTAAATTTCATTCATCAATTCATTAAACAAATATTTATCATGAATCTACAATAACTACTTTCACTTTTTGAACTGAGAGTACAACATAATGCAACATAAATCAAAACTTCTTCCCTCATAAGGCTTAAACGCTAGTGGGAGAAAACAGACAATAACATAAAAAATTACTAAAATATATAGAGTGTAAGACAGTGATATATATCACAGAGGAAAATAAACTAGGAAAAGCAACAGAGAATGCCACGTGCAATTCTAGATGGAATTTAGAGTGTTATGGGTTGATTTATGCCTGCCCAAAAAAAGAGATGTTAAAACGTAATCCTTGGCATCTCAGAATGTGACCTTATTTGGAAATAGATTGTTGCAGATGTAATTAATGTTGGCTAAGCAGGAATAGAGTGGACTTTTCATCCAGTCTGGCTGATGTCCTAATAAGAAGGGAAAAGAGACACAGAGAGAATCTGGCCATGATACCAAAGGAGAGAATACCATGAGAAGATAGAGGCAGTGACTAAAGTGTGGCACCCATAACGCAAAGTATGCCAAGGTATGCCAAGGATTTGTGCTCAACCACATGAGCTACGAGAGAAACACAGAAGAGATTCTCTCTAGTGCCCTCTGAAGGAACTAACCTTTGATTACTCCTTTGATTTCTGATTTCGAAACTCCAGACTGTGTAAGAAGACCTTTCTGTTCTCCGAGCCATCTAGTTTGTGGAACGCTGAATGGCAGCTCTGGGAAAGGAATACAGGCAGGAAAAGCCACAGGCAGATGGTGATCTATCAGTTCAGACGTGAAAGGGACAAGACAGATCTCCAAGAAAATCACTAGAAGAGATTTCAGGCATGGGAAAAAAAAAAAAAAAAGTTCAATGTTTCTGAGGCTAAAAGGTGACTCCTATATGGCTGGAGCCGAGTGATTAAAAAAAAAAGTTAATGGGAGAGAAGTTCCAAGAATTAAGAGGTTGAGAGAACCATGCAGGCCCTTGTTAGTGGATTTTGAGAGGAATACTGAGTGGGTGAGATTATGTTTTAATTGGATAAATCTAGATGTATACTGAAACTGACTAAAAAAGACAATGTTAGAGGTGGGGGAATATTTAAGTATTGATATTAAGTATTGCAGTAATTCAAGAAAGATTTCATGCTGCTTTTTCCAGAGTAGTAGCAAAGGCTGCTGTGGAAATGGATTAATTGGATATTCAAAATACACTTTGGATGAAGAGCTTATAATGTTGGTTACGGATCAAATATAAGATGTGAAAGAAAGAAAAGAATTCAATAAGTCCTGCAAAGTCTTTGTCCTAAAAAAAAAATACCTAGTGGAATGATGCTATCATTTATTATGATACAGAAAAGAACAGAAAGAGTTGACCTGTGGGGAAAGAACAGCAGGTTTTGATGTTAAGTATACATTCACATGGAAATACCAACAAGGTATTGAATATATGGAAATAAATCTCTGTATTTATATCATTTAAAAAAACATGGAAGTGGATAAGTTCATTAAATAAATGTGTGTAAATAGAAAAGAAGGCAAGGCCAAGAACTGAGTCCTTGAAACTCCATGATTAGAGGTCAACAAGAGAAAGAAGAATCAAAAAGGGGGCTGGGAAGAACCAGACAGAAAGTTAGGAGGGCACTTGGGATTTCATTTTGGAAGGTCAGTGCGGAAGGTTTCAGGGAGGGGAAAAATTATCTGGGCCATATACTGCTAACGAGTCAAATGTATTCAAGATTCAACTTTAACCATTGGGTTTAGCCATAGAAGCATCATTAGCTATTTAATAAGGGGCAGTTTTAGTGTAGCTTGGCCATTGAAAGTCTAGAGGAAATAGGCTGAAGAGAGAATGTGACCAGAGGTATCGGAGAAAATCTAACAGATTTTCCATAATGATAAAACAAAGAAAAAAGGAAAAAAGAAATATGGTGGTATTTAGAAAAGTCAAGTGATCTTGTTAACTGTTTGTGGAAAGAAAGATCTAGTCAGGAGGAAAACATCAACTGGTGTAAAGGGAAAAAGACAAAAGAACTGTTACATAGTTATCTTTGATTATCTTTGGGGGTAGGGAGTGCACAGTATTTGAGAGTACTAGTTAGCAAGTTTGACTTTTGTTGCAAAACAGGATTGTCTGCCTATAAGTAACAAGCTAACTACAGAGAATATGAACACAAACGGGAGGTTTAAAAAATGGTAGTAGGAATTAGGGAGGAAGTTCCATTTTTGTAGTTTTCATTTTCTCAGTGAAAAGAGAAAGCAAGGTCAAGAACTGAGAGCAATAATAGGTTAGGAAGGAATTTGATGAAAGACAAAAGGCTATGCAATTAATGGCCAGAGAATGAAAGAATGAATGAACTAGAAATATTGTAAGATTGGCAGGCAGCATTGGGGGCACATTTGAGATAAATTATCATGACTTTAGAGTGAGGTGGTCAGCATTGCTGTGGATTTTTTCTAGATACCTGATATTGCCAGGTTGTATGCATGAAGTGGATAGAAAGTTGCATTCAACCGACCAGGGTATAATTTAGCTTAATCTCCTTTCACATAATTGCCTGTCCGTCCCCTGATTCCTCACTGTGTTGCAACTATAGGTTATTTTGCTTGTTCCAACTATGTTATCTTTTTCCTCAACCAATGTTGCTATGACTTTAGGCATTAGCACTTCCTATTTTTTTTCTTGTTCTTCATATTACTTCAATATTTTTCCAATCAGAAGTCTTAATGAAGGTCTTCCTTGCCTGTTCATCTAAATAGCTCTTCATCTTCACCAGAGAAGCCCCACTTCCTTTCCTTCTTTATTTTGTGATGTCCATCACCACCTACTTTTAAGATGCTATGTAATTATTTATATCAATCTCCCCCTTTCCCCTGTAGAATTGGTGTAAAGGGTACACAGAGTTTAGAATTCTTAGTAAAACTATAGATTGCACTGTGAATGACAAGAGGGACCATGGATGATTTTGTGCATGGGTGTGATATTATCTGAATGATATATCTGAGGGTGACACTGAAAACTGAATGGAGATACTCCAGTAGAAGACAGGACAACAGAAATCATAGAGATCAGTTTTGAAACCTTTGAAATATCCCTGATAATAGATGTGGCTATTTTAGATTAAAGGTGTATTAGCATAGATGGTAAGACTTGGAAATAGAGTAAAAAAAAACTTGGTGATGAAAAATGTGAGAAAAAGAAAGGAACAGAGAATTCTTTTTTTTTTAATTTTTTTTTGTTTTATTTATTTCTAGGAGAGAGAAACAGCGTGAGCAGGGGAGGGTCAGAGAGAGAGGGAGGAACAGAATCTGAAACAGGCTCCAGGCTCTGAGCTGGCAGTCAGCACAGAGCCCGACGCAGGGCTCGAACCCACAAACCGCGAGATCATGACCTAAGTGAAAGTCGGACGCTTAACCGACTAAGCCACCCAGGCGCCCTAAAAAGGAACAGAGAATTCTAAGTTTTTGGCTTGAGAAATTGAATGTATGATGGCAATATTTACTGAAGTGTTAATTCTGGTAGACTTCTACATCTTTGTGAAGATGAGGAGGTTGAAGATGTCAATCTATAGCTTTGCTCTAAATAGAGATAAACTAAACTTTGAGATTACAAAGCAGTAACAAAAATGATTTCAATATAATAGATATTTTTATCACTATGAATGATGGACAAGGTACTATAAACTGTACATAAATTAATATAATGTGATTTTAACAAAAAAATCTGATGTAGGTGTTACTTGCCTTAATTTACAGATAAGGAATTTGAGTAATAGGAGAATTAAGAAGTTGCTTAACCTTGGCATCAGAATAACATTGACCTTTTTTTAAATGTTCATGAAACTATTACTTTCATATTTATTTTCCAGTAAAGATTTTAAATAATGCATTAGTCAACTATTTTCACATTGATTCTGAGAAACAAACAGTTCTGAAACCCAGAGCCTCAATATAACAGTTATGCATATTGTAGATCAGCAGATCTGCTTGGGTTCAGCTGATCTAGTCTGGGCTAGGCTGTGAGGCTCTGCTTCAGATCACAGATTTGAGGTGACTTTGATTTGTACTGTAGCCCTGTGGGCCAAAAAAACAAAAACAAAAAAAAAACAAAAACAAAAACCAAAAACCCCAGCTCAACATCTTGTGTCTGGTACCAGGAAGCTAATCCAAAGCCAATTATTATGATAAATAAACAAAAATACAAGGGGAGAAGGTCTAGACTCAAAACTGGTGCATTGCCACTTTCATTCCATTCCACTTACCAAAAGAACACACATAGCCAAATCCAAAGTAAAGAAGTCATGAGCTCTATTATATGGATAACAAAGTTATGGAAAGAGTGTGTATACTGGAGCTAAAAATTGCAGGGAAATTAGATCCAATCATTAAATCTTTAAGAAATAGTCTGTGTGGAATTTAGTGGAGATGATTGGAGTCTGTTGTTACTTAGCAACATGGTTTTTAAACCATGGAATTGTATGGGGCACATAAGAAAGTACGTGGATATAGAAAAGAGGGTACACAGTAAAGAGTTAACTCAGCAGGCTTAGGATATTCAAACTGCACATTCCAAACTAAAACCTATCCCGTGACCAGTTCCTAGGATTTAACATCTAAGCACTTGGAATATCTTACAGGATAAAAGTGCCTTTGTATACCCAGATCCTGTGTCATACCAGATAGTTTATGTTAACTGTGATTTATGTAGTCCTGGGTAATTCTGTATCAGTTTGACCTCTGGAGAAGATGGAGACTGAGTAACTAAAATCGGTTACATAGCATTCCATGCCTACATGACTACCCGCCACAAATATCCTAGGTATTAGAGCTCAGGTGAGCTTCTCTGTGGTCAGCAATACTCATACATACCATCAGCAATTGTTGCTGAGAAAATTAAGTATTGTCTGTAGGACTCCACTTGGAATAAGTAACTGGCACTTGTGCTTGGAATCTGCCCCATGTTCCTTTTGTCTTTTTGGGTTTTAATCTGTATATGTTTGCCATAAGAAACCATAACCATGAATATAGTAGCTGTATGAGTTATGGGAGTCATTCCAGTGAATCACTGCACCTGAGGGTGGTCTTGGGGACCCCTGACACATAGCAGCAAAAATAAACTCTGAAAACACAAAGTTTAGGAGTGAAAAGGCATTAGCCAGATAAAAACGTAATAGATTATAAAAAGCAGCCAGTGAAAGTAACAAAATAGAGGACTATGGTGTCCTGTCACACATGGGAATAATATTTTCGAAGATGGAGGAAGTGCCACGTGGATCACATGCTACTGAGAAAAAAAAAATCAATTCATTTAAAAAGAATATTAAATGCCTTCCTCCATGCCCATCTTCCCCCTTCCCCCCCACACCCATGAGTCCTCAGTTTGTTCTCAGCATTCAAGAGTCTCTCATGGTTATATGAAACCAACTTGACAATAAACTATCTGTAAAAATAAAATAAAATAAAATAAATATAAAATAAAATAAATAAAACCCTTAAAATAAAATAAAAAGAATATTAAAGCAATTAGGGATATAAAGAGAGCACTATTATGGACCTTGTTTGGAAGGATTAAAGGAAAGCTGGGTATAAGAAAACAGAGTGGTAAATATTGGCCATAATTTGTCTTAATTTGCTTATAAAAAGAGCAGAACAGAAGTAGTTGAAGTGGGAGACACTCCTACAGGCTTCCTTTTATTGATGCGACAGCAGCATACTAGAATACGTTTCTATATTGATGACAAAGCACATAGAAGGGAAGGAAAATTGTAGGATATATGAAACAGTGAGCTAATTTCTGGAATGAAGTCTGTAATAGAAGATATTGAGACTCTGTGAACAAGTGTGAGATTTGGATTCAGAAAGGCAACAAGGCAGTTTATCTATTTAATAGGAGGTAAGGAAATATTATATAAATAATGATACCAATAGGTTTGTAGTTTGGAGGTGGTAAGATTAGGTAGTGATTATACAATTACTTCTGTTTCAGTCAGGAAATAATAAGAAGTTATAAAACTGTTGATGTAGGAAGGGCATATGGAGGTTTGAGTATGGTGAACAAGCTGTAACATACTCATTTCAGAGTCTTGAAGATTAAGTTTATTAACAGGGGTGAAGTGAGATTTCAGCAGAGGGTCCCTTGAAATGTGTGGTCATAAATTTAAGAGCAATTTACATGGCTTGCTTTTATTCTAATTGTGTTCAGCTGCTAGGGTTCAGACTGTGTGAATAAATAAATGTGTTTAGTCAGATCTGGAACTTTTCAAAGTGAGTAAAACCGATACACAAGGAAGTTGTGCATAAAGATAAAGGGGTGAAGATAATGATCAACTATGAAATTTAAGAACAAGTTAGGTAGTGAGGTCATAGCAGGGGCAATAAACGTAGATAGTGACATACCTGCAATAGAGGACTCTAATCAGGTAGAGAATCTTAGGAAGGTGGTCATGTATATCTTTCACATAAAACAATAAATGAAAAGTTGGAAGATGACAATCTTTCAAAGTAGATGCTTCAAATGAAATCATGATTTTAGATGAAGTGGAATTACTTGTAATTAGAAACTCCAGCATGTGAGTGAATTGCTGAGGTGCTGTGGGTAAACAGATCCCTGGGAGGCAAGGGTTCCCATAATGAATGTGAACATTACCGTTATATTAATATCAAAATTATGAAAGAATATCTTGATATTTCAAAAGGAATATTTCTACACATACATATAACTTCCATAATATTATATGGACATTGGAAAAATATAAATAATAACAGAAAGTTAAGGTTAGTAATTTATTACAGATTCAGTTTTCCATTCATGAGCCTCCTCAACACGATTCTCACTATTGGTATAGTTTAGGAGTTTCATGTTTTATAAAAGCAAATAAATAGAACTAAAAAATATCTAGTCATAAAAATCTTTGATTTTAACTCTAGTGAAAAAGAATTAATCTTCATGTATTAAATCGTGCTGAGTAAATTTACTGAATCTGTTTCCATGTTAACTATGTAATCACAAGAGAATTACAAGTCACCCGAAGAAATTATAGTTTTCAGTGACAACAAGGTCCTTAATTTACTAAAAATAAGTGTTTGTTTTTTACTTACTAACATCAGACCACAAAATCCTCAAACCGTGGAGTATTAAATTTCTTATTGTTGCTTGAAGAAATATCCTTATGATACATTTGTGCAAATTCTAGAGCTCTGGCCATCAATTCTTTTCCATGTAAACAAACAATAAAATAAAATACAGCAAGAACAACTGATATAACAATCCATACAGGAAATAAATGTTGTTTTTACCTCCTCACAGTTCTCCTGTTTTTGTTATTCTTATATTGGAAATCTGGTTGGTAAGAATGTGGGTACTTGTCCCCACAATCATACTGATTATTTTTCCAATGAATTTGTGAAGTGTGGATACCTTAACTCTCTGATGCCAGTATGATGAGGACTCTCAGTGAATTTATCATATAAATCATATGAGTATCCTGACTAAGTCTTGGTTGTTGTTGTTGTTGCAGTTATTCTCGTTGAGATGTGGGGATGGAAGCATAACTTCATTCCACTGCCCCCCAGCCCCATCACATTCCTCATTATCCCCTATTTTCCGGGTAGACAGCTATTTTGCAACGACAGAGCTTATAGTTTGCTTTTAAAGTCTGTTATGAAAAAGCCAGTGGCTTTACTTTCACATTACGTAAATTAATATTCTATAATAGTCCAGCACAGGAATGTCTTCTAAGTCCCATTTTGTCAAATTGTTCAATGATATGAACAGACTTCAAACAGCTGTCTACCTTAGATCATCCTGCAGACTCAAGGTCTCTTACCCTCTATTTTTTACTACCCTTTCTTTCAAAAAGATGGTTTTACTCACAAACTCTATTCCTAGAAACATTTGTCACATTTCTTGTGTCTAATAATAACAAGTAGGTCACATGCTTAGACTAGTATCTGACTTCTAAGCAATTTACACTACACATATTCCTTACGTTTTAAGAGATGGTGTAGCTAGGAGAGTTCTCTCAATTGTTCCGGAATGGTCGTTGGTGTATTCTCCTCACACAAAGGGGATTCCTCTAACATAGAGAAGTAATCATGATTGTGAGGTGTTCTGTTTTAGCTAAATAATTTAATAATGTCAATTATATATCATTTCCTAAAATTATCAGCCGTCAACCAAATTTTCCATAAAAACTAATCTTTGAAGAAAGAGCTTTGGGAAGATCATATCCACTTATCCCAAAGGAATTGCTTTCAGGAATGCCAAAGAATTTAGAACAATTTCTCATTTTTAAAACAGTGAGAATATAGATCTTGTCTATCCCCAGCTGTATCTACATAAAAAGACAAAGGAAGCAATGGAAATTCAGAAAAAAAATATTCTCCACAATAGTACACAATTTTGAACATAGTTCAGTGGAAAATGCCCTTTTTTGAATTTCCATTGCTTCCTTTGTCTTTTTATGCAGAGTTGGAGGCGCAACTGACTGAGCCACCCAGGTGCCCAACAAAACGAACTTTGATTCCTCTCTTGTTGAGTTTCTACTACACAGATTTTTCACTTTAAAGTAAGGTTTATTACCCCAAATTTTGCTTGAGGAAATCCTCTTTCTTCTTTATATAAGTTAAGTGCAAAACACTTGTACAACATCTAGAACATAGTTATCAATAAGATAGTGGCAATGAATTACTTTCCCTTTTCTTTAAGAATCAAAATTTGAAGTCAATTTTGTCTAACCCTAAAAAGCAAGGCTCTCCCAGATCATACTGCTTAAAATCCTAAATTAATAATATGCTAAAAACATCCAATATTTCCACTGTATTTATCAATGGCTATTTTTAGGCAAAATGCTATACATAAATTGAGCAGCACACTATGATGAATCCTTTGAAGACATCCTCCATTCTTTAATTAGTAGCACATTTTTAGACGTGATTGTTTTATCCTAAATAACATAACAAACACTTTGGTCTCACTAAACACTTTATGCTTTCGTCCGTTTTAATTTCAGTATATCAAGTCACCATTTTAAAGTGACAAGAACAATCTTAATAAAAGTCTCATCTCATTTCTTGAAAATAAAAGAATTTGCCAATTAATCATGCCTAAGATTTTTTCTTGAGATCACTTAACATTTGCATATTTGATTCTCTAAAATCTATAACTGTTAAAACAAATGAAAATCCATAAGTTAGTGACTATCTGAGATCATTTGCATTAATTTTAATATATTAACACTTCAAACCTAACATCTAATTTTCAGAAGGAAGCCTTATACTGTGAATGTTGCAACATTATTGTGGTAGACTGAATTAATTAGCTCCTGTAAAATTTCCCTAGAGCCTTTTCTTTCACACCTTTCTGTAGGAAGTTACGCTTTTTTGATTTTTAGTTCCATAGGGAACAGGATAATGCCTCACACTTTCTAATCATTTTCCAATGTACAAGTTACCAATAGGTGTTGAATTATGAGTTGAATAAATTACAAAAATAAGGTACACACAGAGAATGTTTAGGTGACTTTAGAATTTAATCTTTTTTTAAAGGCCAGAGAAAGTTTTCCAACTAGAAAAAAATATAATAACTCAAACTTTATCATGCAGTTTACAAATGATTCATCATATTTTTGATCAAGTTATTTGTGAAGTATCTCCTTGATAAAAAGGCACTATCTGTTACACATTAGGATAAATTAATCAAATGAAATTGGGTTTCTTAAACAAATTTTTTTTTATCAAATCATGCCTTCAATGCACTTTTAACCAAAATATTCAGTCCACCAGAGCAGCACATCTATTACCTTTTGCAACAGGTAAATGGTTAAGCACATATAATCTTGCCCCAACTTGACAAATGACAGCTGTCATTTCCAACACTAGCTTCTTTATTTCGAGGATACTGTCTAATACCTTGGAACCTCAATGTACTATGTTATAAAATAGGGAAAACAGTAGTATAATCTTATTTTGAGAAATAAGTGACTAAAACACGGGAGCCTCTCTTTTTTATAAGTGTTTATTTTGAGAGAGATAAAAAGAGTACCTGCATGTGCATGAGCATGTGAGCAGAAGAGAGGCAAAGAGAGGGAGAGAAAGAATCCCAAGCAGGCTCTACACTCAGCATGGAGCCCAACACAGGGCTAAATGCCACAACCTTGAGATCATGGCCTGAGCTGATATCAAGAGTCAGATGCTTAACCTACTGAGCCACTCAGGCATCCTAGATATGTAAGTCTCTTTGAACAGAGTTTAGCAAGTCTGAGTCCTAGAAAAATATTAGCTGGTATTAATTTAGGGGGATTAAACTTTGTATAATAGCCCATATTCAGAAATTAAATAATGTGGTATCTATAGCATGTAGACTTTATTTTGGTTAGTTAGTATTTTAAAAATTTATTTATTTTGTGAGAGAGAGAAAGAGAGTGTGAAGAGAGGAGGAGGAGGGAGAGAGATATAGGGAGAAAGATAGAGTCAGAGAGAGAGACAGAGAGAAGAGAGAATCCCAAGTAGGCTCTGTGCCAATAGCACAGAGCCGACTTGGGGCTAAGTCTCACCAACTGTGAGATCATGACCCCAGCAGAAACCAAGAGTTGGGCCCTCAACCGACGAGCCACTCAGGTGTCCCTGTTTAATTTGTTTTTAAAACAAAAAAGTGAATATTCATGTTTTTATATTTTATCTATTGTTTTCATTATTATTCTTATATTGATATCTTAAATATCTTTACTTGTGGACTCAATGTAGGCAGAGACTGGCCCTTGTTCACTGCTATCTTTCCAGTACTTAGCATACATTTTAACATATAGTAAATGCACAATTAATATTTTTGAAGTAAATGATCATATGAATATAAGCTTCTCAATTTCTAACATTAAAAAAAAGAAAGGCTCAATTTTCCGGTCAGTAGCAAAATATATTAAACTCATTAATTGTAACTAAAATAATCATAATTGTATATACAAGCAAACCTTGCTTCACTGTGCTTCACTTTATTGTGCTTCATAGATATTGCATTTTTTACAGATTGAAGATTAATAGCAACCCTGCATCCATCAACTCTAATGGCACCATTTTTCCAACAGCATTTGCTCACTTTGTGTCTCTGTGTCAATTTTGGTAATCCTAGTGGTATTTCAAACTTTTCCATTATCATTATATGCATTGTTATATATAAGTAATATGTAATATCTATTAATACATTATATATTATTCTGGTGATCTGAGATCAGTGATTATGATTCACTAAAAGCATACATAAGCAATAAAATGCTTTTTAAATTGATTTTGAGACAGAGATAGAGAGTGGAGAGGGACAGAGAGAGAGAAAGGGAGAGAATCTTAAGTAGGCTACAGGCTCTGAGCTACCAGCACAGGGCCCAGCATGGGGTTTGAACTCATGAACCATGAGATCATGACCCAAGCTGAATTTGGATGCTTATCGGACTAAGCCACCCAGGTGCCCCACCAAAAATATATTTTTAAATTAAGGTATGTACGTTGTTTTTTTAGACATGATGCTATTGCTACTGAATAGACTACAGTGTAGTATAAACATAAATTGTATATGCACTGGGAAACCAAAAAAAATTCACTTGCATAGCTTTATTATGATATTCAGTTTATTGCAGCAGTCTGGAACCCAAGACTCTTATAACTCCAAGATATGCCTGTATTTGTTTATTTCTTCTTGTGTGCAGGTTATCTAAAATGCTATATGTTCCAGGAACTCCTCACAGGAACAATCAGCTTACTAGTTAACATTTCCATAAAAGCCTAATTCTGCTGTACTTTGATCTCTAACTAAAATAATAAGGGGAAAAGTTGTGTAGATAAAATTGATTATTGCTATTCTTCCAAATGTTACTCAGTTATCCTAAGATCATCTTGCAGGAAAAGACAGAAACTATATCACTAAAAATAAGCCGATACAACAATAGTATCACAGTTACATCATAAAATCATTAGGCATTTTTATAGTAAAAATAATCTCCAAACAATTATATGGCTTTCAAAATCTAAAATGCTTATTCAGTTAGGGCCATTTTTTTTATTTTGAATTTTTTCCTCTTCTATGAATAAATATGTTAAAAATTGTTTATTAGGCCAATCAAGCATTATGATATTCTGAGTATTAGTACCAGCAAAAAGCTAAATTAAATAATTGCATGGTTTGAGGAAAAGGATATTTTAACAAAAGACTGATTAAGTATATTAATTTGATGAATTTTCAGAATAGTATGGGATTATGTATGGGATTATGTATTTGTAAATTTGGTATTTTGTGTTTGTATAGTATTATGTATTTGTAAATTAAATATAATAAAAGAATCCTTTATGTGTTAACTAAATTTTCATGTAATTAGCAGATAAAATAAAAAAATATGATCTTAAAACTTTATTTATAGCTCAATATTGTTGATAAGTCCAATACATGGCATAAACTAATTAACTCTTCATTATATTTTTATGACTATATTCAGTGCTTAATAGAAAACAAAACTAAATTCCTTCTGGCTAACATCTGCCATCTAAGAAAATCAATATCTACAAACATAATCAATATCATAAATTTTAATTAAAAACTCAAGCAGTAGCTAACACACAAATATTCTAAGTCATTTTAGTGTGAAAAAAGTAGAATATGTTCCCTTGTCAGCTAAATTAAAAATAATACATAGAGGGGCGCCTGGGTGGCTTAGTCGGTTAAGTGGCCGACTTTCACTTAGGTCATGATCTCGCGGTTCGTGGGTTCGAGCCCCGCGTCGGGCTCCGTGCTGACTGCCAGCTCAGAGCCTGGAGCCTGTTTCAGTCTGTGACTCCCTCTCTCTCTGACCCTCCCCTGCTCACGCTGTGTCTCTCTCTGTCTCCTAGAAATAAATAAAAAATAAAAAATAAAAAATAAAAATAATACATAGAAAAAACTATACACATAAAAGGAACTATCCTTAATAACTATTGCTCAGCCATAAAACTCGTGCTTTATTGTGACCTGTCTATCAACTGTAGTAGTATAAGATGCATTTCAATAGCTATTCTTAGATCAGTTTATTCATTTTACATTATATCCCCTACAAAATCAATAGACTCATCTTTATAAAACAAAACTCCAAAGAATATCACTTCTCTGCTTACACACTTAGAGTAGCTCATCACCGTGAGGAATATAAAGTCTAAGCTCTTGAATTTGCTATATAAATTTTCAGAAATGTCTGTGGCAACTTCTCTCTTCTGCTTTAACCCTATAGTCCCTGCTCCAGTCATGAGAGGAATGTCTTCAACCCTCCAACATACTAGAGTCTACAGCCCCTTCATGCCTGTGTTCTGATCTTGCAATTTCTTCTTTCTTTCATTGTCTCTTATTTGGACCCAAACTCATCAGCCTTACTCTTACCCTGCAGAGCTCTGAATTTACACAGGAATCCTCAGATGCTCGTCCAACATGCTGCCGTGTCAACTCTGTGAGTGGCTTCTGTCCTGCATGTTAAGTCATAGTTTAACTGCCTCTTTATACGTCTGTCTGTCTTAACGGATCACGAATCCCTCAAGGGTAGGGGGGGAAAGTCTTACTCATATATATTTTTTAAAATATTTTTATTTATTTCTAGGAGAGAGAGAGAGACAGCATGAGCAGGGGAGGGTCAGAGAGAGAGGGAGTCACAGACTGAAACAGGCTCCAGGCTCCGAGCTGGCAGTCAGCACAGAGCCCGACGCGGGCTCGAACCCACGAACCGCGAGATCATGACCTAAGCGAAAGTCGGACGCTTAACCGACTAAGCCACCCGGGCGCCCTAGTCTTACTCATATTTTTATCAGCCCTCCTTAGGACAGTCCCACACACATACTGTTTTCACTTTCCCAACTTTGTATGTGCACAGTATTGGGAGAATTTCTTCTTGTCTGAGGCTCTTTTTTGTCTTAAAAATGAAGCTAAAGATACTTTCCTCTACAAAATGAACAGAGGATATTTCATTTGGGGAAATTAAGCTTGGTATGTAAAATTAAACTCTTTTCTCTCCTAGAAACATGTAATAAAGGTTGAATAAATATTAGCTCCAACAATTTTACTTAACTTTCATTGCACAGTAACAATTGGTATATCATTACTGAAGAATAATGAATGATGAGAATATGATATAAATTAAAACTAAAAGAGAATTAATATTTTTATCTACGATGAAAAATGTAACCCCACTTCAAGAGTCATTTCTTCATTAATTAACGGGAAGAGCGGAAGAAGCATTTTAGGAGCTTTACAAAACAGGTTTGCCAAACTGCTTCTTCTGCAGGACATGTTACCTTCCAGATATCTGCCTGGCTCATTCCTTTGCTTTTCAGAACTCTATTCAAATGTCTTCTCTTCAGACTGTCTTTCCTATTTCTTACCATTCCCTTATTCTGCTTTATTTTTCTTCTTTTTTTTTTTAAATATTTTATTTATTTCTGAGAGAGAGAGAGAACGTGAGCAGCAGAGGGTCAGAGAGAGAGGGAGACACAAAATCCGAAACAGGATCCAGGCTCTGAGCTGTCAGCAGAGCCCAACATGTGGCCCGAACTCACAAACTGCGAGATCATGACCTGAGCCAAAGCCTGACACTTAACCGACTAAGCCACCCAGGCACTCCTGCTTTATTTTTCTTTGAACACTTACAACCATCAGCTAATATATTGATTTTTATTTATTGTATCTATCTCAAACTAAAATGTTATAAGCATGAGGGTAGAGACTTGTCTGTTAATTTCATATCTCCAAGAACCAGATAGGAAGGTGCTTGTCTTAGTCCATTCAGGCTGCTACCCAAAATACTACAGACTGGGAGGGCTACAAATAATCTTTATTTCTCATGGTTCTGGAGGTGGGAGGTCTGAGATCAAGGCACCAACATAGGCAGCTGAGACCCCTCTTCTGGACCATAGATTGGCAGGTTCTCCCTGTATCCTTGCAAGCTCCTTGGGGCCTGTTGTGAGGGCACTAACCCCAATCATGCGGGCTCCACACGCATGACCTTAGCACTTCCCAAAGGATCCTCTTCCTAATATCATCACTTCAAGTATTAGAATTTCAACATGTGAATTCTGGGGAGACACAACTATTCGGACCATAGCAGTGTCTAACATTAATTAGGTGCCAAATACTGGCTGGATGAATGCAATTTGAAGAGCATTAAAAGAGTATTCAATTCCCAAATGTATTTTCCTCACTGACTTTTGGAGTGCTAGAAATTCTTTCCAAACTGTGTTCTGAGGTACAGTAAAGGCACTTTCCCTGGGTGGATGCTCAAAAGGACATAGGAGAAGGAAGAGACACCACAGCTCTCACTCTCTCTCTCTCCATGCATATACAGAAGGCCATCTGAGGAGACTGTGGGACGACTCTATCTTCAAGTTGAAAGGTTTCACCAGAAACCAACTTTGCTGGCACCTTGATCTTGGACTGTCTACCTCCAGAACTGTGAGCAAATAAATTTCTGTTGTTCAAATCACCTGGTAAGTGGAATTTTCTTATGGTTGTACAAGTAGACTAATACAGCATGTCCATAAAAGATTGTAAACTTCAGTTATTTATTGCACCTTGAAACATTTACTAATCCTGGGGTAGGAGGGAGACTTAGAAATTGGGCCAAAGCTTCTAAAGGCAGAGTAAAATTTCTTGCAGTTTCCTAGTGCTTAGAGAACAAAACTACTAGGTGAGAGCGACAGCTTCAAGCATAAGTCATTCTACCAATCAACATACTGCAGATTCTAAAGCTCTAACAGTAGGAAGCTAGTGAGCTGGGGTGGGAAATTCTAAAGGAAAGAGATTAATCTCACACAGATTTCCACAGCTGAGGGGATCATGATCCACAAGGGTCTCAATCAAAAGGCTTAAAGGCCATATCCAAGAGTCGGGCTTAAACCAGATTTAAAGCAAGTTCTATTAAAAGTGCCACCTGGATAGTGATCAAGTGCAATCCTTAATTAGATTGAGATGATCAGTCCTGGCCTTATCTCCCAAACAAAGAAATGAGGAAACCTCTGTGGTAGAAGATAATACCAGTTAGAATGCATATTATTTTCATATGGAATATTTGGTATATAATAAGATATTATAAAGCAGAGGAAGAAGCAAGGATATCTGAAATAATCAAGAGAAGAAATGGAAATAGACTGGATCTGTAGTTTATTCAGAAATATGTTTAACATAGAGAACATACAAATAATTTGATTATAAGATCAAGAAAATATTCAGAGATGAAAAAAATAGATGAGAAAATAGAAAAATTTACAGGATAATTAGAATTAATTTTTTTAAAAATCCAATGACATCTCCAGAAAGAAAAACAAACTATAGTATCTGAAATTCAAATCTTGTCTAATGGTTGTCATAATGATTTGAACACAGTCGTTCAAGAGATTAATTACCTCCAAGACAAAACATAGAAGATATTAAAAATGAAGCACTAAAAATAACAAATAATGGGGAGAAGAGGCACCAGGGCATAAGATACACATGCAACATGTTTTAAACACTTAGTCTTTCTCTCTCTCTCTCTTTCTTAAATGGAAGTATTTTAAGTGAGGAAATGCTTTTTTATCTCCATGGTAATCTTAAAAATTGTAAAGTATATTATAAGTAAGACACTGAATCAATAAAAATTTGAATAATTACTTTTTGTTAATTGAAAGTCAGTAAAAATGGGAGAACAAAGAATATATAAGCTAGGTGGGCCAATGATAAATAGTGAAATAATAAATATAAACCCAAATATGTTAGTAACTAATTATATAAATGTAGTCCATATTCCAAAAAAAGTCTGATTGCCAGAATTAATGGAAAAATACTCCAATGTTGTTTAACAGAAACAACTTTAGATGTAGAGCACAGAAATACTGACCTTAAAATGATGACAGATATACTGTTAAAATCCATCCAAAGTCATATGTAGAGACTATACTAATATCAGACAAATTGTATGTTAAAGCAAGAAACACTTCCAGTGATGGATGGTATTATTTCAAAATTAAAAGTGGGTCAATACAATAGGAAGATGTAATCCTAAATGTAATTCATAGCTTCAAAGTATGTAAAAAAATACGACAGCCCCAAGAAGAGAAAAATCTACAGTCACTGTGGAAGATTTGAACAATATGTTCTTAATTTTAAGGAAAGGAAAAAAGTCTACTGACATGGATAACATAAACAAAAAAATTAACAAACATAGTCTGATTGATAAGATTGTACACTACACCAAAAAATGACAGAGCTTTAATTTTTTCAAGTGTATGTGGAACATATGATAAAACATATTTCAAAATAATGAAATTACCTGGAATATATTCTTTGACCACAACAGAATTAATACAAAAAAAGTTTAGCTTAAAAAGTTGTATTTTTAGGGGCACCTGGGTGGCTCAGTTGGTTAAGCATCCAACTTCAGCTCAGGTCATGGTCTCATAGTTTGTGAGTTCAAGCCCCATGTCAGGTTCTGTGCTGACAGCTTGCAACCTGGAGCCTACTTCAGATTCTGTGTCTCCCTCCCCCTCTGCTCCACCTCCACTCACACTCTGTCTCTCTCTCAAAAATAAAACTTAAAATAAAGTTGTTATTTTTAAAACTAGAGCATTTCTATAAAATTCATTGCTCAAACAAATAACAATTATGGTAGGATATTCTAAAGAACTGAAATATAGTGATTAAATAACACATCAAATTTGGAGAATTAAGCCAACATAGTGCTTAAAGAAAAAAATACAGAATATGGAATTCATATGTTAGGCAAAAATCGATGATTTACATTTGATCTTAAGTAGTAAATAACAGAAAGACAAAACAAGAAATGTAAAACAGAAGAAATATTTTTAATGAGTTTGAGTTTTGCATTGGGTTCTCTGCTGTCAGCACAGAGCCTGCTTCAGATCTTCCTTCTCCTTCTCTCTCTGCCTTTCCCCTGCTCATGTTCTATCTCCCCCTCTCTCAAAAATAAACAAACATTAAAAAAATATAAGAAAAGGAAAAGAAAGACAAATTGCCTATTTTAGAAATACAAAATTGGCATTGCTATAGATTTAAAAACCTATAAAGGACATTAAGAAAATAATATAAACAAATCTATGCTAATATATTTGACAATATATACAGAATAGAAAAATCTCTAGAGAAATCAAACTGAAGCTCAAAAAAATAGGAAATCTAAATGGAGAACTACACATTAAAGAAATATGTTTTAAAATCGTTTTCACAAGAAAGAAATCTTAAACAAACTCTATCGGAGAACAGAAAAGGCAGTGACCTGTCTTAGCCCTTTTAAGAGAACACCATGGTGATGTAGCCAAAATCTGCCACTGACATTTCAAGAAATAAAACTAGTGTGATTAATTCTGACACCTGAGATATACTGGGGCATAGATTAAATGCCATTAATAATCTACATTGGATCTTTAATTAAATCCATTTTAGATCTAGTTACACGATATAGAAAAAGGGAAAGGATGGATAAAAATGCTTAGAGGAACACCCACTGATGGGGGAGGGGGAAGAGAGAGATATACTGATATTAGTTATTGAGAGACAGCAAACCAAACTATTACAAACTATGTCTTTGAAAAACTGGCTTATGAGCTAGAAAGAAAACTAATAAAAGGTTAGCTGCAGTCTGCAAGCTATAGACAAAAAGCATTGTAGATCAAGGGAATGACATGTTCCAAAGTGTAAAAAGTATGAACTGTTTAGGGAAGACCACATGTTTTGGTACAGTTGATGAATGTCTACCAAATTAGATTTATCTCCTAAGAATTAGCTCATGTGTCACTTCTCAAAACACCTTTTTTAAACAAAGTTGAAGATAACACAAGGGAGTTCACCAACCATTAAGCATGAGATTATCTATCTATCTATCTATCTATCTATCTATCTATCTATATCACAATAGGAGATAAGGGTGGAAGTATAGGCAGGGTCTGAATCACTAAGAATAATTGCACATGAATTTTATTTAGGATAAAGAGCTGCTGACATATTTTAAGCATGAGTGTAACATGACCATATTTGTAATTTAGAAAGAAAAGTCTGGGAGCAGTAAATTGAATGAAAATAAGGGAAAGATCCTGAAAGGGAAACCATCCAGAAGGCTCTTGCTGAAATTCATGAAGATAATAATGAGAAATTGGTTAAAGTTAAGAGCGGAGTGATAGAAGTGAGTAGTTCTGTTCTATAAATGTTTAAGAAATAGAATGGATAGATTCAATGATTGTATGTGTTAGTAAGGAGATTTAAGAACTAAAAAAAATTCTGGTTTTGCCCTTTGGAAGCCCATAAAATCATCACAGGATAGTTTCAACAAAATATTTTTTACATTGAATGACAGCATGAGAGCATCTTTAAAGAGTTTTTTGAAAAAATTCAATTTTATATCCAGATACTAGTGGGACTAAATGCTCCTGAAATATTTTAGTAAAGCAGTCAGTGATGTCTATGTACTGCCTATAACTACCAATTAATAAACATCATTAACAAATGAATATTTTTTCTGAACACTGATAGGATTTGATGTCAACTCAATAAAACGGAGACTCTGTAATCCATAATTTACACCTAATTAGTGTTTAATCTTTTTTCAATCCTCTGATTTAATTACAAATGCTTAGTTCAGTGAAATGAAAATCTTTTTTGTCATTATTGTTCAGTTAAAATCAACAAGGTTTCCTGATAGATATAGATTACCAATACAGGTTTATCCTTTTATAATTACTCTAAAGATCAGGGCAACAAACAGAAGTCACTAATAGATCTTGAGTAAGAAGAATGACAAAGGTTTCTAAAACTTATTATATTGTTAATCTGCCCATCAGAATTCAAGGTTTATTCATTTTCTAAATGTGTTTCCCATTTCTCTTGGGAAATATAAGCTTCTCGAGTTAAATATGCTATGAAAATTAATGCATACACTAAATAATGTATTTAATACAGTTTGAAAATTTTTAACTATATTTGTCTCTAATTATCTCAAAACCTTTATGTATTTGATTAATTGATAGTGATAATACCAATTTTGATCAATATTGATATTTGCCAGGATTCCTTTTTTGTTAAAAATATATATACATTTCTAGGAGAGAGAGAGAGACCGCGTGAGCAGGGGAATGTCAGAGAGAGAGGGAGTCACAGACTCAGAAACAGGCTCCAGGCTCTGAGCTGGCAGCCAGCACAGAGCCCGACGCAGGGCCCGAACCCACGAACCGCAAGATCATGACCTAAGCGAAAGTCAGACACTCAACCGACTAAGCCACCCAGGCACCCCTAAGATTTCTTATTCAATAATAAAGAATGCTCCTAAAATTACATTAATTGATCAAATAATAAAATACATATATTTTACATGTTTACCTACAAAAAGAGTGAACTTTTTGAAATTATAAAATTGAGCATATTTAAATTAAAATTGATAGAATTGACTAGAAAGTTCAGATAACAGAAATTTAAAAAAAGGAAGGTGATCCAAAAATATTTAGTAGTTACACAATATATTAGATCTTTTCAAGTAAACTGGAGTATAGTCATTTCAGAAATAGTGTTAAAACAGACAGTAACCAAAATATTCCCTAACCATATGACACACAACTACAAATGCATACACTAATGCACACATACACACATCACATATAACATATTGAACACTGATGTTTATCTGTCCTTTTCCCTAACTTTTAGCCTAAACTGCACTGAGCCAACATTTCTTGCCTAAAATTTTGTTTTGGTGTCTCAAATAGCAGTTAATCTACTGAACTTTTATCAGAAACTGAGCAGTTTCTCTAAGCTTCTTAGGCAATGCAGCAATGGTTGACAGTTTGGTCCACTGATAATTTCAGTGGTCACTACCTACCACTTTCTTCAAAACCAGGGGTATTTTCAAATTGCATCAAATCAACAACAGTAAAAGTGGAGTCAGGAAAATATGAGAGATTGAATGCTTCTAAATTGACAATTCATTTGGCATCCGTATTCATGTCCATATTCTTTAAACATAAATATGTAACTTCTTACAACAGAAAACAATCAAATTCTTTTAGTTTAGTGTGTGTCAGCTATCTAAGAATACCAAATAAATATGTCTAATTGAGATGTTGATGAAATATCTGCGAATATTTCGGATTGAAATACTCAACTCTGAGAACCTCAGGCACATACCTGAGAGTATGGTTTATACATATAGATATAAATTCAAACACCAGTGTAGCAATATTAACACCTCTGCCAAATTCCAATGATTGTAGTTGTATTAGAGAGAAGTTCTTTGGAAAGAAAATCCAATTGATAGTGAGTTCATTAAATATTTCCCAATATCAAGAAGTCTGTCTATACATTTCCAATGATGTTCACTCAGATATTCAACAGCATCTCTGCAAATGACTTCAGATTATATTACTTGTGTTTACAAAATGTATGTAT
This sequence comes from Proteles cristata cristata, assembly GCA_017311185.1. Lineage (NCBI taxonomy): Eukaryota > Metazoa > Chordata > Mammalia > Carnivora > Hyaenidae > Proteles > Proteles cristata. The sequence goes on along the minus strand of JAESUZ010003908.1, from coordinate 160,159 downwards.
ATTAAAAGTCCAAGCCTCACATAACTATTTAAGGCAAAAATATATATTCAGAGAAAATGATGACAGCCTACTTATTTTAGTAGGAAAGCGATAGTTTTTCAAGATAACCCATTCATTCTTTTTTTAACTTTCTTTTACTTTTAAATTTTATTTAAATCCAAATTAGTTAACATAGTGTAATAATAGACAACTCTGTTCTTTCTAAAAGACTTTCCTTTCACAAGTTATTGGCTAGAACTAGATCACATGGCTTCTCCTAGCAGTAAAGACTAAAAAAGAAATGGGTCGCCTGGGTGGCTCAGTTGGTTAAGTGTCTGACTTCGGCTCAGGTCGTGCGTGATCTCACAGTTCATGAGTTTAAGCCCCACATTGAGCTCTGTGCCGACAGATCAGAGCCTGCAGCCTGCTTCAGATTCTGTGTCTCCCTCTCTCTCTGCTCCTCCTCTGCTCATGCTCTGTCTCTGTCTGTCTCTTAAAAAGAAATAAACATTAAAAAAAAAAAAAGAAAAGAAAAAAACATCAGAATCTTAGTTGGCTTAGAACAATCCTGCTCCATTATTGAGTATGAGCCTGCTGTGGCCCAAACATGTCAAATTCTATTGACAAAAAAATGAGGAAAAATGGACAAGTCACTAGCATTTTCTTTGACAGGTGATCTACTGCAACAAAATTTGATGCTAGCATTACATATCTTAAACATAGAGATAATAAACATTGTATTTTTAAATTAAATAGCTTTGCAAAATTCTTTTAAAATTGGGAGTTTAAAGTAAATCTAAATAAAATATAATAGATTTTCACTATTTCTTATACTATAAAAATCTATGTCACTTTTATTTTAAATTTAGCACACCCAATGATACAAAGTTTACTATTTGGAAGTTTTTATTAAATGCTAGTAGTGAGGGTGAAATACTGAATATGAATTCTTTGTGAGTGTTACTTTTCAAATAACAAAACTAGAGTGAAGTTATTCCTGTTGAAGTTTTTTCAAAAAACATTTCTTAATGCATCTAGAAACATATCATTTAGAAATTTTTAGGAGTAACATGTCTTAGTTAATATCACTCTATGTTTTTATCTTATTTACCATCATTTTACTTAAATGCAATGATAGTGTGGATAAATTAACATAGATAGGACCAGAAACAAAAATAGCCTACTGTTTTAAAACATACGGCCACAAGACAGAATTCCATTTAAGAAATCAAGTTATAATGCTTAAGTTAATAAAACTCTCATATCTCTCTAGAACAAGTTGAATGAATTAATTAATTGATTGGACAACCTCCGGCATATGCATGAGAGTAACACAGAAACACGTGCTTAATCTGTCAGAACCGGGGACATCACTACAGACATACCAGAACCACAGAACCAGCCATTCCCCTTGGAAAATAGGCTAAAGAAATACTTAACTGTGGTTAACTAAGTCCCATTCATGCCTATTTCCAACAACCACTCCTAGTTATAAACTGTCTCAGACAGACTTTTCATTTGGTTCACTTTTCTTTTTTATTTTTTCTTTGGTACATCAGTCTCTCCTGGGATTATTTTGGTTCAGTGAAATCTGACCCAGGAATTGTGTTTCTTTTTTTCTTTTTAATTTAATTCCAGTTAGTTAACATATAGTGTAATACTAATTTCAGGTGCAAAATTTAGTGATTCAATACTTCCATGCACCACCCAGTGGTCATCACAACAAGTGCCCTCCTTAATCCCCATCACCTATTTCACCCATCCTCCCACCCACATCCCCTCTGGTAACCATCAGTTTTTTCTCTGTAGTTACGAGTCTGTTTCTTGGTTTGCCTTTTTCTTTTCTCCCCCTTGCTAGGTTGTTATGTTTCTTAAATTCCACATATGAGTGAAATCATATAGGATTTCTATCTTTGATGTATTTCCTTAGCATTATGATCTCTAGCTTCATTTGTATGAGGTTGCTTTTTTTTTTTCCTGCCCAAATCTGGACTGTTCCTTTCCTTTTTCTTCTATTCTCATTAATCTCTGTCTCTCTCTCTCATTCTTTCTTGCTCAGCACTTAAGTTTGTTTTTTTTTTCCATTAAGAAGTAATCATTTTATTTTTCCCAACATGTAGTTTTAAAATGCAAGTAGCCCCTGGGGCGCCCGGGAGGCTTAGTTGGTTAAGCGTCCGACTTTCGCCCAGGTCATGATCTCACGGTTCGTGGGTTTGAGCCCCGCGTCGGGCTCTGTGCTGACTGCCAGCTCAGAGCCTGGAGACTGTTTCAGTCTGTGACTCCCTCTCTCTCTGACCCTCCCCTGCTCACGCTCTCTCTCTCTCTCCTAGAAATAAATAAAACATTTAAAAAATAAATAAAAAAATAAAATGCAAGTAGCCCCTAAAAAAAGACAAAAAACAAAAATCAAAACCCTTGTATTCTAGTTCTGGTAGAATCTGTGGATCTCTGGTATATAAATTTGCAAATTATCAGTTTATGGTTCCTACCTTTACAGTATAATGCTTTACATAGGCACATAGACAGCAGAAATCAACCCACAAGAGTTATCTGAGGATTATCTGAAAGTTTTTAAATGATATTCATAAGTGATTGTGTTAAAATTATCTTCCAGGGGAAATGTGTATTATAACATTCATTTTCTGGTTATTTCCTGTACTTTCAAGCATGACAGTATAAAATTGTCAAATAGGATTGGTTTTATATGTGATCCAGTTTTACTCCATTGGAGACATGTTAAATTAAAAATATTAGGTAGTAAAAACAGTAAAGCACTGAATTCGTCTAGTTTGCTAATACTGAGGCAAAGCTCTACTGAACAGGTGTGGAGAAAAGATGAGATTCATTTATCTAAGTAGTAGCTATAAGGAAAGATGCAATGGTTTAATTATGAGATAAAAAGTTTCATTTCTTTTTCAGTCTATATTCACATTAAATCAATTAAACCTATTAGGACATTTAAAGGAACATAATTGGATTACTGAGTTAAAACAGGACTTTAAAAAAAACTGTTTCAACTTAGAATAACTGATACTTAGGATATTCAATAGGTTTTATTTCTAATGCAAATGATTGGATTCCAATCTCTTCATAAGCAAGAGTTTAGATACGGAAGAAATATAGAGGTCATCTAGGACACTTGTTTATTTTTCAAATGAGGTCATTAAAGTTCATGAGCATTAATTTCACTGGGATTCATTACTAAATGGTGGCCAGGCTGTGACAATAATTTATATGCTGTTGCTCTCAGAATTTGAAGTTTTCCCTTTGATGTTTTAAAGAAGATTCTTACTATGAAATAACTGAGATGACATATTTTATATTGCCTTACATACCATAAAGCATGGTGATATTAAAGTTATTGTTACTATAAATTACATTATTCCCATATGAAAGAAAATGATTTGTTTGTTGTAAATATTGAAGAAAACCTAATATTTGGTGGTTTATTTACACACACACACACACACACACACATACACACACACACACACACACAAAGGTGACCAGAAAACATCAAACTGGTCAACTGGTACAAGGCTGGAGTTAGAAGTCTAGTTCAGAACTTAACAAAAATCCTGCCAAAAATGATGGAAGTCTAATTTACGCAGTGGGGGCATAGGGGGTGGAGGGAAGAGATAGATGTAAAAAATATTAAGAAGTGAGCATCTCAGCAATACCTATATTTGGATATTATTGTTAAACAGAAAGTTATAGATGGCATTCAATAAATGAACCAGAATGAGGAAAGAAAGGAGATAATTTTTGAAGACAACCAAATGACAAGATTAAAAACCTATTGATTTCAAGGTGCTTGTAGCATTCATATGATCAGGCTGTTCATAGATTTTAATCTTCAGATAGCACAACAGAGATATGATTTGCCCTTGTACACAGAGTTTGTTGTGATCACTATTTCACAAGAGTCAATATACAGGGAGTTTATACAGTCATGTGAAGAAAACAGAATAAAGAATTTCAAGGAGCACCCAATAGATGGAGACTGAAAAAACAGGGAAGGAAGCTGAGATTGAAGAGACAGAAATAGAAGAAAGCACAGAAAGTCAAGAATGTTCAAATGTTTTAAAGGAAGATGTTCCACAATTATCAACAGACAGCAAAGTATGAAGAATGATAGGAAACAAGATAAAGCCTTCTATTAACTCCAAAATTATACACATTGGGATGGTAGTTTGGATTCATTATGGTTTTTGGTTGTTGTTGTTGTTTTTTTTTTTGTCATTATTTATGGCACTATCTGCAAATTCAGGAATTTTGAAAATGAGTCTGTGAATCCTAATCTGGTAGAAATTCCTCTATATTATGGATATTTTAAAACCAAATATTTGAATATGTAAGGCTGAAAGAAACTGATGTTGAAGTAACTGTATGATTTCTGACACTACAGTGTTCTAACACTGAAAAAAGGTAACTTTAGTTTTTATTTCAAAATTAACATAATGGCAGTTATATACACTAGTTTTATATTAAAAGATTCAGAGTAGAGGAAGTGTTTTCATTTTGAGAATATATGTTTAATATGAATCCTGTGTTTAGTATGAGTAGCAATTTCTAAATATAGTAGCATAAGGAAAACTTGTTCATAAAAATTTTATTTATAATGAACAATATTTTTCTTTGCTTTAAATGACAGACATTAAGACTTTTAGTAATATTGTTTTTAATTATATTAGTCTTTCTCAGAGAGAAAGTAAAACAGGCATTTATGTTTTTGTGTAAATAGATAAATGTAGAAAAGAGCCCCCCACCACCATTTTTTTTTCATAAGCCACTTAGGAAAAGTCTCTGAAACAAACTTTTCATAAGTGGCTTTCCTGAACTGTTGATATCTACCAGTATATTTCAATAAGTTAAGAATTTTTAGAGTTAACCTTGACCAAAACAAACTGATTATAATTTATGTATTTCAACTTCATTGCTCATAATGTAGTTTCAACATTTAAAACTTAACAGCTTATTTTATTTATTTATTTTGAAAGAAAGACAGAGAGACTGAGAGAGAGAGACACAGTGAGAGAGAGCGAGCGTGTAAGATCATGACCTGAGCTGAAAGTAAAAGTCGGACACTTAACCGACTAAACCATCCAGGTGTCACCAACATTTAGTACTTTATTTATTTCTTTTTTATATTTTTAAAACTTACTCATATGAATTTTTAAGTTTTTTAATGTTTGTATTCATTTTTGAGAGACAGAGTGTGAGAGGGGGAGGGGCAGAGAGAGAGGAAGACACAGAATCTGAAGCAGGCTCCAGGCTCTGAGCTGTCAGCACAGAGCCTGACACAGGGCTTGAGCCCACAGACTGTGAGATCATGACCTGATCTGAAGTTGAATGCTTAACTGACTGAGCCACCCTGGTGCCCCTACATTTAGTACTTTATGTCACAGTATATAGTGAGAAAGTTTTAAGAGATTTTACAACATCTCTGCCACATATCACATCCATATAGCAAAATAACTTTTTAATTAGTTTTAAGTAATTTACCAAGAAAAGGAGCAAGTCCATAGATTCAATTATTTCCCTTAAAGTCTCAAAGTTATCAATTTATAGATTTCCAAAATAAAAAATAATCTTTGAAATATCTGACTGAAAGTTTAAAGCTAATCAACATTATTCATGGAAAATATAATTTTTCCAAGAATTTGAGACCTTTCCTGCAGATCAGAATCCTAAGTGATTCTTCGATGACATCAACACATACAGTTCCTTGATAATTGTGATGGTCAATTTTATGTGTCAGTTGGGTTAATGGGCGTCCAGATGTTTGCTTAAATGTTATTCTGGGTTTACTCATGAAGGTATTTCTGGATAAGATGAACATTTGTGTTTGTAAACTGAGTAAAGATTTCCTTATTCAGTGTTTGGAAGCTGGGGGGAGGAGACCCTGATCTAATCACTGCAAGGCCTATGTTGAATAAAAGACTGAGGAAGAAAGAATTTGCTGTTTCTACCTAATTGTCCTCCAGCTAGGTCATAGGTCTTCTTCTGCCCTTGGAGTAGAATTCAGATTGGAATTTACACTATCAGTTTTCCTGGTTCTCAGACCCTCTGATTTGAACTGGAACTCTACTATTCCTTCTCTTGGTCTCCAATTACAGATTGCAGATCTTCGCACTTCTGAGCTTTTACAACAGAATGAGCCTATTCCTTATAATAAATATCTTTGCACACATTTATCTATTCATCTATCTATTTATATCATTATATTGGACTGGTTCTCTTTGGAAAATACAGGTTTTGACACTGAGAACAATTCTAGAGGAACAGGATTTTAAGGGCAAGTTTTCTGAATTGGTTCTAAAGTTTCTAGAATTGACTATTTAACATGATTAGATTAAAGATGCTAAAAACTCTTTTCCCTCAGAAAAGAGAGCATGATAGTTCACACTATAGATTGTCAATAGAGATAGGCAAAATATCTCCATTGGATATTCTTAATCAATCACTGATAAGAAGCAAGGAATGGGTGAATCTGCAAAGGGTACTTTTGGACATTTTTGGAAAACTAACAAATATAGCAATGTTGACTCGTTGTTCCTAATGTCACTGGAAAAAATGGTGAAAGGAAAAGAGAAAATATGTGCAGCATGTATCTTTCAGAGGAAATATTTCTAGAATATAAAAATAACTTTTATGATTTAATAAGAAGGCAAACATTTTTTAATTTGCCAAATTTTTAAACTGAAAATTCACAAAGGCAATTACAGAGATAAAAAACAAACACATGAAAATATGTTCAATATCATTAATACATGAGAAATGCAAGTTAAACACAATGAAATACTACATTCATCCAATAAAATGGTTAAATTTTAAAAGGGCTGGACTTAGCACATGCTACCATAGGTGTGAAACAACAGCTGATGGGAACATACAATGATAAAACCATTTTGGAAAACTGTTAGGCAGTTTTTCAAAAAAGGTTAAATAAATACTCATCATCTGACTCAACCATTACACCCTTCAGTAATTAGCAAAGGGAAATGAAACCATATGTGTATAACTTGTAATGAAAGTTCATGGTGTTTTATTTTTAGTAGCCACAGTCTGAAAAAAAATGTATTCAAGAGCTCAAGAAGTAAAAGATGAACAAACTATATACTATTCTACATAAAAGAATATTATTCATTCTTAAAAGTACATGAAATACTGATACTACAAAATGGATGAACTTCAAAAGAATTATGCTGAATTAAGGAAGCCAGATAATTGATCAAAATTATAGGAATCGATTTATATAAATTCTAGAGATTCAAAACTAATCAATATGGACAGAAAGGAATGGATTTTGGTGAGGAAGAAAAAAGATGTGGGAGGAAGAAAGGCCAGATACAAGGATGCATGAACAAATAGGAATGTTGAATGTCTTGATTATTTTTACTTTGGTAGTGGTTTCATAGGTATTTGCATATATCAAAGTCACTAATTTGTAACATTACATATGTGATTTATTATACAGTAATTGCATACCGGTGAAGCTCTTAAAGTTATTATGTCACTATATGTAAGATTTCATTTACCTTCTTGACATTTCTAGTCCCCTCTCTTTGTTTATTTAATATTACCTTAATATTTATCATTATCTAAAAACATGTAATTTATTATTTTAACTTGCTTACAGCTAGGCATATATTTTATCTGTCTTGTCTACTGACTTATTTCTACTGACTAGAAAATTCCTCACCCAGAATAAATGCAAAGTAAATACTGTTGAATGAATAAATAAATGACAGAACAAGAGGCTATGAAAAATTGATAGTATTAATTATATGTCTCAGTAGGGTCGATGGATGGTTGGAGGTGGGTTGCTAGAAGTATTGTGAAAGAAGCCAAAGAGGAAATGCCCCAAAGATATATGCTTAAAAAGTTACTGGAGATATTACATTTATTGGCAATGATGATGGCTAAATTTAGACCACAGGGCTGAATAAACTAGGTCAGGCAGGAGAAGCATTATTTGAAGGGGGAGAAATCCAGATACTAAGAGGCCAGAATTTTGGAAATATATTCATTGTTACTGATATCAATGTTAAGATAAATTTAGTTGGAAAGAGTTATAGTGTGCCAAGGGCTAATAACTTCAAAGGGATAAAGTAAACTCTGTGATGACAGATTTCTGCAACCAGTAGGTACATCAGTGTGGATAAGCTTGTAATAGAAGATTCAGAGTTTCCTGGTTTTAGGAAGAAACATCTGCAGGCAGAATGTAACTTCTACAAGCAACCTACTTAAATTTTAGATAGCAGGAGAAGAAACAGCCCATCCTGAGAATGCTGCAAGGGAAACTGTGTTCTAAAAAAACAAGTCAGAACACAGTGAAAAGGAGAAAGCCAAAGCTTTCATTCTGAAAAGAGGTTAAGGGTATAGGAGTTTTGGTTGATGACTAACTTTGAAGACTATTTACAGAGCTTTGCTGAGATTTAAGGGAAATTTATAAGGGAAGCTGAAGGGGCAACAGGATGGAACAGATTTGACAAGCTCATGAAAGACATCACGGTAGGAGATGACTAACAGGAGCTTTGGCCCTCAGTAGAGGAATGAGGCCAGGTCAAATACCATCCGTATAAAATCACAGCCAGGGTATCATATATCTTGGCCTCACTTTTCACACACTCTGATTTTCAGATGGTGGACTCCAATGACAAAATCTAAATAGAAAAACTAAGGAACAAAAGATTGTGGTTCTTGCATCATAGAGAGGTCAGCCTTCTGAGACAGATGGCAGTACAGAATGGTAGAGAGTAAATTTGGAGGAGCAAGCGATGAGTTTGTAGCACAGAATCTTTCTGTGTTCCTCAATGATATACTTAACTTTTAAAAGATGTTAATTCTTCTCTAATTGTTTCATAAATCAATAGAATTTCCTTTAAAATTGCATTTGTATTTTGAGTACAGTTTGCATACATTTTGAATACATTTGTCTAAAATATTTTTTAAGTTAATTTACTTTTTGAGAAGGAGAGAGACAGAGAGAGAGAAGCAGAGAGAAAGGGGAGAGAGGAACCCGAGCAGGCTCCACACTGTCTGTGCAGAGCCTAACATGGGGTTTAAACTCACAAACCGTGAAATCATCACCTGAGCCAAATGCAAGAGACAGACATTAACCTACTGAGCCACCCAGGCATTCATAAAATATTTTTACGAAAGGATTAAGTTCCCTATTTGTTAAGCTGACTTGGAAATCTGAAGAATAGTATTTGCTTTACTAAAGAGTCTCTATGACATTATAGTAATAAAACTATTTTGGGACTATTTAAGAACACATGGTATATGCCACAGCAATAGAATAGAGACCTCAGAGATAGACCATGTATACATGAAAACTAGATGTAGGATAAATCTGGAATGTCTAATAAATAAGGAAGAGATGGAATGTGTTTTGTAGTGTTTAAAAAAATTGCTCACCCAATGTGGAAAAATTAACATGAACCTTGATAAACTTTTAGCTCCTGCTTTTCTTGCAGGAAGCTTGAAAATGGTGTTATCCTCACATTTATAACATAAAAAGCCAGACACAAAACACAGCTCTTCTGAAACCCAACAGAAAGCTGAGATCATAGGACAACTAACTAACCTGAACTTTAAAGAAATATGGGTGACTCCAAAGGAGGGATGGTGAGTATTACCTGGGGCAGATGTTGACATCCATAAAGCATGGAAGTCAATAAGATAATTCAACTAAAATTTATAATGAATTTCTACAAGCCAAGTGTGGACTAGACTAGCATTACGCAAGTCCTGGAAGCTACAGATGCAGACTGAATTTGTAGCCATTTTTAGTCTCTTCACCACAAACTTCTCTCAGTCTCCACAAGAAAGACTGGGAGGTGAATGGGAGTCCTGAGAAAGTCTCTGTCATGGGGTCCTCCTGGAAAAGTAAATAGCAGCTGTACAAGGAAAGGTATGAAGCCCCATTTGTACTCTCTCCCATGTTCCCTATGGAACAAGAGCTTCAGGCTACTTTAAGAAGGGCAACCAACCTGTTGACTGAAGACACAAGTGAAGACCCAATAGAATTTGTAAAGGTCCTGGGCCCAGAAAATGAGAGGTCTTAAGAGAGAGGGATAGGAGTGAGTAGAGTCATTTAGAAAGCCCCACCTCAGGTACCCAGGGCCACAGTTCCTGCAGAAAGCTGAAACACAACAATTCATCCTCTCTTTTCACACCATACCTACACCAGGCTAACAAATAGCAAGTAACAACTAACAGCAGTTAATTGTGAGGGAAGTTAGAGAGGGAGGAAATGTTCCCTGAGGAGGAATTACAAAGGGAAGACCTAAAGCTGAGGGCAGAGCAAACATTAAGAACAATTCACTGACAAGCCAGCCCCTGCACACATTACAGGGGAATTCTAGAAATATTTAAAGCTTGTGGTGCTCCGAGAGTTCTAATAGCAACTACAAAATCTAAATGTTGCTCAAATCCTAACTTAATTGACTAAAACCTCAGACTGGCAATATTTATAAAGGCGAAAGCCAACAAGTGCGCTCTGACAACACAGGAATTTTTATGTATCCTACAAGACCTATAGACATATGCATCCATGTAACCTGATGGTCTTCCTCTGAGAAAAATGTCTCCTAAAGGTCCATGAAAAGAATGTTCACTGTGGTAACAGGGAGTTGAGGAAAACTGGTTTCCATCACTAGGGTGATTGATACGGAAAGTGGGTTCATCTACCCCATTAAATTTATACTTGTTAAGAGCAAAATATAAGGTGCCTATACAGATTGGTGTTTAAATCTCAAAAGTACAGTGCTGTAAGAGAAAGAAAAAAAGACATCTATAGCAGAATATAGTTTTTAAATAAAAATACATGCACATAAACAAATTAAATATAAAAAACTAAAAAAGGAGGGCATGTATCAGTAAAATGACACACACCAAAGCCATTAGAATATATGATCATGTAAGGGAATGGGAATAGGAAATGATGAATAAAGTGAATAAACAGATAAAATAGGAGTTTTATAAGTAAAATAGGAGTGGACAATGAATTGACATCAGTACAGGAGAATTCTTAATTTAAATCTTTGAACTTGACTTTAATCAAATAAACACAGTAAATCCATAGTAGTCACTAAATTTATGGGGCTCTCTCTAGTTTGGTTACAGAAAAATATTTAGAAGCTCCTAAGATATCTTTGTGTGTGCCTGTGTGTGTGTGTGTGTGTGTGTGTGTGTGTACATGTCTATAGTTTAAAGAAGAAAATTTATCAGTTATCTATTATTTATGGTTTTTTACCTTAATTAATTGATGTCTAATGTCATTTAACACACAAAAGACATTTAAATAGGTGGTATTTCTCAACAGTGACACATGTTCAAATTTTATATTTAATAAGATTCATATTTACTAAGAGGAAATAATAAGACAACAGTAGTGTTTTCAATTATTTTTCTGACTCTGGAAAGCCTAGAGAATGAATCACAATCTGCTCTCCGTGAGAGCACTAAAGTAACCAGTCTGATGAGAGTTACAATGAAAGTTTAAGGAGTATAAATGAAATTCATGAAAAGATCTTCCTTTGGAGGCAATTACAGAGTTTCATAGTCTCCTGGCTTGCTGATAGGCTTACTCATACAAAATAGTGACATCTGGGACTGGGAAGTATTAGATATTAGACTCAATTCTCATTCACATACCAGTGTGCAGAAGCATGTTGTTTCCCAAATAAGAAGCATCACTTAGTACCATTATCCAAATATCCTCCCTAGAGGAAGACATGGACCTTGAATGTCTGGGAATGCCAAACAAAGCCCCAGAATGTTTATCTTGAATTTTTGTTAAAGAAAAAATGGACTCTTTTCAGTCATTTATTGATTACTGTGATCCCAGCCTCCAGTCATGTGTTGTCATATTGCCATTGCTTCACCAGTAGCCATATGTACTAGTTTACACTTAAATTAATTAAAGAAATACAATTTAAAAGTCAATTCTCCAGGCACAATAGTCACATTTCAAATGCTCAGTAGTCACTTGTGGCTAGCAGCACCCATACTGACTGCAACTTTAGGTTATTCCCATCATCACAGAAACAGCATTGTTGTAAAGCATACACATTGATTGGTTGCTAAAAAGAGAACAACCTACTGATTTCACAAAGCATCTGTCATGCTGATAATGTAGAGAAATATTCCCAGAATCTGTGGTCTATGAATTTTAGTGTTAGCATCCGACATGGAAACAGCCACGCTAAATGAGGGTGAGTTACACAGATAAAAAAAGCACATGCAATTCAATGAAAGGTAACTAATAAAAGGAATATGAAATGTATTTAAGAGACATAAGCCGACTGAATTGTGAAGCCTCTTTTATGACATAAAATATATAGGTGCATATATGTATCTGTAGGTGCATATACGCACTGCCAGTGCAGAGCCCGACACAGGGCTTGAACTGATAAAACCATGAGATCATGACCTGAGTGGAAACCAAGAGTTGGACGCTTAACCAACTGAGCCACCCAGGCACCCCCAAATAAATTTCATAAAAAGATATATAGTAACACGATTTAGTAATCTATGTAACACCAAAAACAGATAAAACTTCCCATAACAAGATTTTTTTAAAAAACAAATTTTATTTAAAAAGTACCATTATTGGGGCACCTGGGTGGCTCAGTCGGTTAAGCATTCGACTTCAGCTCAGGTCATGATCTCGCAGTTCGTGGGTCTGAGCCCAATGTCGGGCTCTGTGCTCACAGCCAGCTCAGAGCCTGGAGTCTGTTTCAGATTCTGTGTCTCCCTCTCTCTCTGCCCCTCCCCTGCTCACGCTGTCTCTCGCTCTCTCTTAGAAATAAATAAAACATTTAAAAAATTTTTTTAAAAAGAAAGAAAAAATACCATTATCAAAGACTTTTCACACTTTGATGAAAGTTTTAATGTTATTGATTTTCCAAAGTACTTATGTACAGAGTAAGACTTCCATGTAAGATTATTGTTAGTAAGTATATATCACATTTTTTGGTTTCCTCTCTGAGTCCTATCTGTAAGAAAGTTTGATGACAAAGGCAAATGATGCCTGTAAATTGTTTCATTGATATTCCTTTAATAGAAATGACATGCAAACAGTTTTCTTTTTCTTTTAAATTATTTTTTAATGTTTTATTTATTTCTGAGAGAGACAGAGAGAGAGAGACAGAGAGAGAAAGAGAGAGAGACAGAGTCAGCATGGGAGGGTCAGAGAGAGAGAGGGAGATAAAGAATCTGAAATAGCCTCCAGGCTCTGAGCTGGCTGTCAGCACAGAGCCTGACATGGGGCTCGAACCCACAAACTGTGAGATCATGACCTGAGCTGAAGTCAGACGCTTAATCGACTGAACCACCCCAGGAGCCTGCAAACAGTTTTCTTTTGAGAGTTTTTCTTTTGACATTTTCTTTCCATATTACATATAAAAATCAATTACTAGTTGAGGTCAATACTCATGAAACCATTTTTATTTGTTTTCTTTATTTTATTTTATTTTACAATTTATTGGTTCTAAAGGGAGTGGCTGGCATCCATGAAAAATAAAGCATGCAAACTAATAATGTTTGAATTAACATTTAGTCAAATAACTAAAAAAAATTGAAGCCAATGGTTGGACTCATACCAAGGACTAACTAAATACACAGAACGTAATTTTAGAAATAGAGGCATTATAAACATTATGGTTAAGATTTAAAAAAATTGATAAAAGCCAAGAGGAAATAAAATAACTAGAAAACAATATGCCAATTAAAACATGAAATTGCTTACAATTGTCTAGGTTGTTTGATAGGTCTTACATGGGATCTGCTTATGTCACGTAATCATTTTCCTGATCAAAGTTCTGTGCCAGTTATCTACTTATTGTCTCTTAACTCCAAATTCACATTGCATTTTCTGCTGTGTGAAGTGAGAGCTGTGTCTCTGAGACATTTTTCCTTTGCCAGTTGGCATAATGTTAAGCTTTGTCAGTAGAGATTACTAGAGAGACAGCAGGAAGAAGGGTTTTCTTTCCTTTCTCCAATGCACTCATGTGGCTGGCTCCCACAGCAAACAAGGCCTCCCTGCCATCTAACTCTTGCACCATAGATGGCTTCTACATATTCCAACACCTTCAGTATATGGTGATTAGCAGTACCCAGAAACCAACAGCTTCCTGTAGGATACCCCCTACCAAGGTAGCAGAGTACCGCTAGCTTACTCTAGGATCCTGAGAGCAAGTTCCTGAGAATAGATTCCCCACCCGGTAAGTTCAGCCAGAAAGCATCATAACTTCTTCACTCCTCAGTGCATCACCACCCTAACCTCTCTAACAATTTCTGGATCTGAGCTTTGTTCTATATTCTTTATAGTTACTTTTATTTTTTCAGCCATTCCCACATTACTCAAATCCCGTGTTATAGTTAATAATTCTTTATATTGACCTTTCTCTGTTCAAATTATTGTGTGGTTTCTTTCTCCTGACCAAACTATGACTGATATACCATCTAAAGCCATTTATTTCTGAAGGGTTATTAAGACTCTTAGTTTTACATTTCCTGATATAATGGCAGTCCATGTCTTAAATCTTTTCAGCTAGGACACATTTAGCCATGGATCAATACTCTAAAGATTAAGTGCTGCTTTAGTGTTCAAAAGTATTTAATAGGGTTTTTTAAGGCATTTTCCTTTTCTGGTATATTTTCCAGAAGACAAATTCTTTACTCTCAGGTCATTTAGGGCCTATTGCAAGAATGTGAAGAAAGGAAATTTGTACCTGTTGATGATAAGACTGGATGTGATGCATGAGTCCTATGCATAATTTGTGATTCTTTGTGTATTCTTGAGAAAAGAGTCTAAAATCTGGAATCTCATGGGGTAACTTGTGTCAAACTTAATAGTGAAAGTGATTAACTCTGGAGAATGTGGACCTCATGGACATGAAGGCCAGAAGCAGCACTCTTCGGCAAGGAAGCACAAGTGCATCAGCTTACTGTGCTAACATAGTTTGAAATGTCACTGGTTCTCTCTTCTTTTCCTAAGTAGTAAGGATGATTGAAACAATTAAGTCTATTAGTAAGTGGTTAGACTTTTCAAATTTCCTTATTTAAAAGCCCAATAAAATGAATGTCTCTATCATTGGAAACTTAAGTTGTAACTACTCAGTCTAGGACAAAAAAATCAAGTCACAGTTTTGCTTCAGTCAGACCTAGAGCTCTCCAGAAAAGAAGAGCTTCTTCATCCTGAAAATAGTACGAAAAAGAAAGAAAAGAAAGAAAGAAAGAAAGAAAGAAAGAAAGAAAGAAAGAAAGAAAGAAAGAAAGAGAAAGAAAGAGATTGATTTTCAAAACCCATACCAGGTAAGTGGTTGTTGAAATCTATCTGGAGGTGTTCAAAGGGACACTGAGGTTTGGATAACTATCCATGTTCCACCTTTACATTTTTGCTAGGATAATCATCATGATAGATGATATACATGCCAAGAGACATTTAGCAACCCTAGGGTTGAATTATGTTCCCCTCAAAATTCACATGATGAAGTTGTAACCTCCAATGGCTCTGAATGTGACCTTATTTGAAGGCTGGGTCTTTATGGAGGTAATCAAGTGAAAATCAGGCAATTAGGGTAGGGCCTTATACAGTAGGAATAATAATACAAAGGAGAAATTTGGATATGGAGAAAGAAGATGGTGTGAATGTGCAGGGAGAAGATGGCTATTTAGAAGCCAAGGAAAGAATCTTGGAACAGATGCTTCATTCACGGCACTCAGAAAGAATCAACATTGCCAACACATTGACCTTAGATTTATAGCCTCTCTTAGAATGGCAAAAATACATACATACATACATAATTATATTTTTCTGATTAAGCCACCCAGTCTTTGGTACTTTTAATGGAAGTTGTAGCAAACTAATAAACCATTTATGTCTTTCTAAATTAATGACACATAATACTACCTTCCATATTTTAAACACTATAAAAATGATAAGGTACTTTCATTTACTCTTCTCTTGTTAGTTAATATTTAAGAGATATACCTTTGAATATTGTTTTGGCTCATATATTTTCAATGCTATGTAGAATTTTTGTTCACTTTCAGAATATTACCTTCCCTACTTTCTCGTGTGTTGAGATTGTGGACATGGTCTTGCAAGTGAGGGGCAGTTCAGTTGCATTAGCATAAAAGCAATCTAAGCTTATGGGAATTTGTGGGAACTGGACGCTCCCTCCACTTAGAAAACCTGGGGAGTGTTGATACTGTGGGTAACTTCCTACTGGAGTGAGGGGTAAGCCTTACTTTCCATAGGAGCTGTTTGTACAGGTAACCTCTTGTAGCAGTGGAGGGGCAGGTAGTTGGGTGGAAGGGGCAGTCTCTGCACCCAGTTTACCCATTGACAGGTAGACCTGACAGAATTAACTATGGGAAATTAAAGCAGGTAATCTTGGTTGTCTTTCCACATGCTTATAAATAGATATTTTGACCTGAATGTCTCTTGAAGTTATTATTATTTAAAGTCTAAGAGAATTATTTTATTTTTAAACCTTTTAAAAAAGATGTATTTATTTATTTTGAGAGAGAGAGAGAGACAGAGAGAGAGAAAGAGCATGCACTGGTTGGAAATAGGCAGAGAGAGAGGGGGAGAGAGAGAGAAAGAGAGAGAGAGAGAATCCCAAACAGGCTTCGTGCTGTCAGCACAGAGCCTGATGAGCTTGTGAACCATAAGATCATGATCTGAGCGGAAATCAAAAGTCAGACGCTTAACCAACTGAGCTACCCAGGCACCCCTGAGAGTATTATCTTGTTGAAGTACTGGGTAAGGCTTTACCATGATACAATGTAAATACTTCTTCCTTCTACATTTCCTGATCTCTCAGGAGAATTATCTTGTTCTATTCTGATTTTCTTCTTCATGTATTTCAAATGCAGATATGATCTTTGCTTTTCATTGCTAACTTTATTTTCATTTCAGTACTCTTCTCAGTATCCAGTATTCTCTATTCTTTTTCATTTTTTACTTTTTGTCATTTTTAATCCTTTTCCCTCTGATTTCTATTACATTTTGTCACCTACTTTTTTCCAGCTTTTATATCACACATATTCTTGTCACAGGATGTGCTTTCTCTTCGTAGTGTTAAATATCCCGATTGTTTTATCATCTGTTTTCATCCATTTATCTTGAGTGCTCTTCAACTGTTATTTGTCTTGCATGTTTTGCACGTTAAAATAATACTTCTGTATTGATGGTATTAGTTTTTTCCTTTTTAAAACAATTATCCTTGAAGCAGGAGAAATTTATTCAGATTATGCATTCACAACCTTCTTGAGTGGCGGTGAAGTAAAAATCTGCTTTTCAAAAGGCTAGTATTTTCCTTTTATGTTGTAGTTTTGTTTCTAAGAGTGTTTATATTTTATTTCTCCCTAAACAACTAACACAGGAGCTGAGCATTTCACGCAGTGGAGAGTCTTCCCACTCTCTCTCTCTCCGCCTTTTTGCCAACAAATGCAGTGCCTCGGAGACTGACTGCTCTTTGAAAATATGGCTTGTCTTTGAATATTCTCATTTGGCCAATCCCAGTGCCTCTCAAATTTAACGTGAACGCACATCATTTAATAATTTTGCTGCAATGTAGATTTGGGCTAAATACGGCTCAGAGCTTGTGATTCTAATTTCTAACCATCTCCATAGTGATGCTGATACTTGGCTTCTCAGACCCACACTTTCAATTGCAGGAGCTTAGCCTGGTCTGGTTTTTGACACCCATTAGTTGTACAAAAGATGCTGCAAAATTGTTATACCCTTATGTCCAAATATTTTGGAAATTATATCTCACCACATGTAGCTTTCCTTTTTGTAAGTTTACTAAGAGCTGCATTCATGGCATTTGCTCTCCATTCCTTCAATGGATATTATCTGTTCTTTGGTTACCTTGTCTGTGCTTTAAGCCAACTTCATGTGTATTAAATGAGGAATTTGTCTTTTTATTCTCCATTCTTATTTTGCAAGATTTCTAGGGAGAATAGGAAAAAGCCTAAATGACATCTTAAAATCTTAATTCTTTTTCATAGCTTTATAACTGCATTTTACTGTAGTCAGAAAAGGTCACCAATATTGTTTACATTTTTTAAATGATTGAAAACTAACTTATAGACTGGTTAATAGACAAACATGTATTCTTTAACTACTAAATTGAATTTTTAAATTATATGTTCAAAATTTTATGTACATATTGATTTTTGTTTGCTTGAGCTATTAAATCTTGAACAAGGTTCAATAAAATCTTCTAAAATAATGATAGCTTTCAATACCTACTTGTCTTTTTACAGTTTTGGTTTATATAGAGAATTTTCACAGGAATGTAGAAAATTATTTTACACAAATTTAGTATGACTACTATTTTATTTGTCATTATTTATAGCATCTTATTTTTAACTTTCATGACTTACCTACACTTATTATTTCTAAATATATGTAATCATATTATATATATTTTATAGTGGTTTGTAGAATATATATTTTTATTACTTTAGTGCTCACCCCAGACAGTTAAAAATAAATGTTTGATGTAAGAAAGTAAAATAAATCACACATTTATCCATCTCTTGTTAATAGTACAAGTGCCATAAAATACTTTAATTCCAATTACCATCTGTATTATTTTGCAACAGCTGTTAGAACAAGGTATCACAGACTGGGTAGCTGAGACAAAAATTATTTTCTCACATTTTTGGAAATGAAAGTCCAACGTCAAGGTACTGGCAAGGTTAGTTCCTTCTGAGGGTGAGGAAGAATCTGTGCCATGCCTTTCTCCTTGGCCTGGAGATGGCTGTCTTCATCTTGCATCTTCACATCATCTTCCTTATGTATGTATTTGTATGTATGTATTTGTGTCTAGATTTCCTCTTGTTATAAGGATATCAGTCATACTGCTCTAGGGTGCATCCTAATGGATTCATATTAACTTACTTGTCTTTGTAAAGACTGTCCCCTATTACAGTCTCTTTCATAAGCATTGGGGGTTAAGACTTCACAATAGGAATTTTGAGTGGGACACAAATCAGTGCATAAGACCACTCTTAAAAATTTGCCTGTTATTTTTAACTAGAAAAATTATTTTAAACATTTTTAATAAAATAAATTATACATTATATTCAGCCAATGTAATCTCAAATTTTACTACTTATTTATATACACCTTTTAAAAATAATTTGTTGAGATGTATACTATCAGTAGAATAGTCCTTGACTGTCTTTTGCTTCATTTAAGGTTTGTTATACTTTAAATTCTTTAGATCTATAAGTATGTATCTAACATCTATAAATTGAATTATCTTTATTTACCCTATTTTTGATATGTTCTTATCTGATTTTAAGGAAAATTTCTTTAAAAAATCAGTATCAATTATGTCATTAAATAAGTATTTCTTCTCCATTATTACAATTTTCTTATATAAATTTGAATACATATATTACTCTACCTCATTCTAACCTCTGTTTTATAATTTCTCTTTCATATCCTTTACTCCTGTATTTTTGTGCTGCATTTGAGTATTTTCTAAAAATCTATCTTCTAGTTCACCAATCTGCTTTCAACTATTTATAATTGCAATGATTCTTCAAATATTTTAAATAATCTTTATGGAGACATCATTTAGGCACAAAAAATTACCTATTTAAACTATACAAATTGTTGAATTTTGAAAACTACTACCTCACCAGAACAAGCAATATGTAGAGTATTTCTCAGTCAACATATAGAATATATCTATCATCCAAATTTTTCCTCAGGTTCCTTTCCATACAATCCCCCATGTCTCTTCCACTCTTTACTCAGAAAACCACTCATGTTCAGTTTGAAGTTTCTAGAATTCCGTATACAAAGAATCAGGCCACACTCACTCTTCTGTGTTTGTTTTATTTACTATACTGTTTTCTGAGATTTATCCATGTTGCTGTATATGTCAAGTTTTTGGGGTTTTTTTGTTGTTGTTCATATGCCAAGTTTAATTCTTTACCTGATGGTAGAAAGTAACACATGAAAAGATGCATCATGACCCACTCACTAGAATGGTCAACATTAAAAAAGACTAACAATGCTAAAAGATAATGCAGATGCAGAGTGCCTAGAACTTTTATATACCAATGGTGAGAAGAGAAAATTATATAACCATCTTGGATAAAAGTTTCTTATAATATTTCTTAATTTCTTATAAAATTAAGTGTAAATCTGTTTACATGACCCAAGTACTTAACCAAGAGAAATAAAAACATGTCAATACATATGTAAAAATATGTATACATGCATATTAACATATATTTTGTATGAGACTATTTACAGAACTATTTATTATTATTAACTAAAACCCAGAATCAATTATGTTTTATTTTGTTTAACTACTAGAAGTAATATTTAATTGAATTTCAAAGTTTTCTAAGTTTTGATGCTTTTTCATTACTCAGATTTTAATATTTTTTTGCTTCTGTTATTGTTTTTTAGTTATAAATCATTTTAAATTAACTTATTTATCTTTCCAATAATTCTGTTTGAAGTCCTTAGATGTCTAATTTAGGGATTTTCATGGTTTTATTGATTCTCTCTCTCATGGTGGTTTGATTTCTTGTCAGGGGTGTAATTGTTAAAACTGATTATTTGTTTTGAGTTCTGTTAATGACAATACTGTAAGTTATGCCCGCAAGTATCTCCTTTTTACTGCATACCCTGTGAAAATCTATTAGGCCACCTTATTCCAACAGGATCAATTTATGTTAATGTCCAAATAATGCTGGCAATATCAATTTTATATGATATTGGTACTTTGCTCATGGCTAGAACACTGATTTTAAATTTTCAGAACATTATTTTTTAAACGCAAAGTCTAAATTAAAAGAAAATTTTCCTTTTTTTTCCTTTCTCTGCCAGTGGCTAGAATATTTTCTAGCCTTCATTATGTTTTCTGCGTGTAGCACTTTGAGTATCTTGGTTTTTCAGGGGGAGGAATTTTAATTTTCTGTCTTGGTTGTTTGTACCCAAGTATTTGCCTTTTATAACCCATATGATCATTAAAGTCCAGGCTTCCAGGTCGCCAAATTCATTGGCACTTTAGTATCAGCTTACTGTTTGGTTTTTAGTTTACTCTTTATTTTGGGGGTCTTGGATTTGTACTGAATTTTTTTTTAATTTTTTTTAATGTTTTATTTATTTCTAGGAGAGAGAGAGAGACAGCGTGAGCAGGGGAGGGTCAGAGAGAGAGGGAGTCACAGACTGAAACAGGCTCCAGGCTCTGAGCTGGCAGTCAGCACAGAACCCGACACGGGGCTCGAACCCACAAACCGCGAGACCATGACCCAAGCAAAAGTCGGACGCTTAACCGACTAAGCCACCCAAGCGCCCCGTGTACTGAATTTTTGGTAAATGTACCAATGTGTTTAAAACTTGTTTATGTAAATCAAGACTTTATAGTATTTAAAACATTGCTCTTAAAGGGATAGCTTTTCAGATGGTCTACTTCATATTTGCCAGAAAATGTGACTTTCTACTAATTTGCTTAATCCAGATTTTGGTAAATTGGTATATTATTTGTTCACAATGATATTCTCCTTCATTGCCCTTGGTGTAGTCAGAGTATGTTTTCCAGATGCATTAAATTTGAGTTTGGCCATACAATCTATTTGCATTAATGGTATCTGAACAGACAGACATGTTGTACTCTCAATCTTAGATAACATTTCAAATACATTTGAATGGTTGAGCTGATTCTTTATTTGAGGCTTGGAATAAGATGATATACACAAAGGCTGGAAAAGCTACAACTGACCCACACAAGCCCTCCTAAACACAAGTGAATAAGTGAATGTTTGTAACTATTAGCCGTAATCAATTTGGGATTGTGTGCTGCCACAGCAAATACTGACTAATAAGGAGTCTGACTTCATTTCATCTTGGTTTTTGTTTCTCTCACTGTTGATAAGACTGACACTTTGCTACACTTTCTTATGGCTTTCTTTTTCTTTGATAAACAATAAAAATAAAAGGAGAGGAAAGAAGAATATAAACCAATATACTAATAAAAATAGAAATGTGGTAGCCATGCATTCAGCCATATACATAATTGCATTAAATGTAAATTGAGTAAATTCTCCATGTAAAAGATTAACATTATCAAGCTTCAGTAAAGAAAAATTAAACCTAACTATGCCGTTTTCAACATGCATATTTTAAATATAATGATGTTACATAAAGAGGAAAGAAAAAGGACAAAAAGAGATATACCTTTTAAGCAATAAAGTAATGTTTATTTATTTTATTATTATTATTTTTTAATGTTTTTTATTTTTGAGAGAGAGATAGAGAGCAAGGAGGGGAGGGGCAGAGAGAGAGGGAGAGACAGAATCAGAAGCAGGCTCCAGGCTCTGGGCTGTCAGCACAGAGCCTGAAGCGGGGCTCCAATCCACAGATCATGAGATCCTGACCTGAGCCGAAGTCGGCCTCCAAACCAACTGAGCCAATCAGGTACCCCAAGGTTTAAAGCAAGTAGTATTATTAAAGATAAATATTGTTATCTTCAACATTATTGTAAATACTTGTTTCCTTTGTACAGATCTTTTGCAGTTACTTGAATATTTTGTGATAATTAGTTTAATTAACAGAGGAATAAAATGCCCAATTTTATACCTGGGCAGGTGAGGTAGAGCACAATTAAACTGTAATATGTCATATTATCCTGAAAGACACAAAATAATTGTCAACTAACTCATACTATGCATCTCTCTCTGTTCTTTCAAGAATCTCCTATTATTATACATGAGCATCTGATATATAAGCCAAACAACTAAATAGTGAAATCTGGTAATTACCAGCAACACTTAATTTCTCTCAGAAGCATAATACTGAATTTAAGAAGTCAAACACAGTGATTTAATTTGGACAAAGTTTAAGGACCTGGAAAAATGACCCATGTAGGAAAAAAAATCAGAACACTGGTTACCCATGGAGGAGAAAGTTTGCAACAGGAAAGAGGCATGAGGGAGCTTCTGGAGTTCTCACAAAGAAATTTGTTTCTTGGGGCGCCTGGGTGGCTTAGTCGGTTAAGAGTCCGACTTTTGCTTAGGTCATGATCTTGCGGTCCGTGGGTTCGAGCCCCGCATCAGGCTCTGTGCTGACTGCCAGCTCAGAGCCTGGAGCCTGTTTCAGTCTGTGACTCCCTCTCTCTCTGACCCTCCCCTGCTCATGCTGTCTCTCTCTCTCTCTCCTAGAAATAAATAAAACATTAAAAAAAAAGAAAGAAATTTGTTTCTTGATCTACATGATTGCTAAGCAGATAAATTCACTTTAAGGAAATTCGTCAAGTTGTACAATTATGAGTTGTACACTTTTCTATGTATGTAATATTTTATATTTTCAATAACTGAAATACAATGTTTTTAAAATATTTTGGGGGACCAAAATGATCACAAAACAATACTTAAACTGCTAAACTTTACATATTTTCAATGTATTGGTGCCAGTAAAATAATCAAAACATTTATTTATTTATTTATTTATTTATTTTAATTTATTTCTGAGAGAGAGACAGAGAGACAGTATGAGCAGGGGAGGGTCAGAGAGAGAGGGAGACACAGAATCTGAAGCAGCTCCAGGGCCTGAGCTGGCTGTCAGCACAGAGCCCGACGCGGGGCTTGAACCCACAAACTGTGAGATCATGACCTGAGCTGAAGTCGGACACTCAACCGACTAAGCCACCCAGGTGCCCCAAAATATTTATTTATTTTTAATTATTGTTGGTCTTTTCATTATTTCAAGATAACTTATTAGTAATATTTCTTTAAAAAATTTTTTAACATTTATTTATTTTTTTTAGAGACCAAACATGAGCAGGGAAGGGGCAGAGAGAGAGAGAGAGGGAAACACAGAATCTGAAGAAAGCTCCAGGCTCTAGGCTGTCAGCAAAGAGCCCAACACAGGGCTCAAACTCACAGACTGTGAGATCATGACCTGAGCCAAAATAAGACATTTAACCAACCAAGCTACACAGGTGCCTCTATTAATAATATTCTAAAGCGTTTTTCAGTATCTGCAACTTTTGATATAAAGTGTTGGCATAAAGCTGGGGAAGCACATAGATCTAGAAGGAAAAAATAAATGAGGTAGAAACTGTTGTCTGGTACATAGTTTTAAATAATAAAATGTAAATTTCATGAGGAATTTTTTTCTCTGAATCAGTATGAACAGGAACAATTTTCTAGTGGAAGATTAAAAAAATAAGAAGATAAATGAAATAAAAGCCAAACATCTGAAGGAGGTAAATACATTTTAAAAAATTAAAACAGAGCATTGGCATGACAGGATTAATGTCCGCAGCTTCAGTGTCAAAAAGAAATATGGGAAAGAATTAACAATACATGAAGCATGAATATAAACCACCTAAAACAAATGTTCGACAAGAGGATAAATGGAATGTGAAACACTCTGTCCTTAGCCTCAGAGATGAAACAATAATTGAGAAGATTATGTTTTGTGATCCAGTGTGATAAATTCTATTGACAGAGACAAAAGGCTGGTCACGGAGCAGAAACAAAACCTCCACTTCAGATATGGCATTTTAAATGGAAGGACCAATGTAAACCTTAAAACAACTTAGGTATTCTTGAATTTACAGTAAATAAGGCTCAGGAATATTTACAAGTTGCACTTGATACTTTACGGAAGATTTTTGTATATATGTATATATGTATGCATATATATATACATGTTGAATATGTGTATCATAAACCTTTTTCTTAAGAAAAAATTGATGCAGATTTTAACCCTGACCATAATTGATGGTTTAATAGTTAATGTTCTATAATATATTAAAGAGACTAAAAGGGAAATTTCTTTTGAATTACTGATATTGTAAGAACAT
This sequence comes from Proteles cristata cristata, assembly GCA_017311185.1. NCBI lineage: Eukaryota > Metazoa > Chordata > Mammalia > Carnivora > Hyaenidae > Proteles > Proteles cristata. The sequence goes on along the minus strand of JAESUZ010003908.1, from coordinate 135,308 downwards.
AATTTTTTATCTATTCCACTTTTTTTTTCTTTTTCTAAGTTATCGTAAGTTTCAATCAATTGTTTATATGTATAGGGAGGATTAAAAATCTGACATATATTTCAGGTAAAACACACACCAATCTATAGAAGCTCAGGATTGGAAGTAGTTAGATACAAGAATAATTGTTAGAGCAAGTAAAAACACGAAATTCACTTAAATGTAAAATGATTTTTAAATCATTTAAGGCAAAGCAAAAATTCCCTTATGCCGAAATGCTTTAATAAGTAAATAATATATCCAATCTAATTTCAACGTATGTTCTAAGAACAAAAATGCAGAAATGAATAAAAGTAAAAATAAGAATGCAATGTAGTTCTTGAATGGAACATCATATAATGGTGGAAACATAAAAAAGAAATACAAATTGAATTCAATTTGATAAATTCTTATGTTGCCAAGGGAGCAAAAGAAGGCAACATTCTGAGACATGAGGTCTTAAATGAAGGCCTAAATGAAGATGTACTTTAGCAGGGAGTCTATTATAGTAGAGTCTAGAGGTCAATGCCTGTGAAGCAGTGTGAAGGAAGAGGTGTGAAGCATAACAGTCATGTTAAGATGGATTGTGAGATAGGACTACAGCCTCAGATAGGCATAACTACAGTGGGATTTTTGCATGCAGGACAATAACATTAAAATATAGACTCTTTTTCTGAAAGTGGACAATTTCACATAAAATGTTTAATTAAGAAACATATATATTTTATGCTTTAAAGGGATTATATTTGGGGGTGCCTTGAAAATTTGGTCAGTAATATTTCCAGAGAACAGAGAGACTAAATGTTATATCATTAAGGTTTATTATTATAGCTATTTGTTTAATACTTCATGCTAAATAGTTATTGTATATTTATAACTATATAAAATTGTTATATTATAAATAATATAGATTACTATAACTATTGTTGATTAAGTAATTTTGAATAATTAATCACTGCCAGACAAGTATAAGAGTAATGAAAGAAGAACACAAATCTCAAAAGTATTTGAGACGCGCTTATAATCACATCCAGTCTGCTGGGAATACGCTCCTTATTGAGTTGCAGTTTTATTTATTTCTCATGGAAGTCTTTCCAGGGATTTTACACATGTTTTAATCACCACCTACATGTATTTGAAATAACCTAAGCTCTTGGAATAAAATGGTCAGACAGAAAGTGTCTCTGTCCTCAAAAAACTTAAAGCAATGTGAGATATTAAAGAGAACATGCCAAACTTCTGTAGCTGAGGGCCTTGGAGAACAATAATAATTTTTCTGTGTGTTCATAATGCCTTCATTGGAAAGCTTCTGTATAACTGGGAAGCCTGGTAGACCTAAACAGGTGTATCTGCTTGGACAGAAGTGGACAAATAATTGTTTCATGGTGCATATGCCTGGTACATGCTTTCTTTTGAACCTTGAAGATTAGTCCCCTGGAAAAACAATAACTGAAAAGACTAAATTACAAAATTTAAAATGATATATTAAGAAATAAGAGAAGGTTTATAACACATAGATAATTGCTTTCAAAAATACTAACTGCAATGGAAAAGAAGAATCAAGCTTATTTTCAAATAGATCAAAATTCTACGTTTATGTTTCAAGGAATTCACAGAAAAATAAAATGGTACAATGAGAATGAGAAAATACACATGATTTACTTTCAGCACTGACACCATGTCAATACATTTCATCCAAAACACAGTAGGCATTACACTATGGCCTATACCAAAGCCAGATAGGAGCTCATGTAGTGCTTTCTCAATAAATTGACTAAGAATTACAGTAATTACTTCATAATTCTGATCTGCTGGGATTTTAAAGAAAAGAACACTGAATTATGGTTTGTTGTATTTGAGTTCCAAAACACTAGCTTAGTAATGCATGTATGATGTATAAACATACCTATGGAAATATTTCATGTAGAGTTCAAATTCTAACCTTCCTTCATGCTCTATCCTCACATTCAAAACAGAGGATGGGCCAATTATGAGTTTTAGTGACTGCATATTGGACATTTTTGGAGGGGATTATATTGGGATATAGCTAGATTCTAAGGCAAGAGAGAAATGAGGAAAAAAAAATCTGTATTGGGAACTAGAATCATTTTAGGTAGGGAAAAAGAAAATCCTATGAATAGCTAACTATGAAGTACCCATATGATTTGTCCATTACTATTCCTGAGTACCACAATGCTGCCTTTCTTCAAGCATCATTACCTGTACAGGGTAGGTATTGCCTGTTTATAATGAAAGAAGGAAAAAGAGGTTTAATCACTTTCTCATTTCTTCTTATCTAATAATGTTAAATATAGACCTCTGTCTTGTTAGCTGTGCTATGAATGGGATAACCATTTATAGGCAAACTTATAGGCTCTTTGGAGTATTTTCAAATTTATTTTCTACATCCTCATTTCAGATTTTACTGAAACAGGACTACTATGGTTTGTTGTTTGCCTGAAACATTACTCACTTGATGAGATACAAAAAAAATTATTTGAATGTCACACAGCACTAGCTCACAAAGCATCTGAGCTGTTTGCTATAAGATAGTTATCTCTAAGATTTGAATATACTGAATAGTGACCTATTTTTTTAATTAACAGAATTATCTGTTTTCCTTCATTATCCCGTTAGAATTAGTGTTGTGAGCTGCAAACTACACTGTCCCTCAAAGTGACAAAATATATTGCCTTCAATATATTCTTGGTCATTTATTCTGCAGATGGCAGAAAAGGATTCATGGCTATTTGTGGGAGCCATATCCTACCTTCTATTTTCTCATTTTTGCAGACAAACTTCAAATTTTTCATTATTTCATCTTCAAAGAAAGCTATTTAATACAAGCCATCTGTAGAGATGAAACTAACTTCCTCTTCCTTAATTTTCAATGTTTTTATGAATTCCTTCTAAAAGAGGACCACTTAATTTTGTTTTTCTGGTAATTCTTAGTAATACACCTATAATCTGAATGGGACAAAATATTCATACATTTATGAAATTACTATTATTATCAATCACAGTGTTTTAAAAATTAGAATCTAGCCTTTTAAGTAAATTCCTCATAATGTGTCTTTGTGAAGGCTGCCATATCAGAAGATAATTCAAGGTTTGTAATTTTCACCCTTCATTTTAATTACTGCATTGTAGTATTGCAACAGTCTTTTAAACTGACTGTTAAGAGGCCATTCAAGCGGATCAGTTAGTACGTAAATGCTCTTTAATGATTTCCTACTTGATTTGCATGCAATATTCCTCAATCTAGAGTTAGACTGACAGAAGAAATATCTAAAGTGATTTATGAGATGAATGGAGATTTTTTAATTGATTCACTAACCAAGCACACTCAGATTATTAAAGGGAATGGTGTATTCTGGCTTTAAAGGTCTATGTTATTTCATACTGCTTACCTCACAAACCAGGAAATCTGATTAATAAGCTTTTCTTTTTTCTGTCACAGCCCCAAATCCTAATATTTTAGGATTTCTATGTGTATTTATAATTATATAATGCAAAATAAAGAAGGAAAATATAAAAAGTAATTTCTTTCAATGTCTACTATCAAGTTCTATACTAGTTTCATTATATGGGTTAATTTATTTAAACTTCAGCATGAAGAGACATGGTGAAACTAAGAGATCCAGATTTTTGGCATCATCACTGCCAAAAAGATGTTCTGAAAGACATTTTTTCTTTTTGAAAGACATTTTTTTCCTCATGGTCTTAAATGTTTTAGGTTTGGAAAAGTATTTTGAAACAGTAACTAATTTATGGATCAAAATAATGGATAATGAGAACTGGATGAATACCAAGAATTATTTAAGTCCTGGTGATGCAAAGGCGAATGAGATACTCTTACAATTCTCAACAAGGTTGTAGTCTCTCAATAATGAATATCCTATTTTAAAATGTGTAAATCATATTTTGGTGTGAATGTGTGTATGTCTTTGAGAGAGAGAGAGGGATTAACAATTCTATGTTCTATGTATCGTTTTATATTCCATTCATAATTTAGAGATGATGGGATCAACTATATGTTATGGTAGATAATTGGTATTTCATTCTCTTTTCTTCTAATAAAGGATTCTTTGCCTCACTTTTAATTAGATTAAGTGAAGACTTTGACATATAAAGTGGGTGGAGTTGTCCCTCCATAATTTAAAAATGAAAAGCCAATTTTAGGACTGCTTATCAAATGGAAATTGAGTTTTTCCACAGAGAATAGACAACTGATAAAGCACATAGTTTCCAGGACCACCTCTGAAAGGTAGTTGAGGCCTTTAAATTCTGAGTCATGATTAATAGGAAACGAGGGTGTGATTCCTATAGTTGCCCTCTAGAAGCCTGTTCTTGAAATTCTTTGACAGGTAACTTCACAGTTCTCTCATATTTATTACCCCACTTCAGAATAAGTTCCAAGTGTTTTTCGTGGCACATGAGAAGTCACATGTGGAGGCGAGTTAGGAGAATGGAAGGAAAATCTATGAGTAATAGACCAAACCTTCTAGTTATTTTACCTCAAGAAAACAAGTAGACAGACACCCAGAGCTTCATGATGGTTACTAGAATAACTCCAGTCTCGAAGAGTTCAGCTATCTCAGGTCTTTATCTTCTGTCTATTAACTCTTATCCCTTCTGGTAAAATACAGCTTTTTCTAAACTGTTACAGCTGATTGAGCTATCTATATAGGTAGCTGCCCCTGAAGAAGTTGTCTTCTCCCCTTTCTCTAAGCTCACATATCATATTGAGATGAATGGCTTAAGAGCTGCCTAGTCGATATGTTCCACTGACTATGGATGTATTCTACCAAAAGAAAGTTGATTTATATATTTTTATTTAATTTCTATTTTATATCTTTATATACCTTGCAATACAATTTAATGAAAATAGTTAGTTGGCTTTACTGAAAAGCTTTACTTTTTCACTTCTCTTTTGCATTCCGCTGGGGGGCCTACCTTAGTCTTAACCTATATCTATAATCTTCCCCATGAGCACCCAGTGGGGATGCCTACAACAGGCCTTATGAGTAGACAAATTAGTGAATATCAATGGAAACTATGAAAGATAAATACAGAGATTTAAAGACAAAAAAAAAATGTATTAAGACTACAGACCCAGGGCATGATAGCTAGCAATCTAACAAGTGTGTAATTGAAGTCCCAGAAAAGAAGGTAAAAACAAATATTTAAAAAGCAATACCCCAAGTTCTTTCCAAATTTAATGAAAAGTGTACATCCACACTCCAAGTCATTAAACAGATTCCAAGTAGAATAAATATAAAGAAAACAATAAGCAGACATATTGAAATCAAATTGCTGATAAAGCAGTGATAAGGATAAAATCTTTTTTAAAAACTAAAAGCTAAATATACATTATATACATAGAATACAGATAAGAATGACAGAAAATTTCTCATCAGGAACTAAGCAAATCAGAAAATGAAGTTACTTCCTCAAGGTGGTAAAAGAAAAAAAATAGCTGTCAACATAGCTTTCTATACTAGTTAACATGTTTTTTAAAATAAGGGCAAAATGAAGACATTTTAAGACAAACAACACTACACAAATAATATAGCAGCTATCATCATCATCATCATCATCATCACTTACAATACCATTGTGTGGAGAAGACACACAGCAACAGGTACTCTCATTCTTTGCAAAATAATACAGCTGCTGTTTAGAAGTAATTTGGCAGTTTCTGACAAACTTAAACACAGTTTAACTTTCAATTAGGACCCTAAGTATTTATCCAAATTATTTGAAAACTACGTCCACACAAAAGCCAGCATGGAATTGTTTACAGCATCTTCATGATCATCCAAAATTGGCAAAAGCAAGAGCAACAAATAAATGAAGTAGTACTGGATTTTATTCCAATTATAATGTAAGTACTCATGTATTCCCATTGATATAAATACATGAACAAATAAAGAGTGGGAGAGAATATACAGGTTTCTGATGAAAACAATTTCAAATAACTGAATAATTTCCAAATCTTTAAGTGTGTATTTCACCGAATGATTTCATTCTGAAGAGTACAGGATTGAATAAAGGAATATATTATTTATACAATAGAGAAACATAACATACAGTACCTGAACTAAGGGATTAAAGTTAACATCAGTAGAAATAAGTAGTATTGTTAATAGGTATTCTTGAAAAATATCAGACAAATCACAAATAAGGGACATTCTATAAAATGCATGATCAATCCTTCTCAAAACTCTCAAGGTCATTAACAACAATGAAAGTTTGAGAAACTGCTAAGAGATGCCAAGAGATATAATGACTAAATGTAGTGTGGTATACTTGATAAGATCCAGGGACAGAAAAAGGATATTAAGTAAATACTAAGGGTATCTGAGCAAGCTATGAAATTTAATTAATATTAACGTATTAGAACCATCTCATTAATTTGAACAAATTTGTCATAGTATGTAAATTGTTAGTAACAGAACATACTGGGTATCTGTTCTATGGCAGCTCTCTGTATTACCTTAATTTTTCTGTAAATCTAAAACTGCCTTAAAAAGTTATCAAGGTAATATAAGGAAATGAATATATATGTAAGCCCTAAGAGAAACTCAAGAAAACTGGAGTAGATAAATATTAGATACAATAGACACTTCAAAAGAAGGAATAACTCTAGAGGTGCCTGAGGTCTGACTCTTGGTTTCTGACTCATGATCTCACAGTTCATGAGTTGGAGCCCCACATCAGGCTCTGCACTTACAGTACTTGGGATTCTCTCTCTCTCTCTCTCTCTCTCCCTTCCCCTCCCCCACTCACACTGTCTCTCTCTCTCTCTCTCTCTCAAAATAAATAAACTTAGAAAAATAATACTCTAAGTATAAAGAGAATTAAAAGAGCATCTAAATGATAAAAATATATTCATCAACAGATCATAAACATCTTGAATACGTAGTAGCCTAATAACAGAAAACTAGAGAAATTCAAGGAAAAACAACAAAATATACAAATATAGTAATAGATTTTGACACCTCTCTCAGTAGCTAACATAACAAGTAAAAAAATAATCAGTACGACTACAGAATAATTAAAAAAAAAAACATGATCACTAAAATTGATCATATACCCCTGAAATAGCAGAATGTACTTTCCTTTGAGCTGTATAAGAAATAGACTGTAAAGGAGACTGACTATACTCATGCTCATAAAACAAGCTTCGATTACTCAAAAGCACTGAGATTAATCAGTGTAAGTTCTTTGCCCATACAGAATCAAAATTTAAATCAGTAACAGAAAGGTATACAGAAAATTGCAAAAATATTATGAAATACATGCTTAATGTGTCATAATAAAAATACCAATGAGATTAGAAAATATATTGATGTGAATTAAGAAGAAAGGACAATATATCAAAATGTGCAGGACAAATTTAAGCAGTACTTAAAGGGAAATTTTTTAATTTTTTTTTAATTTAATTTTTTTTTTTATTTATTTCTGAGAGAGAGAGAGCAGGGGAGGGTCAGAGAGAGGGGGAGATACAGAATCTGAAGCAGGCTCCAGGCTCTGAGCTAGTCGTCAACACAGAGCCAGACACGCGGCTTGAACCTGCTAACCGTGAGATCATGACCTGAGCCGAAGTCGGACACTTAACCAACTGAGCCACCCAGGCACCCCATTGAAGGGAAATTTTTATCATTAAATACTCACATTAGATGGGGAAAAAAAATAAGGTCTCAATTCAATGAACTCTGCATACAGTTTAAAAAGCCAGTAAAGAACAAATTAACTCCTTAGATGCAGGAATAAGGAAACAGCAATGGCAAATGTAGAGATAATTAAGAGAAAATCAAAATAAAATCTGGGGTGCCTGGATGGCTCAGTTGGTTGGGCTTCTGGTTCTTGATTTGGCTCAGGTCATGATTTCACAATTTGTGAGTTCAAGCCCTGAGTCAGGCTCCATGCTGACAATGCAGAGCTTGCTAGGGATTCTTTCTCCCTTTCTCCCTCTCTCCCTGACTTGTACTCTCTCTGTTTCAATTCAAAATAAATAAATTTTTTAAAAATCTTTAAAAAAGGAAACTCTGCATTCAAAAAGAGGTTGATAAAATTGATAGCTATCTAGCTAGATTGAACTATTAAAAATGAAGAAAGAAACCCAAATTATCATTATCAGGCATGGAAGGAAAGACATCACTCTAGATACAATAGACATTAAAAATACAATAAAAATATTTTATTAACAACTTTAAAATTGAATGATTAGACAGAAAATAAAAGCTTCTTAACTTGAAAGTTTCCTCAAGAAAAAACATATAATCACAATTGCCCACATCAGCTAAAGAAACAGACTTCATAGGCAACCACCTACTCACATAGAAAATCTCAGGCACAGATCACGTCAATGATCAATTAATTATACCAAATATTTGAGGAAGAAATACATCATATTTTTTTGCAAGTTTTTACAAACTACAGAAGAGGAAGGAACATTTCCCAATGAATTTTAAGATGTGACCATTACCACGATAACAAAGTCTAGTGAAGTCATTACAAAAAATATATACTAAACACTGATATTCATTGTGAACACTGATGCAAAAATTCTACTCTAAATAGTAAGGAATCAAATCTATCCATATGTTGAAAAGATCATTATCTCGTTGAAGTAGAATGTATTCCAGATATGCAAGACTGACATGTGAAAACCATTTTATGTAATTCAGTTTATTAAAACAATAAAAGGAAAAGCCTAAAAATAATATCAATTGATATTAAAAAACATTTAAGAATTCAGCATGGTAAAATCTTAACAAGTTAGAAATGTAAGAGCATTTCTATAGCTGGTAAAGGGAAACAGAAAAATCCACAGCTCATATCATTCTTAAAATGAAAGATTAATGTTTTTCTCCTAAGATTAGCAACAAGACAATATTGTTTATTATCTGTATTTTTATTTATCATTAAACTCAGTTTCAAATAATTAAAAAAAAGGAAAAGAATTAGAAAAATTTTAAAAAGCATATATATCATAAGATGTACCTTTGTATATATGATCACATTTATAGAAAATAACAACGAATCTTTAAAAAAGCAACTGTAATACATGAGTTTACAAAGTTTATTGGATTGAAGGTCAATATTTCTTTATTTTTTAAATTTATTTTAATTAGAGAGGGAGAGTATATGTGTGATCAGGGGAGAAGCAGAGGGAGAGAGTGACAGAGAGAGAGAGGGAGGGGGAGAGAGAGAGAGAGACAGAGAGAGAGAGAGAGAGAGAGAGAGAGATCAAGTAGGCTCCATGCTCAGTGCAGAACCTGAAGCGGGGCTCAATCCCACAACCCTGGGATCATGACTTGAGCTAAAATTAAGTCAGATACTCAACAGACTAAGCACCCCTGAAAGTCAGTATTTAAAAAATTAGATGTTTTATCTAAATATTATCAATAAAATTTAGAACATTTAAATAGCATATGGATAGCATCAAACAAAATACTTAAATTTAAAAATATAAATATATATGAAGTTTATATGTGAAAAACTACTAGATATTGTTGAAGGAAATTTAACAAGAATCACATAAATGGACATTCCTACCAAGATACTGTATGAAATATTTCAACATTTTAAAGATCTCAATTTTCTCAAAATGTATTTGCAGTTTCAGAGAAATCCAAATCAAAATTCCAAATGTGTGTGGGACACCTGGGTGGCTCAGTTGGTTAAGCATCTGACTTTGGCTCAGGTCATGATCTTGCAGTTTGTGGGTCTACGTCCCGCATCAGGCTCTGTGTTGACAGCTCAGAGCCTGGAGCCTGCTTCAAATTCGGTGTCTCCCTCTCTCTTTGCCCACCCCTTGCTTAAACTCCATCTGTCTCTTGAAAATAAATAAACATTAAAATTTAAAAAAAAATTCCAAGTGTGTGTGTGTGTGTGTGTGTGTGTGTGTGTGTGTGTGTGTGTGTGTGTTGGTAGAAATTGATAAGCTGATCCAAAAATACATATAGAAGAGCGATGTACATGGAGTAACTGAAACAGCAAAAACAGTTTTTAAACAGAACAAAGATGAGAAGACCTCTGTTTTAAAGACTAACTATGAAAGTGCATGGGTGGCTAAGGTCAGTTGAGTATTCAACTCTTGATTTAGGCTCAGGTCATGATCCCAGGGTCATGGGATAGAGCCCCACATTAGGTTCTTCCCTAAGCATGGAGCCTCCTTAAGATTCTCCTCCCTCTGCTCCTCTGCTGCTTATGCATGCGTGCTCTCTTTCTCAAAAAATATAAATATAAATAAAAATATTTACTTTAAAGCTATAGTAACTAAGAGTGAGTCATTAAAACCCAGAAATGCATAAACTTTAGTGAATGAATTTTATTCTATAAAAAATGTACCTGAATAAAACTGCTTTAGTACTTTAATATTATATATATAATTATATATTAAGTATAAATAATATATTATAATATAAATATATATTATATAATATTAACTATATCTAATATTAAAGCACTAGAGCAGTTTTATTGAGGTATATTCTATTCCAATGGAGAATAAATTATATAAAATAAAGTAATTATATATTATTATATGACTATACAGCACATATATAATCATACATATAATAAATTCACCAATAGAGTAGAGTCCAGAAATAAATCCATCAATCTTTGATAACTGTTATAAAGTAATGCAATGGGGATGGAATAATCTTCGAAAATTTGTCAATCTCCAATATGATGGGTATTAGTAGATAGGTCCTTTTGGAGGTTATTAGATGGCTGTGAAGGTGAGCTCTTGTGATGAAATTACTATCTATACAGGAAGGGGAAAAGACAATTTTCTCTCTTTCTTTGCCCTCTGGGGATACAGGGAGAAGGTAGGTGTCCATAAGGTAGGAAGAGGGCCTCATCAATAACTGAATATGCCAGTACCTTGATGATGGACTTCCTAGCCTCTAGAACTATGAGAAATAAATGTATTAAGCCAACCAGTCTATGGTATTTGTTATAGTAGCCTGAGCTAGGATGCTTACCTTGTACTTTATATAAAAAAAGAAATTGAAACTGATTAGAGACTTAAATGTAAAAGCTAAATCTAATGATTCTAGAAGACCACAGAAGGAAATCAGACTTTGATTAGGGGAATAATTCTTCAAATGAAAAGAATATGAACATATATAGAAAAAATGGAAAAATGTACAGATTGAACAACAAAACTTTAAAAATGTGCCTGTACCATTGTTTAAAAATAGTGAAAATCAAGATACAGACTAGAAGACTTATTGGCATTTATTTATATTTGTATAATATATATGTTTATAAGGATTTATATCTAGATAATATGACTAAACAATATTATTAATAATAATAAAACAATGTATAATATGTGTAAAAAATCAAGAGACACTTAAATCAAAAATAAAATTCATGGGGCGCCTGGGTGGCTTAGTCGGTTAAGCGTCCGACTTTCGCTTAGGTCATGATCTCGCGTTTGTGGGTTCGAGCGCGCGTCGGGCTCTGTGCTGACTGCCAGCTCGGAGCCTGGAGCCTGTTTCAGTCTGTGACTCCCTCTCTCACTGACCCTCCCCTGCGCACTCTGTCTCTCTCTCTCTCCTAGAAATAAAAATAAATAAATAAATAAATAAAATAAAATAAAATAAAATTCAATGGCCAATGAGTCCATTATAAGTGGATTATTATTATGAGTTGTTAGAAAATTCAGACTAAAATCAATGAGAGACCACCTCAGACTACAATAGTTAAAATTAATATTAGAAGAACTAAAAGTAAAAAGACTGGGAAAACCAATATTAACAAGAATGCTAAGCAAATGAGACTGTCATACACTGGGCATGGTAATGCAAAGGAACAGTCAGCTTAGCAAATGGTACACTGGTTTTGGGGCACCTGGCTGGCTCAGTTGGTTAAGCATCTGACTTTGGCTCAGGTCATGATCTCAGTTTGTGGCTTTGAGTCCCGCATTGGGCTCTGTGCTGACAACTCACAGCCTGGAGCCTGCTCTGTACTCTATCTCTTTCTCTTTCCCCCTCTCTCTGCTCCTCTCCTGCTTGTGCTCTGTCTCCTTCTCTCTCAAAAATAAAATTTAAAAAATTAAAAAAAAAGAAAATAGTCTATTGGTTTCTGACATCATTAAACATACATTTCCTCTGTCACTCAACAACCCATTCCTAGACATTTACCAAAGAGAAAAGAAACCATAGGTCCATGAAATGATTTGTATGCAAATGTACATAGCAGCTATTTCATAAGAGCTCAAAGCTGGAAACAATCTAAATGTCCATCAAATGGTAAATGGATAAGCACATTGTTATATCCTTACAATGAAATACAACCTGATAAAAATGAGTGAGCTGCTGATGCAAACCATAACATAGCCAAATCTTACAAGTATTATGCTATATGAAAAAGGCAGACACAAATGACTACATACTGTTCTGTGCCATTTACATAAAATTCTAGAAAAGACAAAATTATACTGGTACAAAGCAAATAGGTGGTTGCTAGATGTTGGGTTTAGGGGTGGGTATTAATTGCAAAGGTACCATGATGAAATTTTTGAAAGCACAGGAAATGTTCCATAGCTTGATTGTGACAGTGTTACAAAACCATATTCATTTGTCAAAACCCATCAAAGTATAAACATTAGTAAATGGATCCTATCAAATGAAAAGCTATCTCAATAAAGTTGAAAATGTTAAGGCTATGCTTAGCAAAGTGCTTACCTCATAGTAAATGCTCAATACATGGCCAGATAAAATAAGTTTTTATTAGTAGATTGCAATGGTCTGTGTAGAAGCAGAACTCAATTAGATTTTAAATACTACAGAATGACATCAGGAGTCCAACCTCTGGTACAATTTGGTTTTAAAGGGAGTTGAACAAAGAACAAGTTCACCCTCTTTCATAATGACTTAATATTTAACTAGGATGTAAATCATCTTGGATTGTTATATGAAAAACATAGTCCCTAATGGGTAATATATTTTATATTGGAAAGAAATATTTTCACGCCTTAACTTTTTTCCTGTGCTTTCACAGTTTCGACACAATGAAAATCTCCCAGCCTTTTAAAATCCTGCTGCAAACATTAAACTTACTTTGCCAACTAACAACTGAGCAGGAAAGGCATGCCCAATATAATCACCCTTCTTTTCAGTAGCATCAAAATATTTAGAATGCCAGTTGCCGAAAACTATTTAGCAATTATGAAGTGAGTGTTGGATCCACGCCATATCATTTTGAGCCATTCCAGCTCCCTAAAATGGCACCACTTTAGAAAATAACATTATAACACTGTGGGTGAGTAAGAATGTTCTGCATCCTCTAACACCTGGGCATAATGGGGGGCAGACTTAATGACCTGTCGCTATATTCCCTTCCCTGTGCTAGTAGATTGTATTCATAACTACCTCTAGTGCTCTATTTTCCTGGTTTCTAATATTTTCTTGTAAACTTTTAACATGAAGTTTTCTCTCTGATTTGTCATGATTTCTGAGTTCTACTTAGAAATTTAGCAGAATGTTCACCATTCAGCATGATTATTATCTCAACATTTTCAAACGGAAATTGCCATGTATATCTTGTTCAAAATTTCTGCTCACCTTATAGAATTCATAGGCTGAGAATTAGGCTGTAGAATTCATCATTGGCAAGCTTCTCTTAATTTTCATGCAGAGGCAGGAATGGGAGCTTTTCTACTCCTTTTGTGCTTTCAGAACGGCTCTTCTAGGCGATGTTTATTTCTGTGACCCTCTATGTACTCCTTTATTTCTAGACATGAATAGAAAACCAGAGCATAAAAAGTTGTTAGGAAATTGTATCAGGAGTTAAGTATAAATCTCTCGCTGCATTAATAATTCTACTAAACAGTACATATTTGTCTGCTGTTTTCTATTTTTAAAATATTTTCAGTGTATGATCTCATTTGATTTTCATGAAAACTTACTGAATAAATAATTATCATCTTCATGTAATAGACAGGAAAATTGAGGGATTCTAGGAACTGCCTATGGCCATCAGGCTCATAAATACTTTTGAAGGAAATAGAATCAAATCACTTTATTACAAATCCATTAGTGTTTCACAATATTATAAAAAATTATAAAAATGAAACCTAGGTGGAAACGTAGAGAAATATCTTCACGTTGTCAAATCTACATGGATACTGATTTCAATAATTAGAATAAAGGTAAAAATACATTGCCCTTGATCCAAGGAATTATTCTATGTTTTGTTTGTAGTGGTTATTACATGGTTCCATACATTTGTCAAAAGTCATTAAACTATATACTTAAAATGAATGTTTTTATTGTATGTAAATTATACTTCAATAAAGGCGATTACATATTACTTCTGAAATATAATATTTACATTTGCAAATTTTAATATTCTTCGTCATTAGTTCATATAATAAATAATCGATACGTAAGCGTATTGATATGCTTCACTGGCACATAAATTATGCAACCATTTTGATGATATAATATATGGAATTAAGTAATTATGCTTTGCGAATTGGCTTATTCTATTGTTTTTTTAAAATATACTAGTTTGCGTTTTCTTTTAATATCTATGCTTATAAATTCTCCAGTAAGTTTTAAGAAATACAAATTATATTATGTGAAAAATTCTAAGAATAAGATTTGCATTTAATGCTCTATTTGTAAAATGTAGCTGATATTTATGAGAAACGCTGATTTAATTCTGCAGATGGTTCACCAAATAATTTACTATTTTCAAAACAAGATTCTCAAACGTTATTTGCTGTCTACTCATACTTATCCAACCAACTTGGGAGTTTGCTTAAACATAAAAAAAAAAGACATTAGCTTAACTAGAAGAAAAGATTTTAAAAATGACTGTAATAACCACAGTAATATATTCCTTCCTTTTCTAATTGGTCGAGTACCTGCTCTTACTGGCCAAATGCCCGGCTCCTGGGTGCAAGTACAGCAGGAGGCGGAAAGAAGACGCGAGAAAGTGTGCGCGTGACGTCAGCCGCAGCTGCGCCTGACGTCAGCCGCGCTCTCCGCAGCTGCGCTCTCCGCCGCCTGACCCAGAAAAGCTCTCCATGACCGTCACGTCTTTTTCCGTGACTTCAGAACGAGACCCTGGGCGCCAAGCGCTTGGACGAGTTCCACCAGCTCGAGGGTATTGTGGCTGACCGTGGCTACCCCGTGGGGCGTCGCAGGGCCGTCATGCGACAGTTCTTCACCAAGCCAGGTATCGCCTAACTGTGCTTCAAGCTGGCCTAAAACCCCTGCAGGGAACCCCGCATGTGTTTAGTGTGGTGTTAAAGCAACCCTGAGGCCATAAGGAGTGAGCCCAGATTTACAAGGCTTTTTGGCCCTAACATGCTGCTGTCCCTGGGACTTAAACCTACGCACCATTACTTGGAGCCTTTTCCTGGAACACGTAATGATGATTAGATATGGCATCAGCAGTGTCGCGGAACTGGTGGACCACAAGGTGAACCTGCAGGTGGTGTGCGACAGTCCTCTGTGCCACCTGAACCTCGAACCGGATTTCAGGCATGGGGTGGAATTTGTGGGATATAGACGAAGTATAAAAGGGGTTCGCGGAGGAAAAGAAAGGCCTCAGTTTACTAATTCTGAGGTCGATTTGTGGTCTATTTTTTCCATCCATCTTTGGATTTAGCCTTTCACCAACACCACAGCTTTAATTACTGTTTCATTAAAGTAAACAGTTTTTAAAAAATTAAATGTTTATTATTTTTGGGAGAGAGAGCGAACGAGCGCACAAGTGGAGGGGTGGGGGGCAAAGAAAGGAGGGAGGGAAGAGGATCCGAAGTGGGCTCTGTGCTAATAGCCTTATGGGGGGCTTGAACTCACTAATGGCGAGATCATAACCTAAACCAAAGACAGATGCTTAACCCACTGAGCCACCCAGGCACCACATTTAAATTGAGATGTATGAATCTTCCAGATTTGCTGTTTCAAAATCATTTTGTCCATTCAGGTTTCTCTGTATATGAATTTTAGAGTCACTCCTCAAAAATCTTGCTGGAATTTTAATTAGTATTGCACTGAATCTCAACTGATCAAACTGGGAATAATTTATTTCTTGATGATATTGAGTCTTCCAGTTCAAGAACGTGGTATTTCATTTATTTATAGTTTTTAGGTATTTCATTTATTTATAGTTTTTAACATCTGCGTCCTGAACATATTTTGTAAGGCTTTCATCTACTATTTAAATTTTATTTAGTGCTTTGTGAAATAATATTTATTTTCTTAATTTCAGTTGTTCATTGCAAGTAGGTAGAAATAAATGGGTAGTTTTATGTTAATTTTGTATCCTAAGACCTGATAAACTCATTTAGTTGTTACAGAAAATTTTCCGAGTTTTCCAGATTTTCCACATAGAAAGTTAATTTATCTGTGAATAGAGAACATTTTACTTCTATTGCTATATTCTGTGTGCTATTAATTTATTTGACTTGATCATTGCATTGGCTACCATATTTAGTGCAATGTTGAATAGGAGTCCAGAGAGGGGGAGAATGTTCTTACCTTGTTCCTGAGGTAGGGATAAATCATGTAAACCTTCATTGTAATTATGATGTTAAAAGTAGGGTTATTATAGAGACCTTTCTCAGATGGAATAATTACCTTTTATTCCATATTTACTGAGAATTCATCATAAATTAATCTTTTTCAAATGCTTTTCTCTCCATTTATTGCAAGGATCTTGAGCTCTTTCTTGTTGTCTGTGAATATGATGAATCACGTTGATTGATATATAGATTGTTGAATTTGCCTTCAATTATTGGAATAAATTTCACTTTGTTTTGATGTATTATCCTTTTTATTTATTGCTTGAATGCACCTGCAAATAATTTTGAGGAGAAAATTTGAGTTTATGTTCAGAGTAAGTTATTTCTAAAGCTGCCAAACTTCTGCCAGGAGAGCTAGGAGTGACCAAAGAATAAATTGAGATTTACCTGATGGTTATAAGAAATTTGTGTCTTGCTAGGGAGATGCCTGTATTTTTACTTTTAAAAAATAACTATTTGTCTTGAATTTGCTTTATAGTATTATAATATGTTTTTATTTACTGTGACCAGCAAAATGAATGGTGATTGGAATGGATGTTGTTTATTTAATACAAGTATTAAGAAGAGGCTTTCTTTATAACTTGCAGGCACATTCGGGATTTTTGCTCCAGTTTTAAAGAATGACAGCAAAAGCACCTTTATCTGACATTTAGGATGATTAAATTTTGAAAAATCACTTGGCATATTCAGCATGACTCCACAGGGTGCTCTAGCTTTATAAGGCAATGGATCATGTTAGCTTAACTTATATTTAAGATTTGCTGGCCTGATATTATTGTGTTAGGCAGTATTGCTGAAATGGAAACATAAAATTTTGCTGCCATGAGATCAAGTTTGCGCCTGCCCTACACTATAAATTAGTTCCATAAAGTTTTAAAATGCAATGTTTATTCTGATTCTAGCAGTATTTTGAAATACCAAACTGTGCTTAAATATATAAAATTAAGCCTACTCTTTGTGAAAACATTTTTTTTTCATTCATATATCATTGAAATTCAGGAGTAAAAGTTCCTTAACTACTAAGAAGGTTTATATGAAGCTAAAAGAAAAAAGGCTAATTGTGTTGAGAGTTCATTTTTTAAAAGCAGCATATTCTTCTGGCCCATAATGCCTAATTTTTATGAGCCTACATATATATTGGCTGTTACTGAATTAACAAGAAATGTAATGTGACATGCAAAGAAGGCTTTAGAATAATTCAGTGTTCATAACAGTATACCATCTATGACATCATACTTTGAAAATATAAATGCTTAAGCAGAAGTATTAAATAAAATGTAATAAGAGTCTAACTCAATTTTAAAAGCACAAAATTGGTTTGTTACATGTGTTAATTCAGCCATTTGCAGAAAAAAATCACAAATAGCATGTTACAAAAAACCAGTTAACATTGGAAATAACTTGAAAAATATGGATGAGGCAAAGTATCCTTTTGGCAAAGAAGAAAAAGTAGACAAAATAATTTATATAGCTCATTTAGTTTTTCTGTCCCTCAATATTAAAAAGTTAGGAAATAGGGTTGCTTTTAAACAAACCATGAAAGTATTGGAAGAGTGGATCATTACCTGGTAGCTATAAGATGATCTTATTATTAACAACTTATGGAATAATATTGAACGCATACAGTATGTCAAAATGTATAACCATTTAATTATTTTCTTTAACAGTTATGTATAATTCTATGGAAGTTTTTTTTGATTTGCATATTTGCAAGCATTTATTTCATTTTCATGACAATGTAGGACAAATTAAGTAAAATGGTAGCTTTCTTTTTTGCCTGAAGTATTATACTACTGTAAAAAGGATAAAGTAGTAAGACGGGTTTTTGGTATTCTATATAAAAGTGACTGTGTAACCACTTCTATGTTCTTATATGTAAGAGATAAGATATGTGACTAAAATTATCTTTGTTTAAAAAAGTTTTTTTAATGTTTATTCATTTTTGAAACAGAGACACAGAGTGTGAGCATGGGAGAGGCATGAATCTCTCTCTAGAGAGGGGGAGACACAGAATCCAAAGCAGACTCCAGGCTCTGAGTTGTCTGCACAGAGCCTGATCTGGGGCTGGAATTCATGAACTGTGAAATAATGACCTGAGCCAAAGTCAGACACTTAACAACTGAGCCAGCCAGGTGCCCCTAAAATGATCTTTCTTATTGTATTTATTGAACTAGACGCATCTACTGAGTAATGTAAAATAATATGAGCTATGTACAATTTCAATATGACAAAGTAGTGATATTATGACATAAATTTTAATTGTACTCAATTCTTCCCTAAAATAAATTTTTAACTTAATTTTTAATTGAAGTATAATTGTCATATAGTGCTATGTTAGTTTCAGATGTTCAACATAACAATTCAGCAAATCTCTACATTACTCAGTTCTCACCATAATAAGTGTAGTCACCATCTGTCACCAAACAATGCTATTACAGTCTTATTGACCATGTTGATTTAAGGTACTAGAGAGATAAAATAGCATCTATCGTATATGAAGTACTTGGAAAAGGAAGTTTCATGTTATTTATCTTGCAATTCTATACATCTGTGAACACTAAGCATTTTATCTGAAATAAATGTAATATGTATTGATGGATTATGAGGATCACAGGTTAAATAAAAGAGAATTATCCACAGATAATGATGTATTTATCCAATTTTTTGTAACCATGCTCAAATCTCAGAGTACAATAAAATGTGGTGAATTTTCTATGTTGTCCAAACTTTAAAAAAATTAATTTTGTGATGTCTGTTTAAAATTTTTCTGAAAAATTGAAAAATATCCCGAAATTGGCCAATAACTGAAGTTAAAAAATATTTAGCTTATTAAATTGATCAAAATGTAAAAATATTGACTGGTCATATCTCTTTCATTAGAATATCAATTAAGCATCATTATGGTGGAAGTTGTGTTACAATCATAGTTATTAGCAACCATTTGTGTTGGGTACATTTATATATAGGTAGAAATTTAATTGATCTAATTATATAAATTGATCTAATTTTTGATCAATTGATCAAATATATAAATTGGAAATTATTCTAAAGTTATCTGTTACTCTAAAATTTAGAGGTGCCAGTTGATTTTATGGGAATCCATAGATAAAAACTAACATTTCGTATGTTACCCTACCTGGTCATTCAGTACTACAACAACACACAGTTGCTGGCCACAGTCAAAGTTTCATCCTAAACTCTATCATCAATATGAAGAAACAAATATATTCAGTGTTAATATTTTATTTAATTATTTTTTAAGTTTTTATTTTAGAGAGAGAGAGGATACACAAGTAGGGGAGGGGGGAGAGAGAGAGAGAGAGAGAGAGAGGGAATCTTAAGCAGGCTCCATGTTCACTGCAGAGCCTGATATGGGCCTGGATACCATGACCCTGGGATCATGAGCTGAGCCAAAATCAAGAGTCAGAAGCTCAGTCAAATGACCCCCCTTGGTCCCCCATCAGTGTTAATATTTTAATGATAATGAAATGTTGATATTTTAATTCTTCCTGTGTACATTTTAAAAAATCATCTGCAGATTTTTTCTTCTGTATTTTCTTTAAAAAACTTTATTCAGTATTTACTGTAATTAGGTATACAGTGAATATAAATAATGTCATTTTTTAATACTCAGTGTAAACTATAGTGGCTTCATGTCTTCTTAAAATGTCTTGCAATTTTATTTGAATTACCTAAGGAGATGCTTTATATGTTTATTAAAACCGTTTTCTGTAATCACAATGTAGCACCCATTATGTGTGGGTGGTTGTGTGTGTTGCATTGTTGAATAAAATAAGAAGATGACCATTTCCTTCCATTATCCTAATGGAAGATTATTTAGCAGTCTTATTAAATTTTAATTATGTAGGAAAATGCACTTCTGTTTATCTTGGCTATTTATTATATGATTAGCACCCAGACATTATGGTGTTATATGTTAACTTGTGGATTTTTGTATGGTAGAAAAGATAATCTTAGTACTATATTTTTAATGCTCTGTAGGACATTAACCGGTTTTGTAACTATTAACATATTTAATTTGGCATTCCTTTCAGTGATTACAAAAATTTTCAGTTCTCAAAATATTTTTTTTATTTCTTTTGTTTTTTATTTATTTCTGAGAGAGAGAGAGAGAGTGTGTGAGCAAGGGAAGGTCAGAGAGAGAGGGAGACACAGAATCCGAAACTTGCTCCAGGCTCTGAGCTGGCTGTCAGCGGGACTCGAACCCATGAACTGTGAGATCATGATCTGAGCCGAAGGTGAACGTTTAACCCACTGGGCCACCCAGGCACCCCTCAAAATATTTTTTAAATGTTTATATATATTTGAGAGAGAGAGGGAGACAGACTGCAAAATGGGAGAAGGGCAGAGAGAGAGGGAGACACAGAATCTGAAGCAGGGTCTAGGCTCTGAGTTGTCCGCACAGAGCCCGACACGGGGCTTAGACCCACAAACCCTGAGATCATGACCTTAGCCAAAGTCGCATGCTCAACCAACTGAACCACCCAGGTGCTCCTGAAAATAGATTTTGAACCAACATACTATCTTATTGGTTCCTTTATTGATTAATATTTTGAACGAAATATTGTTTTATATTTATATGAAGGCCAAGTTCTTAAAATTTGAAAACTGTATTTATACACCATATATATAATGATTCCACCAATTTGATAAATAAGAAATCAATGGTTTTGAAAATTTTGTTTTGGTACTAATTTTCACTAGATCATAACTAAAGGCAGAGTATCATGGCACTCTTAGATTTCTTCTGGAAGCTGACTCAGTCATCTCAAAGTGTTAACGAAGTTTAAAAATGAGGTGAATTTCCTCTTGAAATTTAATACATCTGTTTCCTTACAAGGCCCTTCATATTTTTTAAATTTTTTAATGCTTATTTATTTTTGAAAGACAGAGAGACAGAGCATGATGAGCAGGGGAGGGGTAGAGAGAGAGAGGCAGTCAGAGAATCCAAAGAAGGTTCCAGGATCTGAGCTGTCAGCACAGAACCTGATGCGGGGCTCGAACCACAAGACATGAAATCATGGCCTGAGCTGAAGTCAGACGCTCAATTGACTGAGACACCCAGGCACCCCAAAAGGCCCTTCGTTTATGCTATTGCATTCTACTTTTGAAATGTATTCAGAAAGACATGAATTGTGCTATATCACTATAGCTTCAGGCGGACATTTATACAAGCTCTCAAAAGCTTAAAAGAGCTTATTTGTCTTCTTGAAAACACTTTTCAAAATATATAACTTTGCTGTTACATGTATGAAAAATGGAATAGAAAAGAATTGGCTCTGTTTACAGAAAATAGTATTTCCATAGAACACTGACTACCTAATTGTGATAATGCATTAATCTATCTGTGATTACGTTGAAAATATTGACCAGTAGTCTCCGATAGATGTATCGGTTATCCCAACAGCTCATTTGCAGGCTAAACGTACACATTTCAGCCATGTCTGCATATTTCCTGACAAAGCTTTTCCCAGTCTTCCGGATTGTGTGTTTTGCCATTCTTAGAATAAGAAACATATTTCTACAGGCTAGAGTTAAGATTAGCAACTCCTAGCAACATAAATATGATTCTGTTTCAAATTCTCAAATGAACTATGTTGGTTAAGGTGTTATATTTCTACTGCGAGCAATCGCAAATTCATAAACTTCAAAAATGTCCAGTCAGTTTTCTGATGAAGTCCAGAGTTCCTTTACATCACTTTCATAGATGATATTATTACTTGGTAGTTTGGTGACCATACATTTCTGAATGATAACTAACATGATTATAAGATGTTGAGTCATTCCACCATGCTATTGTATCTTCTTTGATCTTTAATTTTTGAGCCTTAATAGACAAAAAAATCCTCCATTAATGTTTAATTTACATTTTTATTGAGGCTGATTATGTCACTTACAGTGTAAAATTTGATAAATGAGGTTTCTGTACTTCCTCACATCATTTAATTTCAAGACACATGATTAAAAATGATTTTTTAAGCCTTTCTCACTGTTTCAAAGACAGTCTAATTTCTTTTGCTTTAGACTGAATCAAGAATGGAGATAGTGTTTTGGGGCTTACAGCACTACCTGAATTGTAATGTTTTTGACATTTGAAGAAGTGATTTTTTTGTTTTGTTTTTAGACAAACCCTATGACCTCTTATAGCTTATATAAGTGAGTCAGAAATAAAAATTATGCATTTTACAAGATTTCTATCGAGGTAACACTTACTGCATGTACTGAGAACTATGAGTATCTGTGGACTTTTCTGAGATTTCTGATCCTCTGTTATAGAGAAGTAGCTACAGGACATGTAAACAGGGATTCTAGGTATGTGGCCAGTAGCATGTTTTCTAGTTTATTTTACCTCAAAGTTCACTTGGCAAAGGCAGCAAGGAAAATATGCAATATAATACATATTTTAGGCACTGCTTCCAGATATAATAAACGATTAAATACATATTGCCTGACTGAGGCACCTGTGAGTGAAAAACAACAACTGTCCATCCTTAAAAATATTAGGGCGTAACAATTAACCATATGCATGACCTTGCAAAAATTTCATTTTATCTGTGAAATGAGAATAATTATTATATGTTCTTCATGCAATGATAGAATAGATTATTTGTAAACAATAATTTGTATAAGAACAATTTGTAGAGGAAAATACTGGATAAGAATATGTCAATATGAAATATGAGTACATATTTTCATAAAGCTTTAAGAACAATTATTTTCATATGTAGTATCTTATATGTATATAATCTGTACAGTACCAATTGGTAGATAAAATAACTCTTATTCAGACTTTATAAATAAGGAAATAAAGATTGAAATTATCTTAAAATACTATTAAACACCCAGACAACTGATAAAATGATAAATTCAGAACTTCTGACTCCAAATGCAAAATTCTTTTTATTACACCAAAATGAAAGAACTCAAATCTTTTGAGTAAGAAAAAGCAAAGAATACTGATAATTTTTCCAGCATAAGCAATGTGTCTAGAGCACTTGAGTTGCATGATTTTTTCAGAATTTGAAACTAAATATTCAAAGATAATCTCACAATTTTATGTTAATAGTAGAATAATATGGCAGAAAAGAGTATATATTGAATGGAAAACAAATATATATATATATGTGTGTATATATATATATGTGTATGTATATATATATATATATGTTCATTTATGGGAAAGAAAGCTGGGAGGGGCAGAGAAAGAGGGAGACAGAATTTGAAGTGAACTCTGAGCTGATAGCAATGAGCCTGATGGAGGGCTCGAATTCACTAACTGTGAGATCATGACCTGAACTGAAGTTGGACACTCAACCCACTGAGCCACCTAGGTGCCTTAAAATATATATTGTTTTACATTATTTGAATAATTGTCTAATATTGAACTGATGAAATTGTATTAATTACATAGTCTTTATTATAAAGCAAAAACTCATCTAAACAACTGTTTGCTTATCATGACTTGACTCAGAAGTATTCCTTTGCTTCATCCACCACTCTGAAATTGCTATTTAAAAACATTTACTAGAGTAGATTCATTTCTCCACTCGGAACCTTAAACCACCAAGCTCAAACAGACTGCAGAGTAATATATCACTTATTCTAACTTCTCCTTTCTGAAATATAGCAAAGACTGGTGAGATAGATGTATTGATCCGTGTTCAGCTAGAGAAATAGAACATATGGGATACATACACACACAAATATGTGCATATATGCATGTATATACAAACATAAGTATATATACATATATATGTAATAAATATGTATTACTTATAAGGAATGTGTATTGATTGCATGTATTATAAGTAATGAATTTTTTTATATAAGTGAATATTTATTTTATAGAACTCGCCTATGTGATTGATTTTATGGTACTAGCTAAGCAAACCTAAAATCCAGGAGGTGGACAGTCGGGAAGGAAAGGAAGATCACAAGTAGAGTGGAACCTCAAAAGCACAGGCTAAAGTTTGTTATTCACAGGTAAAATCTTTTAAGATGGGTCTCTGCCCTCTCTTAGAGGTCTTCTAGTTAAGTCAGACCCTTTTAATTCACTTAAAACCAACTGATTAGAGACTACTGTCCTATCTACCAAATCACTTCACAGCCATAACTGGTAGCGATTAACTGAATAATAGGAGACATTATGTCATGTTATAAAAATACTTGGGCTTTCCTTCTCTCCTCCACCTCTTTTAAGAGAATATCATTTGTAGCAGAAGCATATGAGAAAGGGAATTCTGGGGACTATAACTGAGCTTAGCCAAACTGACATATTAAAAGTCATTCCAGTGACATTCTTCCTTACTTCTGTAATTCTAATACATTAGGCCTTGATAACAGGTTTTCTGTTGATGCTTTGGGAAGTTCAGTAATTTGGAGGTTACACCAAGATTCATTTGAGAGCCCCTCACTTTGGTAACCCAAGACTCTTGACTCAAAAACAGTGTTCTCCAGTGAGGCACCTTTGGACTCTCTCAGGGTCTGTTCGGCCACAAAAATAGCTAAGCTTCTCATTCTGTTAACAATTCTGTTTTTATTGAAGTTAGATCAAACGTGAGACTTTATTTGTTGTATCTAAAGAGGTAAAATTTATTTTAAGAATCTTTTGGCTATCTGATCTTACTTGAAAAACTTTCATCGTTGGTCGAAAATAATCTTGTTGTTAACATTACTATTTGTCATCATACTTCATCGGCGCTTTAGTATGAATGAAGTCTGTAAAACATTCATAGGGAAATAATGATTAATGATTATAGACCTCAATAAATTTATTCCTTGACCTGGCTCTTGGGTCTGAGGAGTTCAGAAGGTAGGTTTTCAGAACAGCAACTTTTGGACCGATGTTGCTTCAGACCATTTTTAAAAACTTAATGAGATTTTTTTTCTCAGACTGTCTTTCTTTGTTTAGGAGACTCTTGTTCTGTGAGAAACTCATCCCCAAACCTTCTATAAGCTAGAAGTCCTTGACTGTGAGATTGGGGTTGGATGCACAAGAAACAAGTTGCATAAGAAAGTTTTAAACTGGTCTTTGCCAACTTAAACAGAGTTCTTAGTTTAAACAGAACTCCATGCCCTCTCCAAGCCAAGCTATTTAAATTACTACAGTCTGTCATTCATTGAGTTACCATTCTAAACAGCATAATTTCACCAAAGATAATTTAGAATTACAGTGGTCACTATGAGGAGCTTTTGAAGCAAACAGTTTATTTTTACGTGAGAGTTTCCATAGAATATAAACTAAGTAAATTCCAAAATAATCAAAGGTTGTACTTTTTGATCAGTGTGAGGAGTCTAAGTTATTTTCCAGACTTGTTGTGACACATTACATTCCTGCCAGCAAGGTATGAAGTTTCCTTGCCAAAACTTAAGATTGTCTGTATTTTTTATTATTTTTTTTAATGTTTTATTTATTTCTAGGAGAGAGAGACAGCGTGAGCAGGGGAGGGTCAGAGAGAGAGGGAGTCACAGACTGAAAGAGGCTCCAGGCACCGAGCTGGCAGTCAGCACAGAGCCCGACGCGGGGCTCGAACCCACAAACCGCGAGATCATGACCCAAGCGAAAGTCGGAAAGTCGGACGCTTAACCGACTAAGCCACCCAGGCGCCCATGTATTTTTTATTATTAACCATCTAGTGAGTGTGAAGTGGTTTTGCATTATAGTTTTAAGTTTCATTTATTAAAGCATATTTTTTTCTATTTGTCTAATACATAAAAATCCAGTTGAACTTATGATCTTGTGTTCTGAAACTGTATTTAAGTCATTTATTAGGGTGAGTATCATCTTTGTGATTGCCGCGTCAGTGGCCGTTGGCCTGACTGGACTCTATAGCTGAAGTAACAGAGCAGCTTACACTGCAGTCAAGACCCGTCGCAGGGCCTCACACAAAACAAGCAGCTTTTCAACTTACTTGGTGAATGGACTGGGGCAGTGCAATGAAGAGGGATATTATCTCCAAAATCTAGTGAAGCCCACTAGGCATTGTGCCTCTTTTCTGGTTGTGGGAGGGGACAGATGCACCATCTTAATTTATAAAATCGGAGGGATATCTTGGCGTGTACCATACTTGACATGCTGGACTTTTAGAAATTCCACTCAGATGGAAGCCTTCTAATTTTTTGACCAGGTTTGTTTCCCAAACCTTCTATATGCATGCAAGTGTCCTACTAATAACTCTAGAGTATTTGCTACTTCTTTAAAAAAAAAAAAATTATTTTAAGTTAGTTTACTTTGAGAGACAGAAAGAGTAGGTGGGGGAGGGGCAGAGAGAGAGAGGAGAGAGTGAGAGAATCTCAAGCAGGCTCCACACTATCAGCACAGAGTCTGATGTGGGGCTTAAACCCATGAACCATGAGATCATGACCCAGGTTGAAATGAAGAGTCACTTAACTGACTGAACTTCCCAGGTGCTCCTAGTATTTGCTGCTTCTTGCTATCTAGGTAGTTTCAGCATAATGCTATTAGAATAATTGAACAGTTTAATGTCTCCTAGAAGAGAAAGGGGATCACAATCCCTGGAAACTAAATTGTGACATGGGGCTGGGAGTTGATATACCCCTGAAGTAGAAGAGCAAAAGTGTATTGCTGTCTTTTCCAGTTAAAACAAATGGCTCCTGGTGGTCTCTGTTAGCAGGTATTGAGGAAGAAGCCTTTGCCAGATCAGTATTACCAGGTACCAGGGATATATTAGGAAACCACATCTGATTCAGCAACTTAAGTTGGAGTCAGTATTTGGTAGTTTATAAGAATCCACTGTCATTTTCCAGGGTCCACCTGTTTTATCTTCACAGGCCAAAAGACTAGTTAAATGAGGATGTGGTAGAAATCATCACTCCTGCATCTTTCAAGTCAGTGATGGCATTAACCTCTCAAATCCATCTAGGAATGAGGTATTTGCTTTTGGTTTACTATTTTCCTAGGTAGAGGCAGTGACATTTTGAGTCTCCTCAAATCAGTGTTTGTTCAGAGATGGTGTTCACTAGTCTGCAGAAGTTCTGATTATTTCCTTTTCCCCAAATGCACAGTTACCCTGGCAAAAGACTAGGTCCTTTTGGGATAAGGCTGGGAGAAAGTTTAACAGTATGTATATTTGGTACTGTGCTGAGATCCTTTCTCGAGGGAACCCAGCCTATTGTTCATTCAAGGGGCTCTGGTCTTATAAACTGACTCAAGTCCGGGAATTAATGGAGGAGCTATGGCTTTTTTTTTTTTAAATACATCAGGTAGGCCTTTTGTACGTTTAACCTAGAGCTTAACTGCTTATTTAAATTATTTTCACATTTAGTAGGCTTCCTATCTCTATCACTTATAAGAATGCCATGATAAACTAAACAATGGTATCCGTATGTGAGAGACAAACTCTCTGATTAGCATTATGACTCTGCTGGCCATCACAATAACCACATCCACCTTGCCTTTGATGGTTGAGTGCCATCACTTGACCCCTACTACCCTGGAATTCAATCATTCATCTTGCATTTCAGTGAATGCAGTTCCTACCTTAAAGTCTAGTCTATAGAGAAATGTGATCGTGGAAGTTTTCAAGGATGACAGGGCTGCCCTCACAAATTTATGTCTCACAGTGTTAGTGAAAGGTATGTCTTCTGGACACTCTCAGTTATAGTTATTAAATGACAAATCCACTTTTACTTTCCAATCCCTTGTAAGCCTTTGAATTTTTCTTGTACATTAAATCAAGATTGTCAAGCATTTTTAATTCACTAACTGTGGGCCACCTTTCAGTCCATGTTTCAGGCAATCAACCAACCAGCTAACACTTTCTAATTCTCAGAATTGTAACATTCAATACAGAATTTCTGTTTAGTTAGCTCATCTCAATAAATTTAGCCCCCTCCAACTTTTTGTTCCTTCCACAATCATCTCACCCCCTTAGTATCCATTCCCACATGTTTTCTGCATTTCTGTCTGTATAAATTAGAAACCTCCAGTTTATTGCAGCATTATATACAATAGCCAAATTTTGGAAGCATCCCAAGTGTCCTTCAGTAGATGCATGGATAAAGAAGGTAACACACACACACACACACACACACACACACACACACACACACTATGGAATATTATTCAGCCATAAAAATGATGAAATTTTTCCATTTGCAATAACATGGATGGATCTAGATGGTATAATGCTAAGTTAAATAAGTCAGAGAAAGACAAATACTATATAATTTCACTTAATGTAGAATTAAGAAACAAAACAAAGGAAAAAAAAGAGACATGAGAAAACAGACTCTTAACAAACAGATGGTTACCAGAGGGAAGGTGGGTAGGGGAATGGGTAAAAGAAGTAAGGGGGATCTCTCTTTCTCTCTCTCTCTTTTAATGTCTTATTTGTTTTGAGAAAGTGCACAGATGCATGAGCCAGGAAAAGGCAGAGAGAGAGAGAGAGAATGGGGAAGAGAGAGAATCCCAAGCAGTTCCATGCCACCAACACAGAGACTGATGTGGGGATTGATCTCACACACTGTGAGATCATGTCCTGAGCTGAAATCAAGAGTCAGATGCTTAACCCACTGTGCCACCAGGCACCCCAAGAGTAAGCCTTTCTTGATGAGCACTGAGTAATGTATGGAAGTGTGATTCAACACTTGTATATTATACACCTGAAACTAATATAACACTATATATTAACTACACTGGAATTAAAAGAAAAAGAAAGAAAGCTCAAGTAGTTCTTTTGGAGTATAGTGTACCTATCCATGGGTCATACTTT
Organism: Proteles cristata cristata; assembly: GCA_017311185.1. Lineage (NCBI taxonomy): Eukaryota > Metazoa > Chordata > Mammalia > Carnivora > Hyaenidae > Proteles > Proteles cristata. Next base: position 105,968 of record JAESUZ010003908.1, on the reverse strand, counting down.
GCATATCACCTTTATGGGCCTGCTGGGGCCAGAGTTGGGTTATAGGTGTAGAAGCATAAATGGGAGGTAAAGATTGGTCTTAGAAAGAATAAGCATCACCTCACAAGGCAACTGCATGAGGAAAGGCCATTGTAATTGCCTTAGCCTATGAATTATTAATTCCCTCAGGCTGTGGTGGAACGGCTGATATCACTGGAAGTAGTGAAGATTATACTGGGGGTAGGGAGGCTTCTTTCATTGCAGAAAGGGAGGCCACTTTCTGGGAAAAGTCTGAATGAGGGCACTACTTCTTCTTGGCATACAGAGGCCATGTTCAGTGTAGATGGGGAGATTTCTTCTACTGGCAGAGACGACTCATTGGAATTTAGGAGCTCAGTGTTCCCAGTTTCATTAGAGTATTCCCACATGACTCCATCCCAAATTATAGTTACCAATCCTTTCCCAATCAGTGCTTTTGTTTTAACAATAGACAATTTCTAGAAATCTAGGAGTCAAGCATTGTAATTCAGCCAGTCACAGGATAGGATTCCACGTTTGATTTTCAGAAGTTTTCACTCAGCTGCTACAAGGCATAGTGTAGACTCTAGGGTAGAAACAGACACCTTCAGATCATTTATGAAGCACTTGAGGTGAGTATTTGAATCCTAAACTCATCCATTTTTTCCCCCACCACTTTGTTCATCAGCCGGAACAACCATGAACTTCATTATATTGGTTTGTTTTCCAAAAATGTTCAAAACAAATATTTGAACAAAAATGTTCAATTTTTCTTGAAATTGGCTCATGATAAGTAGGTCACTAGGAGTAATCAATGAAGACGTTTGCCTATCTCTTTTGCAAGTTCATGCAATGGACTATCAGTGCCCTTTCTACTATTGGAAATAATCATTAACATCTTCAATTAAATTGTAAAGCCAATTCCAGATACCTCAGACCAATTCAGAAAACATCCTTAAAATTTTGTTTCTTCACAAAGATATTTTTTAGGGAAATAAAAATATTCTTTATCATATAATCTTGATATTTTGAAAATAAGGCTATTATGGCCTACCCTGGCTTCTGTAGTCTATGTAGAAACTCCTCTAGGGACATATGTATGCATCTCTGTCAGGGGGCTAGAGGGTGGGGGATGGGTAGTAGCTGCTGAACTAAAAGCTCAAATTAACTGAATTAATCCAGTTTACTTCTCAAGCCTTCTCTTGGAGGTTGCAAGGCTTAATAGATGCCAGAGCTCCAAAATAATTACATCAGTAGATTCTGCCAGTGTAGTCGTTGTCTGGGTGGGGAGACAGATTCCTAGTGCTTCCTATTCTATTATCTTTCCAGAGTCCTGCAGTGCTTCATTATTTCTTCCATGTTAATTATTCTGAATAAGTTTAATGTATCAAAAAGCATAAATTCTTCCCCATGGTATTTTAAGTTCTTTCATTGTATTAGTCTCTTCATTAATTACCTAAACTTATTTAAATTGTGGTGTTTTTGCAAATATTTTGTATTCTGAATATCATTTAATATTCATATTGTCTTCACATTCTAAAATTTTTTTTTAATGTTTTATTTATTTCTAGGAGAGAGAGACAGCGCGAGCAGGGGAGGGGCAGAGAAAGAGGGAGTCACAGACTGAAACAGGCTCCAGGTTCCAGAGCTGGCAGTCAGCACAGAGCCCGACATGGGGCTCGAACCCACGAACCGCGAGATCGTGACCTAAGCGAAAATCGGACGCTTAACCAACTAAGCCACTCAGGTGCCCCTGTCTTCACATTCTAGAACTAGTATAAAATAAAACCAAAGTTTCGCAACTAACTAGATTTTTGCTTTGAAATGGATTGCCTAAATAGAGATTTTCTGTTTAGCATTCAAATAAGGCAGATATCAGTTTTTTTCAGAAAATTTGGCATTGAAGTTTCACTAATAATATGCCTTCATTCAGAAAATATTGAAATACTCATGGTCAGTAATCAAATGGTAAATGAATTTAAAGAAATTATAATGATTTTATTAAATCAGTAGTTTTTTTCAGGCCCATAAACTGAGTAGGGAAAGTATCACCCAAGGCTTTTTATTTTTTTTTTTCTTCCAACTTTCTCCTTTTCAAGTGTATTCAAATCAGTATAGCCTTAGGCCTTTCTTATTTGTTTTCCAACTCCAAAAGCCTAGTATATAATTTCATGTAGATATCTAAAATAAGATCCATTTTCTAAGTGCATAAACCTTCTTTTCTAAATATTCTCTCTGTGCCAGTGGTACCGCCAGGCATCACTTAAAGCTGTGGCGAAAGCAAGGTAAAATGCCAGTACCATGGGCTTTGAAGTTAGGAGATTGGTTTTAAATTCTGAAGTGTGACTCTAAGAAAGCCTGTAACAGTTTACAACCACAGTTTCCCATATGTTAAATGACTTCTACCGTGTAACTTGAGTTGTTACTATAAAGCTTATTTGAAAAATGCACACTAAAGCATTCAGACCCTCAATATTATTAGACTTTTTCTGCTTTCTCTTCTTGGTATTTTATTTGCACGTTCTTTCTCTTTCATCTCCTATTCATTTACCCAGTCTAATTTGTTTTTCCCGTAAAGGATATTCTATCTACGCTTTCTTATTTTATTTACATTTCCCACACTCTAATTGAAGCCATCATCACTTCATACCTATTTTCTCCTAGAACCATCTTATATTTGAATATTCTTCCCTAGATCATTGCATAGACTTTGCCTTGTCATTGAAATTTCAGATCAAACTTCCAGAACTTCCAGAAGAGCTTTTCTAAAATTCCCCACATGCCCCAACTCACTTTCTATCATTCATTCTGTTTTCTTTACCTCATAACATTTATAGCTGAAATCGTCTCTTTATTCATTTACCTTTTGTCTTCATTGTTAGAGATAGGCTTTGTGAGAGCCATGGTCTCAGCTCTGTTGTTCACTACTGTAAACTGAGCAGAAAAAAAACCCACGGTGGACAGTAGATTTTCTATGTACAGTTGACTTTTGGATTACATTCAAGATAGGCAGAATGTTTCCATATCTTCTGATTTTGTCTGTGTGTGTGTGTGTGTGTGTGTGTGTGTGTGTGCCATCATCCTACTAACGTCTTCCACCGTTTTTATGAATATACTTGATTGTTGCAAATATGATACCATAGTGTTTACTGATTTATTCATCACAGTCTCTGCATATCTACTTTCTGATTTGGTCAAGTAAGTCTTTTCCAGAGATATATCCAGAAATATATTCTCTTTGTGTTTACCATTACATGGAATATATTTAACTTCCTTTCTTAATTCAGAAAAATGCCACAATTCAGATATTAAATTGCATCACCTTTATGAGTGATTCTTCCACTGTTTCTATTGTCATTCATTTCTGTTTTTGAAATCTCCTGTGATTTTTATTTATAACGCACAGTTTGGCAATCTAGTATAATTCTTTCACAGGCCACTGGTTGTCTTAGGGATATCCAGTCCTCCCCATAGCTGGTGCTCTAATTGTCATTCCGTTCCCTACCTTACACGTTCTGTACCTCAGTGCTTCTGCTATACTGTTTCTTCTGTCTGAAAAATATTTTTCTCTACTTCTCTCCATGTGAAACCACTACTCAGCCTTCAATATAGATGTCAAATTTTAACTGCTCCAGTGTTAGAAGTAAGCTCTCCCATTTCTAAATTTAAATCATTTCTTTTTTCTAATTTATAGCATTAGTACTAGAGTTACTTTTTAAGCTCTTCCCGTGGACAATGTGAGCTCTTGATGGCAGATGAATGCCACATACTCTGCTTAACACAAGGGTCTATCATATAACATTCCATAAGAACATCCAGTTCTGAGATTATTTTCTGTGCCAAAAAAGTTTCTAAGGAATATAATATCCATATATCTTTTTAATCCCCACAATAACTCTATGTGGTAAGGACTATATTAGCTCCATTTTATCTATAAAGTAAATGAAACAAATCTATGAAGAAGAGTTTGATATTATTCTGATTAATGTGAATAAAGTGATTTGCCCAATGTCCCATAGCTAGGAAATAATGAAGTTGTTTTTTCAAATGAAGAGTCTGACTCCATTTTGGTGCTTGATTAACTGACATCATCCAGAGGCCTCAACCCTCTCTCGATCCCTCTTGTTCCACATCTGGACAATACTCAGTAAGAAAGCCCACATGCTCTGGCTTTTGGCCATCGTGACAGGTTCAAGCACAATCCTCTGCCTATATGTTGAAATCCTCACCCCACCTTCATACCCTAACTGCAAAAATAACCAAAGCCATAGAGCCCTTCAACTCAAAAGATTTGAGGTAGACTTGGATCCCTGTCTTCCTCGCCTGAAAAACCTTTATGAGTTATAAAACATCATACCTCTTTGGTGTATGTGTGTGTTTGTGTGACTATGGTATTATCAGTCTTGATATTTGAACCAGTCTTGGGGAAGGAGGAGTTGATTTTGTCCACTGAGATGTAACCACAACCACAACCAGTTTTGAACCTGGTTGTCTGAGTCCAGAATTCAAGCTCTTAACTGTAATGCTATATTACTTCTCAGATAATGTTAAGTACCTATTATTGTCACATGAGCTAATTTATTAATTCCTTGAGGACAAGCGATTCTTCTTGACAACTTTGTATTTATCCGTTAATTATTAAAATGAGAAGTATATATTAAATTTTTGACATCACAAAATAATATAGAGAAATGGAATAGTCTGGAACAGAAGACATGCAAGATTTTGAGACTGTTATCAAGCATTGTATGTCCATCAAAAAATTATATAATAAGTCTGATTCATTAATTATAACATAAAAAGTAGGATTCATAAAAGATATAAAATTGAATGAACCTTCAAATCAACGAACAAATAGTTTTTAATTTTATCTGATGCCAAATAAATAGGAACTAGTTGCCTAAAATAGTTCATATTTCTTGCATTTCAGTTGAGTCCTCATATCAATTTAATAACCAGACTTTTATCATTATTTAATGTAATTATTTAAAAATTGAAGAAATATCTCAAAAAAGATTTTAATCTGTTTGTCATGACAGGCTAGCACAAAATCTGTATTAATACTTCTAAAAACTTACTGCAATGGCAAATTTGATTTAAAAAAAAGATTTTTAAAAGCCTACTTGAGTCAGTCCAGACACTAAATACCTTGGAGATGAAGCATGAGTTTTTTAAAATATATAAGTTAAATGGCATTCTTTGAGTAAAATTTCTTGGCCATCATTTTTACCATTCTTTATCTCTTTCATCTTCCATATAAAAATCTTGCAAATGGTAAGTTATTATTGGAAATATTATCAATTCATTCAAATTATGCACTGAAGTGTATTTTATATGTTGTGTCTATGTTTTAATTTGAAGTTAGAGATTGCCATTGGATAAATTCATAATTTACCCAAAGTCAGGGAAAATATGTAGAAAAAAACTTTGAAGACATGGAATACTCCTCATTAATAGTTTTAGTTCAGCCTATCCTAAGGCTTTGCCCAGATATCCTCACTTCTTCGCTTTTTATTTTTCCTTCATACTCTTTTACTCTTCCTTTATTTCATAAATATTAAGGATATACTGTGTGCCTGGCATTTTGAGAAATAACAGGAGGTATACAGTTGTTAAGACTGGCCCTGCAGCAAATTAACCAGAGTCTGGTGGGAGTGTTGAATATTCAAATAAATTAGTACAAAGACAACTTTAAATAGAACTACATTACTTATGGTAAAATGGTAAAAACAAACAAAAAAACAAACACACACACACAAAAACAAAAGGTTGAAGTAAGGAAGGGTCAGACTAGTCACACAATTTTTCCAAGAGAAGTAGAAGGGGCCTTATTAACAACCATTATCTCTGCTTAGTTTGGTGAGCATTAATATTCACCATGCTCAGCATCTCAAAAAGATAAGAGGTAAGATATGATTTGGATTTCCTTTCAGGAAGCTATGTCCAGATATTCTATCCAGACATGATGAAAAGATTTCAAATATGTATAGTGATTATATTTTGTGACATTCTATAGACAGACATTCTTTTCCATTATGGTAAGGTCTCCTCCCTAAGGAAAAAAAAAAAGAAAGAAAAGAAAAACCTCAAGGTAATCTGACTATGCAGGAACATGACAACATCTCTCATGACCTTGTAACGTGTAGACCACTCAATCAGACTGCATGCTGCATGTTTATGTGTGTTACCATATATGGGAGACAAAGAAGTAAAAAAAAAAAAAAATATATATATATGTCTCAAAACTGTGCCATGTGTTGTTCGGGGTCAGTTTTTCAGGTGTGAACCCAATTGTGTTGTGCCAGCAGGAATAAAGTTGCTTCCCGGAGAGAAAAACTTCAGTGTCATGACTCTATGCAAGAATCCTGCTACACCATCACATGTGGATCTTCCGTTAATCAGAATATGAGTCCTGCTTTATTTTAAAAATATTTTTCATTAAACTGTACAAAAAGGCTTGAAGTCAGATCATCCTCTGTCTGGGTGTTACTGCCAGAGGACACAACATAACAGAAAGCTGAGAGAATCAATAGCTCAAACTTTTAAAGGCGGTTTGAAAATGAGGTATGAAAATCAAGTGGAATAGACCCAGAGCATTAGTAGGTGAGGAAAACAAAAAGGCAAACTCAGATCACAGATTAAAAACTGGATACAATTTCTATGCCCCACTTCATTTTTTTTTAAAAAAAAAATTTTTTTTTAATAAATTTGTTTCTGAGAGAGAGAGAGAGAGAGAGCAGGGGAGGGTCAGAAAGAGAGGGAGACACATAATCTAAAGCAGGCTTCAGGCTCCAAGCTAGCTGTCAGCACAGAGCCCAACATGGGGCTCGAACCCATGAACCATTAGATCATGACCTGAGCTGAAGTCGGAAGCCCAACCGACTGAGCCACCCAGGTGCCCTCAACATCATTCTTTAAAATATTTCTTTATTGGCTACATCCTTACTAAAATGAATGATGTGTAATTTAAAGTTCATTCTGTTGTTGAAGAGTTTTTGCACTCTATGTTATTATAAGTAATGCAATTGGATATCCATGCACATACTTTATCACTTTTACCATTTATGTAAGGGTTTTGTATACATGTCTATAAGTGAGGTTGATCTGTTCTCTGCTCTTCTAGAATAACTATAAAGTTATGGTATCATATGTTGGGTAAGTAGAATTAAAAATGAAATCTTTTCCTGGCCCAGATAATCTCCCCATGAAATTAGAAGAGAAAAAAAAAGTTTTATTATTGAGTAAGCATTAAACCAACATATGATGCACGTCAAAAACAATCCACTAAGAGACTTCAAAGACAGAGCTAAGCAGATACAATCCATTACACTCATGTTCCCAAGAAAAACAATAACTAGTTTCCAGATATTGAACATGACAGCATCATTTGTCACACATAGTTCATCTTAAATTTACTTGGTGATGGGAGTGGCCATCTATGTTAGTTTGTTTTCTTAAAGAAAAATAAGCTTTTCATTTCTTTATGTCAAGAGGTAGTTCTGCAACCTGGAGAGAGGCTTCTGTCCAAATGAGGCTCCTATTTTCTCATAGAAATTGAGAGAGATGTGCACTATCTTCCTTGATGTTTGCATTTCAAAGAGACGGTGCCCAGGTCCTTGAAAAACACATTCCTGACTCCCAAAAATTGGCAAGATTTGCATTTAGTTTTCAAAAAGATTTACACATATTTCAAGGAGAGGAAGAAGGAACTCACAAAGTTCTTTAAAATTACTCCTCTTGGAAAAGGGAGGAGGTGAAGTCTCTTTTTTTTCACTTAAAAATAGTAACATTAAAATTTCTAATTATTATTTCCTTTGCTGTTCCCATCTTTTTCTAGGCAAGTGACAGCAGTCTAAATATCCAGCAAATCTATATAATATAAAAAGAAAATGTATTGTCAGAATGATGATAAAACAACAAAATTACTGACTTTTTTTTTTAAAGTCAGTACTTTATTTACTTTGGGGGAATAGCTTTTTATTTTTATTTTATTTATTTTTTTTAAGATTTTATTTTTTTAATGTTTTATTTATTTCTAGGAGAGAGAGAGAGAGAGAGACAGCGTGAGCCGGGGGTCAGAGAGAGAGGGAGTCACAGACTGAAACAGGCTCCAGGCCCTAAGCTGGCAGTCAGCACAGAGCCCGACGCGGAGCTCAAACCTAAGAACCGCGAGATCATGACCTAAGCGAAAGTCGGAGCTTAACTGACTAAGCCACCCAGGCGCCCCGGGAATAGCTTTTTAATATATCATTGCAATGGTAAACAGTTAAATCAGATACTTGGTTACATTACAGAATCAGATACTACATTACAGAAATGTTTTTATCCATATATTTTATCAGTTGTGTCATTAATATTGCATTTTCAAATAATTATCCGAATACTATTTAGTGGTTCTTTATGAAGTCTTGTCTCTTCCAAAACTAAGAAATGACTCAACTCTGAAGACTCAAAGTCTAAATTTTTAATTGGAAGTTTCTCATTGGGCAAGGCCCAATTTTGAGTGTCAGTCAGTCGTAACTAACATCACACTGATATGACAATTTAGTCTCTTTAGTAATTTTCTATAATTTTCAGTAGTCTTTTCCCATATGTGAAATGCATTGGTATCTACCACCATCATCTAGAGCTAAAGTCTTATGGTGAGGCACTCATTAAAAGGCAGAGATTGAACTTCTAGTGTTTATGTATAGCTCTATTTTAAGTCTTAAGGACAAACCTACCTGCGGGCTTGTTGTTTTCTTTTGTTTTGGCATTGAGTCTAAATCAACAGTTACATTATTATAACAGCCACCTAAATCTCCATTAATGATAGACAATCACCTTTGTTTATCTATCTATATTGGGTATGGAGTGAACCTGCATCCCAAAGTTTATTAAATGACATTAGACCTGTATTTTGCAGTTTCTATCTGTGAATGCCAGATTTCTGTTTGTGCATCAATTAGGTGTTTATTTCTACATCATCCTTCCAGTACATTTGTGTGTGTGTGTGTGTGTGTGTGTGAGAGAGAGACAGAGAGAGACAAAAGAAAGAGACAGAGAGAAAGAGAGAGAGAGAGAAGAGCTTGAGTACCTGAATATGTGTTAATTATTTTTACTTTGTTGTCATAAAAAATTATTAATAGAGATGGCCCCACTATTACTCTGTCAATCATCACATTGTTAAGAGTTACAAATATAAATCCTATTTATACTGGGAGTACAATTTAGAAGTGATAGAAAATGAGATTGTGAGAACCATTACTGGGTATATTAGTTTGCTAGGTTTGCTGTAATACTACCACATACTGGTTGGTATAAAAAGCAGAAATTTATTGTTTTGCATTTCTGGAGGCTTAGGAGGTCCATGATTAAGATGTCAGCAGGGTCTGGGCACCTTGGTGGCTCAGTTGTTTGAACACTTGACTTTGGGTCAGGTCATGATCTCAAGATTCATGGTTTCAAGCCCCATGTCAGGCTCTGTGCTAACAGCTTGGAGCCTGGAGCCTGCTTTGGATTCTGAGCCTCCTTCTCTCTCTGCTCCTCCCCTGCTTGCTCTCTCTCTCTCTCTGTCTCTCTCTCTCTCTCTCTGTCTCACTCTCAAAAATAAATAAACACTTAAAAAAAATAAGATGTCAGCAGGGCTGGTTCCTTCTGAGGCCAGTGAGGGAGACTGTTTAGTCCCTCTAGCATGTCATCTGGTGATTTCCTGGCAATGTTTGGTGATTCTTAGCATCAATTCTGATCTCTGCCTTTATCTCCATATGGCTTTCTCCTTGTGCCTGTTGTCTATGTCCATATATTCTTTTCTTATATAACGACACCAGTCATACTGGATTAGAAGCCCACCCTATTCCAACATGGTCTTATCCTTACTAATTACATTGGTAACCCCCAGTTTCCAAATAAACTGTCATTCTGAGGTACAGGTGGACTTCATCATGTGGGTACTTGAGGGACACAATTCCACTCACAACACTGGCAATACAGGAAAAAAAAACTAATGTAACAATAACATGTTTGATTTTTAGTAATATGTGCTTTTTTAAGTAATTGAAATAACCCTGTGCATAGCAGAATAAGGCAGTCTAGGAATAGAAGCAAGTTTTCTGGAAGAACTCCTTTAATCTGCATTCAGTAAACAATACCACTTATTCTAGACTACTTAAATTTAAAATCCTGGATAGGAACCGTAGTCCAGTCTTCCTGAGAAGTTGTCTTGTCATGAGAAACATGAATCCAGTTTTTATTTTGTTTTTATTTTTAAGTTTGATGATGAATTTTATGTATCAGCTTGACTGTGTGGACCAAGGAATGCCCAGATATCTGTAGTTAAACATGACTTCCAGTTGCATCTGTGAGGTTGTCTCCAGAAAAGAATAGTATTTGAATTTGTGGACTGAGTAAAGCATCTGGGCACCCCCCACCCCAGTGTTGGTAAGCATTATCTAATCTGTTGAGGATCTTTATAAACTTTGTCATTTTACTTTGTGTGAACTCTAATATGAAATGATGCTATCTGAGTAGGTAATTATAAATTTTTGTTTCTGACAAATCAGCAGTCAGTTTTGCATGAGAAACAATAGATTTTGTTGAAGTAAAAAAAATCTTTATTAAAGAAAATTCCTCCATTTTTTAAAGCAGGGTAGAGACTGTACCCAATTTCACTTATTAAAAAACCTTCTCAGATTTTAAATTTCTTTTTAAAGTTTATTTGTTTTTGAGAGAGACAGAAACAGAGTGAAAGTGGAGGAGGAACAGAGAGAGAGAGGGAGATATGGAGTCCAATCTGAAATAGGCTCCAGGCTCTGAGCTGTCAGCACAGAGCCCAACAGGCACTGGAACCCATGAACTGTGAGATGATGACTTGAGCCCAAGTCAGATGCTCAACTCACTGAGCTACCCAGGCACCCCAAACCCTCCTCAGAGTATAGAGACAGAACCATAATAGTTAATAATCACACAACTGCTCCAGCATTTTCTGAAAAAAATTAGAACCCAGTATTCACAATATTGTATTAGTCCCCTAAATAGTCTTTGTTGGGGTTTTTTTTTTTTTTTTTTTGGTCTTTTGGGGTTTTTTGGGTAGTAAGTCATTTGGTTTGCAAAGTGAGCTAACTTGTAGATTGTAACACTCTGTGGCCCACCAGCTGACAACAGATGCTGTAAATGTTTGACTTCACATGAACATAATGTTTGCAGTTAGTTCAGTGAGGACTCAGGTCCTGTGAAGCAAAGAACTATAAAAAAGACCAAGTGTCAGTTTTGCAGTGCTCTCAAGTTTCCGAGGACACCAGCAAAGTCATCTTTATTTTGAATATTTACAAATCTTTCTGGTGAGACAAATTTCCCTGAGTTTTTTTGTAAATGTCTAGAAAAAAGCATAGTAAAGTCCCAAGAACACTTAAGGAGTACTTTGGCATAAATACTGGATTCCTTCCTAAGCAAAGGTAACCTATAATTTCGATCCTTTCTCTAGTGAAATGAAAGAAATAGAGAATAATCAGAACATAGATGAAGTAGAGAGAAATATTGTGCAGTGTTACTCAAGGCAGAAGTGAGAATGGTTATTGCATTGGAACTACAGAGATTAATGGAAAAATGTTGCACAAAAATGTATAGTGATTAATCATCTATATCAATTTATCTTCCTCCTTTATCAGAGGTATAGTATTAAAGGTGAGTGCACTATTTAAATTACTCTTTATTTTTCTTATTGCTTTATAACTGTCTTATTCCCTCTATTGGAGATAATGAAAAAGATATTATTTTATATATGACTATGGATTATTCTTTTGGGAAATGATTTTTATGGTTCTTTATCTCAGATTACATGTCCCACAGATATCCTCCAAAGTGATTCACTGATTTGTCCAACTCAGTGTTTTTCCAGAAAGGCATGAAAATTCCACTCTCTGCCATATCACAAAGCTATGTAGTTTGAGTGTTTTCCCAGAATATATGAGACTGCCACTACCAATCATGCGCTTTACTTTCAGAAGGCACATAGTTGACCAACTTAGGTGTCTTTTCTCCAAGGAGCTCCACAGACTATCTGGAATACAGGGTTATCTCTCTAGTAGATTTACAAGAAAATCAAGAGAAAATAACTAGCACATGTTTCTCTGCAAGAGAACCTATCTGTATGGTAAAAGAGGAAAAGGAAGAAATAAAAGACCTATCTGAAATACCAGCAACCCGTATGATCCATCACCAGATGACAAGCAAGAAATTTCTGAGGAAGTTTCAGAATAATAAGTAGCCATTAATAATAACCATTATTACCAGTCCACCCCTTTGAGATTCATTAAGACACTTGTCAATCACTTCCTAATCTTCTGGGCTTTCTTGGTTTCCTTATTCCTGATTCCTGCACCCCCAGAGTCTCTTTACACAGCCTCCTTTTCAACATCCTGTTTTTTTGCAATAATGACAAAAAAAAGTCCTTTCTTCATTTTGCCCTTTGTAGTTTAGTCAGAATAAAGATTATTTCTTTAACAAAGAGTTCTAACTAGCAGCCAACACAGCACTCTTTAATTTCTTATGTTTTTTTTTCCTCAGTTTTCCCAAAACCAAGTAGTTGCTATTAAAATTTGAATAATAGTATGTCTTTACTATTTTATCACCCTTTTCTTAACTAGATTTTGGATAGTTGGCAAAAGAGCCCGAGAAAGGTTGCTAAGACCAAAGGGCAGATTTTATCTACCCCGGATCACTGTCAGTGAATGCTAAGGAAGCCTCAACAATCTGCTCAAGGAAATCAGTGAAGAATCCATGCAGTTTCTGGGAACACAACTGCAGTTTCTTCCAGCTCACCTTTAGCCAGTGAAAGAGGCTTTAAGTATTATCTTTAGCAGTCTTTCATGGTGGATTTCTCACTCCCTTAGTTTTCCAGTAGTTTGGGAGATGGTGGAAAGTCAGCTTTCCTCGGCCACCATACTGCTTTATGTGATGATCCTCTGGACCCCAGTGCACTTACTGCATTAAATGAGCAAAATCACTTGTTGCAGAATTCCACGCAGTGGCCAGTCCACAACCCCCTTCATGGCGTTGTAAACTGAAAGTATCCCAGGGCACAGGGAAAAGAAACCTTTACATGAGTAATATGAGCCAGCAAGAAAGGCATGTGGCTTACCCCAGAGTCCTGAATAGCTTCTCAATGGCATTAGCTTTGTTGGTGACCTGAATAGAAAGAGCTACTTTTCCTTATACTGAGACAAGAAAAATGTGAACTACTGTATATAGTAATGGTTTCTCTTCCTATATTGATGTTTGTCAGCCTAACACCTCACCTCATTTGTTTCCTTCTTTGAAGGGACTAGTGCAGTTTTTCTCCATTCTGCTGCCTTCATATATGGACAGAATCCTTTACTCAAGTTTTCAGTGATTCTCAAGTCAGGTCTCTTTAGCATGCCTGCTTTCCCAACTCTCTGATGTGTGGTGGATAATGGACTCTTGGAGATGGAATTTGGGCTAGGACAAGAGACATGTAAATCTGTGTGATCAGAGAAGGCAGGTAATTCATTACTGGCTAAAGATACTGTGTTCTCATCCCCTTTTTAAAAGAAATAAAAAAAAATGAAGAGAATGAGCCATCTAAAAAATCATCATTTACCCCTTCCCTTCATTGGTCAGTTTGAGACAGAGAGGGATACAGACATACAGGAGAAGTAGAGGAAACAGGGACAGCAGAGAAATTCCTCATAGACCTATCAATCCAAGTGTTGGGATTAGTGTATGAAAATTTAGAATATAAACTTCTAAATACTCAAATATAAAGAAGAATTGTACTTTTATACAATGAAAATAATGCTTGGGGGGGTCCTTGCTGGCTCAGTCAGTAGAGCATTTGACCTTTGATCTCGGGGTTGTAAGTTTGAGCCCCTCATTAGGTATAGAGATTACTTAAAAAATAAAATCTTAAAAAAATAAACAAAGAATATAGTACTTGAATAGTCTGAGATTTTAATAAATGTTAAGATATATTTAAAAATGAGTATTAATGTTATGTTTATGTACAATGGAACTATAACTTGAAAATTGGTTATCCCTCTATAAGAGATTAGTCAGCCTGTTGAGTTCAGTTTATTCCTCTTTTCCATAGAATAATCATACAAAATATGAGATTTTTTTTTGTAAAAAAACAAAACAAAAAAAAGAAACCTTCAATTTCTTCTTCTTTGAAGGTAAGTCATCTTCTCAAAGTTGCTTCTAAATAAATTCACAAACATTCTGATTTGTGTTGGGAGACATTGTTTTGAAATAAAGCAGAAATTTATTGGAAAGTTACAGGACAGTGTTTTTCAGCTTAGAACATAAAGTGAAATTAAACAATGACTTTTCTATGGGTTATTTTTGTTTGGCAATATTTTATAGAGATTAAAATTGATAGAGATGAATGGGAAATATGTATGTTTATTATAAAACCTTTTTAAAGAAAGAAAACTGTATAGCTTGTAAAGCAAAATGAAATTTATTTTAGTTAAGATTGCAACATATTACACGCTATTTGGTTTATTGTAAATTCGGAGCTAAGGGAAAATAACTTATAATTTTCAAATCACAGTCCAGGGATCCTTATTTAAATAACCAAAGGAATTATAAAATGAATAAAAATGGAAAGGAGTGCATAATGCAACATTAAATATGTTTGTTTAGAACCAAGAACTCTTAAAATGAAATCAGATCACTTGACCATCATTGGGTCCCAAAATGTCCTCAGTAAAGTAGGGAACCCTTCCTAGACTATCCAGTTCATGTGATCCCTAAGTTACTTTTACTCAGAATGTGAGTTTCATATGTTCAAAAGCTTTTATTATAGAAGGAATACATTTATCAATACTAAAAAACAGTAGTAAGCACATTTTCAGAAATAATCTGTTTATTTGGAGCCACTTGCAGTGTGCTCCTGAATAAAGAACAAAAGCAAATCCACCCAGTATTACTTATCAAATATCTTACTCTTACCTCAAGAGAAATAGTTAAATGTAGTTAATTTGTTATAAAATTAAGTAAAGCCTTAATTCTGATACTAAACTGATTCCTATGCTTACCTATGCAAAGGCCTTAGATACAAAGATATTAACTGAGAGAGTGGAAATGGGCATCACAACCTATTAAAATAAAAACCCTGTCAGAAAAATATCTCTTGGAACCAGTGCAAAAGGGTTTCCATTTATTGAAGATCTAGTATAGGCCAGGCTATAATCTAAATGTTCACGAGACAATTCAGAAGGCTCTAGGACAAAATTTGATTCTTGTAAAATAACAATTGCACAAGTTAGAATGGCATTTGAGCAGAATTGTACTGTTATATTCTTGTACAATTTTTGTTCTTATACCTCATACCTCTTTGTCTTAGTACAGGGTCTTTCTTTTGGTTAAGTGTATCAATGAATAACACTAGTAAAGGTAATTTGCTGTATTCATATAAAACTCTATCTGAAGGGATTTATTGCTTAACAGGTTTTCATTGTAGGACAATGAATCGTACCAATTATCTAACTATAATTAGATAAAGTGCCTAAATAATTTAGCCAGTTGGGTAAGGGATAAGCCAAGGATTGGCAAACTGATCTACTTCTTTAATTATTGAAGATAGTGTCCCCTGTACAAAATTCAGCTTTCATTGTACTGAATTTTAGCATTAATAATATATAATGCTAAAGAAACCACATACTATTCTTCTAAATAAAGAGTCTGTTTCAATAAGTGAGATCTGTGGTTTTATGCTGGGAGCTTTTTTGTTTGATTATTATGTTGCTGTTTGATTGTTTCTTCTCCTTATTTAAATATTTAATGAGTGTTTTATCCAACTTGTGCTCTGAGGCTTTGAAGCAAAGGGCATAATTTAAAATATCTAATAAGTAAATAAATGTCAGAAAACTGAAAAAATGTGAGCTATGCAAAATATATTAAAAGCCCTGTTTTAATAATAATAGAACAAATTCGCTTTTCTCTTGAGATAATAAAGTGTAAAAAATGTGATTCAGTAAGCTGTAAAATCTTTTAAAAAATGTGGCTGTAAAATACTAATTTCTG
The DNA here is from genome assembly GCA_017311185.1 of Proteles cristata cristata. Taxonomy (NCBI): domain Eukaryota; kingdom Metazoa; phylum Chordata; class Mammalia; order Carnivora; family Hyaenidae; genus Proteles; species Proteles cristata. The sequence continues at coordinate 89,948 of JAESUZ010003908.1, read as the reverse complement.
TCCATCTGTTGCAGTGTTTGGGACAAAATAGTTGTTCAAAAATGATCAAATATAGGTTGTGCAAAAATACCTTTAATAAAGTACCAGAAACCGGGGCTCCTGGGTGGCTCAGTCAGTTAAGCGTCCAACTTTGGCTCAGGTCATGATCTTATAGTTTGTGGGTTCGAGCCACACATTGGGCTCTGAACTGACAGCTCAGAGCTTGGAGCCTCTGGATTCTGCATCTTCCTCTCTCTGTGCCCCTCCCCTGCTCATGTTCTATCTCTCTGTTTCTCAAAAATAAACATTAAAAAAATTTTTTTTAAGTATCAGATACTTTTTTAATATTTTCCATGTGTGTGCAATGTAGTAAATACTGAATCAGGAAGTGTTTTTAATAATAAGTAGGGCAGACAAAAGTATTTTTATTATAAATAGGAGGTCTGAATTTTAATAATACATTTTAAAAATATATGTATTTATATTTAAATAAATATTATGGTGGCCATCCTCTAAATGGTAATAAAAAATTACAGAACTATGAAGATTCAATTATTGATGGTCTTCAAAAGTAATTTAGGAATAGTTCATGCAGAATGAGTATAAAAAGTGTTTTGCTTAAAAGGAAACATTTGCTACCTTAGATATAACTCTTAAGTGAGAGAGATTTGAAGATGGCATAATTATATATAAAACATGTAAAATATATGTATATTTTTGGCCTGAGTGTGAGGAGGAAAAAATAATCAAGAGATTAAGTATAGAAAGGCACATATTGAAATGAGAGCTCCATATATCTTGTGAGAATTAAAAAAAAAAGTGGTCACTAAAACTGAGAACTAGAGCTAGGCTGTCAGTGTTTCCTTGTGTATGTATTTTATATTTGACAAAAACTTGGGGAAACTCAAAATAGAGAGAAATATTATAAGCTCACATTTCCTCTGAACTTAGTCTTCACGTTTTCAGGTCTCAGGTCGAGCAGTGGTTCTGTTTTCCTGTAACTAACTGTTCAGTTGACTAAGATGGGAATGGCCAGTCAGCAGAAAAACACTGATTCACTTCAGTCACTGAAGACCAGATTACTAGTGAATGTCTTAAAAGTTAAAAGTTTAGTCTCTGGCATATTTTCTGTAATTCCCTTTACTGTCTTTAAGAAATCCCCAAATGACTACTAAAATCATGATTGCTATTATGTATTTTCCTTTCCTTCTCAAACTCAGAGGGGTATTTTGAATAGCTAGCATTGCAGCAAGTAACCTTGTCACTAGCTATTAATTCTGCAGTGGAAGCATTAGACTGGTACCCAGATGCCAGGACTGAACAATGGCATTCTGTAATGTATAACTTCTGTTTTTCACGTGCTGTTCGTTTATTTATTTATTGGAATTAAACTAAATCTATGGATACTGTCCAAGAAAAATTAACAAATGTATACAAAGAATTTTTCATACTTTGTCAGGAATTGCCTGGAGACATTCATACATCTATTCATAGATCTCTCAGAAATCATGGATGCAGACTAATACTCTTATTCCATTTCACAGGGAAAAATGTATGGTTTTTTTTACCTATATTTATATACATAATGAGTAGACCAGTGATCTCTCATGTGGGTTCCACTATATAAATAATTTGATATAAAATCTCAGTAGTTTTATTTATAAATTCATGCATATACTCTTCTCCTGAAATATTGCATATATTACAAGATGTATATAGAATTATTAGATGTATATGGACTTTTTAAAATATGGAATAAATAAAATATACCTTTTTATATTTTAATTTTGTGAATGCATATTTTTGAACCACTTAATATGTTCTCCCTCTTAAATTGAACACTTCTATTATAAGTTAGGAAATAAATATTGCAAATTTATTTATATTTTATGTGTTCCTAATTATCTGGAAATAATGTTTTGCCATATTTAAGACCTGTGTATGTCTCACAATTTCTGTGAATTTTTAACAAAGAAACCCATATTAGTTGGTTTTAATACTAACTTTTGTTCCTTGTTTAGTTAATCAGAGTTGCTTAGTTATCTAGGAAGATGTTCGTTTATATTTGGTGGGGGTTTTTGTTGTTGTCGTCGTTTTAATTTCTGAGATAGAGGGGGACAGCATGAGCAGGGGAGGGTCAGAGAGAGAGGGAGACACAGAATCTGAAGGAGGCTCCAGGCTGTGAGCTAGCTGTCAGCACAGAGCCTGAAGGATCTTTATATTTGAAAGAACATGGTTGTAGGACCTTTCAGGACAGACTGACTTCCTGATTTTTGGGTCAGTAAAACTTTCTAGAAGAAGCTTCTTTCACAAATACTATACAAACTGCTACTTTACATTCAAGTGCAACTGAATTCAATAAATATTTTATGGCAGTTTCTTGAATTGTTTGCAGTGTTGAAGACAAAGAGATGATCTCATCCCTATAAGGAAGGATCTTTTAGTCTAGTGGCAAAACAACTTTTATAAGGGTTTTTATAAGTTTTTCAGACAAATGGATCAATAGATATTATTGTTTATGCATCCCCTTTGTGATCTATCCTCACTGAACCACATTCATTTTAACTCCAGCAAATACCAAATAATTGGTCAAAAAGTCCTTTACATAAATAATCCAAGCCCTATCTCCCTTGCTAGAGCAAGACATGTTACAGTAAAGCTTCATAGCTAGAATTTAAATTTTGTCTTGCATTGTGTGTAAATAACAGTCATGAACATTTCTGGTGCTCTTAATCTTACATCCTCTTAAAAATTTCAATCAGTTAAAATTTTCCATATGACTGTCCTTTAAACAGTTGAAGATTTATTATGTCTTCTTTTATTCTCTTTTTTAAAAAATTCATTTCAATTTCTTACTAGCCATACTTACCTTTGAAATATTTTACATGACTCCGCAAAAACTGTCTTTCCTTATTCCTATTGCAATTCTAAATACTGGAGGGATAAAATAGAGTAAATAGGGAAGCCTTAACAATGTATCCCTTATTACTAATACTGAAGGTAAATTAGGTAACTTAGTTTACGTTAAGAATCAAATCCATCCACTGGTTTAACTCTGATGAAAGTACTTCAGCAGACTCGGCAGAGCAAATCTGGGGAAAGCCTGTGAACAGTTGCTGTTAACACAATATCAAATGAGACAAAAATTTGGAAAATGTTTGGAACTAGAGGAGAATATAGTATATACATTCAGCAGAAGACTTATTTTCAGTATTTATGAAAATGAACAATTTTCCTGCCGCCTCCAAGCTGAATTGGGGGCAACTTTCAGAGAAGTTGAAATTGGGGGATGGACTGGTAAGAATTCATTGTGAAACTATGCAATTTGGAAAAATGAGTAAAGCTCTTCACAGAAATAGTGTAGTAGTAGCAAGTGCATGCTTAGGACTTTATTACATAATACAATAGTTCACTTAAATGGGACACACGGTAGTAGGGAATGGAAGACAATGCCAGTTGAATAGAACAGAGCTGTGCCAACTGGTAGACTTTTAGAAAAAGGGAATGGAAGAGCAAACTGTGTGTGCTGACATTTCCAGCTATGTACGTGAATACATGTACATCTCTTGGAACTAATGCAGTAGCACACTAATTTACTAACTAGTAAGACCATAATTCAAGAGCAGCCATGTCTATCTTCAAAATTGGTGTGATGATATGTACTCATTATATTATATTGACAAATCATCTAAATGGACCATAAGTTTAAAATGTACTGTATTAAGAAAAAGTTTTTCTATATGAACTCTGTTTATAGGCAATGCTTATAGAATGACAGATGATACATTTATCTTTACTAACAACCTCACCTAATCTGTAATGATAGTACATGTTGGTAAGAAGCGTGGCCCTTGGGAATGAGCGAACCCAAAGTTATAATTCTGGTTTGGTTATAAACCATGGAATCTTGGGAGAGAATATTGAATTCCTCAAGCTGGATTCCCCTCTTTTCATAGTAATGTTGTCACAGTTGACTGTTACAATGTATATAAAGCATGTTTAGCACAGTGCCTGGTAAGCACACAGTATCTGAAATATTTTGGAAGTTTCAGATGATTATTGTAATGAAATCAAGGTAGAGTGCACATTAGAAGATAGACTATAAACTTCAGGAGTTTTATTTTACTGCCCTCTATCACTCACAGTACACTGCACCTCAAAACACAACATTTTAAATGATTAGAAAGCAGTAAATCACATGGATTGTATTATATAATCTTATTAAAAACCAAGGAAGTAGAGGGGCACCTGGGTGGCTTAGCCGGTTAAGCATCCGACTTCGGCTCAGGTCATGATCTCACAGTTTGTGGATTTGAGCCCCACATCAGGCTCTGTGCTGACAGCCAGCTCAGAGCTTGGTGCTTGTTTCAGATTCTGTATCTCCCTCTCTCTCTGACCCTCCCCTGCTTAAGCTGTCTCTCTTTCTTTCTCAGAAATAAATAAAACATTTAAAAAAAGAACCTAAGGAAGTAGAAAAGTTCATCTTGTGGCTTTCTGAATATACACATACACAAGTATACACCAAAAAAAAAAAAAAAAAAAAATGGAGCCTAACATAAAAGTTGTATTTTATTATTCTTAATATTATGACAGCTATTTCAATACAAATAAAAAATATACTACAATCATAAGCTAAATAGATGTAGTTAGCATTGTTTTTATATCCCAAGAGAGATAACTATATGAGTATTAGATGAAATAAGGAAGAAAAGCCATAGGCACTGACAGAAAATGTTTGCATATACCCTCTAAAGCTTTTATTGTTAGCACTTTGGAATCCAGCTGTTACTATATTCTTTGAAAAATCCACTTTGCTTTCCCATATAAACTAATATTCAGTAGCTATCCATATATCATGCTACTATTCCTCTGAAAAAATTAGATTATAAACATACCAGCAGCTAAACCAAAGCTTACGATATTTATTCTCTCTTCACTCAGACTGTTATAGATGTGACAACTATATAAAGCCTACATATACTTAGAATTTATTCAAATAAAAAAAATAGAAGTTTAGCATGCATGCTACCTGCTCATGCAGTTGTATTATCTACAATATCAGGGAAATAATTCAAGGCATATTTTTTAAAGAATGTTGTATATATGTGCATGCATGTATGTGTGCCTGTGTGTGGTTTTCTATGTGGAATGGGAAAAGATTAATAAGCAGTGATCTATGGCTGCCCCATTTAAGCTTTCTCCCACAATTTGCTAACATAACTCAATATTTCCTGCACACGGAGCTTTATTCCAATCAGTCATTTTCTACATTTCTTGACTTCTTGCTGTGAAAAGAATATACATGAACAAAACAAAATCTCTAGCACCTATATCTGATAAAATGGTGTCAGGAAATGCTTTCACATATTTTTGCACTATAAAAACAGTCCATTGGCATCATAGTACTTATTAACCACTATTATAACTGAGAAAAAAATTTGCATTTCCCATTTATTTTTTACCTCAATATGTTTATGTAATCCTTGGTTAAGTAATCTGAGGAAGTTTTAATTCAACTGTGATTTATGTTTTATTTTTTAAATGTTATTTCTAAGAAAGAAAGGTAGAGAGAGAGAGAGAGAATGAGCAGAGAAGAGGCAGAGAGAGAGGGAGACGCAGAATTCAAAGCAGGTTCCAAGCTCTAAGCTGTCAGCACAAGTCCAATGCCAGGCTCAAACCCACCAACCATGAGATCATGATCTGAGCTGAAGTCTGAGCTGAACCAACTGAGCAACCCAGGCACCCCTAATTCAACTCTTATTATTCAAAGATTACAGTAAATTCTCTTATTATTCAGTGTTTACAGTAAAACTGGTTATCATCATCACGTTCATCTTGGCTGTCAGAATAAGGTGTCTCTGATGAGGCTTTCTCAGTGGATTCTGCGTCCTTTTTCTCCCAGTCTCTCAGGTTTGTAATGTTTCCAATGGCTTCAGATCTTTTCTGTGTGATGTATGGGCGCAAGTGCAAGTACGGAGCTCCTTACTTCTCCTCCATCTTGCCCTCTCCCAAGGTGTCTCTGATGAGAGACCATTGTCTTCCTCCTCTCTTCTTCACCTAGCCAACACCAACCTCCTCCTTCATTTATGTAAACATTGTCATACAGATGCCAGCATCACACTCCATCTTCCATTAAGGATTTGTTACCAGCCTTGTTTGTCACTCACAATCCTATATATACCTAGAAGAAAATATATGTCAAAGGTTATCAGATTAAATGTATGCATGAGTATATGTGTATATGCAACTTTTCATAAAAACACTGGCTGCCTAGGACTTATGCTTTCAATGTTTCTGCTTCCCTTTATCAGTCATTTTTCCCCTGGGGAATTTACTTCACTGCTCTTAATCTTACCTTTTCTTTGGCACCACCTCATAGTTGTTCCTGTGTTGCACATTTAACACAGAATCCACATAGCTCACATTGCAGTCATAGGTTCATCCATTTTTTCCTTTGGTCTCTTAGCACTCAGAAAGTTCTCTTGTGCTACTTTGTCTGAATTCATCACTTAAACCAAGAAGTTTTAGAAACATGTCCTAAGAACAAGAATAGATAATTATACTCTGTCCTTGAGAAATAGCCTTTACAGTGTTAGATGTATTAATATTTCATGCGTATATTTCAATATGATTTTATCATATTTGTTTAAGCAGTATAAAAAAAAGCAAACCAATTTGGCTCTAGTGGTAGAGACATGTTTCTTTAGAACAGGACTTCTTTTTAAAATTTCACTTCATTTTTTTGGGAATATGAGATGACTACGAACATTTATTCAAGTTGGGTTTATATCTGTAACTGCTCCTAGGTTACCCAAGCCTGGGGTGTCAGTACTCTGTTAAAAAATTCCTTTCTTTGGCACAAAAATTAATATCATGGTTGGAACTCCTCTTTATGCATAAAACCTCTTTATCTCACTCTTTCTTATCTACTCCAAAGGAATTACTGTATCTAGCCAACAACTTTGGACCTATGTCGTATAGCTTGGCTTTTCCCCAAGCAGAGCCCTCACAAATGACCCAGTGAACTCCAGATACTGCAACTGCAGGCAAAGACAGACTGGCCCTCTGACCCACAGCCAGGTTCATAGTATCTTGGTTTCATGCTGTTGGGGAGTGGTGTGTGTGTGTGTGTGTGTGTGTGTGTGTGTACGCACTACAAGAGGAGATTTTAAGATCTGTTCACAGTGTGACTAGTATTTACAAACAACTAAGTCAGAGACTTCCTAGCTATTATACCGTCATTAAGCATGAGGTTGGGGATGCCTGGATGGCTCAGTTGGTGGGCGTCTGACTTTGTCTCAGGTCATGATCTCATGGCTCATGAGTTCAAGACGTGTCAGGCTCTCTGGTCGCAACAAAGAGGTGACTTCAGATCCTCTGTCTCTCTCTCTCTCTGCTCCTCCTCTGCTCACTCTTGCTCTCTCTCTCTCTCTCCCAAATATAAATAAACATTAAAAAAATTAAGAATGAGGTTGATCTCAGAACCTAATAAAGTAACTGGAGTAATAATTTGTCTTTTGAACATCCTTACATTTTTATGTCTTTCAGAGTTCTAACTTTTGGCCTTAAGGTGTTATCAATCTATATATACTTCGTTAATGATCTTATCCCACCAGGCCCACATTTCAAAATGTCATTCATGGTAGTGGCTCACAAATCAGTCCCTCCTACCTGCACTACTGAATGCTGCATGATAAAAGGTAATTTTTGTTAAGCAACATTGTACACTAGGCACTATCCTATGAACCTGTTATATTTTTACTCATTTAGCTCTCAAATATATGAGGTAGGTTCTATTTTTACCTCTTTAGAAAGGGACTTTTGGGCATATATATTATATATAGGTAGCCTGAAAAAATTCTCGATCCCTTTTAACCTACATTTAACCAAAATGTTTCAGAGACAAAGCATTTAATCAAAGAAATAACTTAAAATAGAAGTATTTCTAAAATACATGGGATTTTGACATGGGATGTTTCTAAGTGTGTTCCAATGTTTATGTCATATGAATGACTTTTTACTCTATCAACAAATTACATGAAGAAATCAAACAAAAAGAAGGACTTCAAACAAAAGACTTTCATAATCATAAATATAGAACTTGTATTTATTCTAGGTTTGATTCATTTGGTATGTATCATTAAAGAACAAAATTAAGGTAGTGATTCCTTTCCTTAATTCCTCCATTCAGAGATAACATTGGTATTAACTTCCTCTGTATCTTTTCATTCTATTTTAACATATGTCTCTATGCATAGGTAACACATGTATATATAAATATTTACATTATATTTAATAGATGCATATAATTCAATGGTAGATATGTGCTTTAGCATATTCAGTTATTTAGATTTAGACATATTGATTAGTTTTTGGTGAATAACAAATACACCACAAATTAGTGGCTTAAAGTAATAGACATTTATTATTTTGCATTATTCTATAAGAAAGTCAGACAGTTCTGCTAATTTGGACCAGCACAAGGCTTATTCATGAAGAGCCTCAGCTGAAAAATGCAGTTTTGTTTCATGTGATCTTTACACGTTCAACATACTACATGGGGCTTGTAATGATGGTTGTAACAGAGACCCAAGAAAGAGAGCTATCTCAAGCAAGTTTTCAAGGAGGAGGTAGGGGATCAAGCATGAGGACAGAAACATGCAGCTGCTTTTTTGGCCTTCTGCTTCCATGAAGTTTGCTGCTGTCACATTGGCAAAAACAAGTCAGAGAGACAAGCACAGACTTGGTATCTGGAGAATTGTGGGGGAGTGGGGGAGAAGACCCTCCCCAAAGAGCATGAAATATTGATGAAATAAATTCACAGAAAGATTATTTTTTATTGTTTCAGATGTTTTCCTAAAATAAACAATGCCAAAAAGAACATCTTTTAGCTAATCTTTTTTATGCTTATTGTATGACATAGTAATTTTACTGTTAGTTCTGGAAGATCTCAATGCTGAACATTTTTTTCTATATTGAGTTTGTCAAATCACAGATGACAAATTCAAACATATATGGAATGGACTTTAAAACAAAACAGCAAACAAAATTTGCATAATTGCTTGCTCTGTGCCATGAGATGTTAAGATGTTAAAAAGTACAAAAACAGGATGTAATTTTTTTTTTTTTACCTGTAGCCATAGGACACTAAAAAACAACTTCAGAACCATTAAGAATCTCAAATGATGTGTGAAATGTTGACATTTTCAGTATTTTGGTTCACACTGTTACATTGTTTGGAAGATGATTGCCTTCAGGATAGAATCCCCATCATTTTATGTCATACTTGAAAAATACTGAGTACAACAGTGGATATTGTCCATACAAAATATATGCAACTGCCTATTCAGACAATCAGCTCCTCTGAGCTTAGGAATGCTTTTATCCTACCTTACCAAGAATTCTAACAACAGTATATTCGTATTATATTAGAGACCTCATAAGAAAATTTGTCCTTGAGAGCATGAATATGGAGAATAATTCAAGCACCCCTAGCTCCATGTGTATAACCTGTCCTCTTTTCATTAAATCTGTTTCTGGAACACTAATAGAAATCGTGGTTGTCAGTTACTTTTCACTTACCATGAGGTTGCTTTGTCATGCTACAACATAAGCAACATGTGTTTTATAAACCAATGGCACTGGTGTAATGAAGGTTTAAAATCTACCACAAATTAAATAAACAACAATATTAAAAAAACACCTCCTGGATATATCTAAATAAGATGATATATATGAAATTAGTGTCTTATATATATAAAATTATAAATAACCAAACACTTCCTTCTCACAAGTAGGTGGATTAAAAACATAAGCTAGAACAGGCTGTCTCTTTATGTAAGGGATCATTTGCCCAAGAGAAAGCTTTAGTCAAATCTATCTTATAGGCATGCATAGTACATATGGGCATATAATATGTAACTGAAATGAGAGTAGATGATATTTTATCTTTATTGATTTTACAAAAATGCCCGATCCAATATATAATAGCTTGTATGACATACTCTATTATTTATTTCAACTCTTCCTGGAGTGCAAATCACTATTTTAACTTTTACTTTACTATTTTTTATTTTTTCTTCCAATTCTAGTTAGTTAACATATAGTGTAGTATTGGCTTTGAGAGTGTAGTGATTCATTACTTACATAAAACTCTCAGTGCTGACACATGTGCCTTCTTTTTTTTTTTTTTTTTTTTTTTTTTTATTTCTAGGAGAGAGAGAGACAGCGTGAGCAGAGGAGGGTCAGAGAGAGAGAGGGAGTCACAGACCGAAACAGGCTCCAGGCTCTGAGCTGGCACTCAGCACAGAGTCCGATGCGGGGCTCGAACCCACGAACCGCGAGATCATGACCTAAGCGAAAGTCGGACGCTTAACCGACTAAGCCACCCAGGCGCCCCCCACATGTGCCTTCTTTAATACCATTCACCCGCTTAGCCCATGCCCTGCCAGAACTCCCCTCTATCAACCCTCAGTTTGTTCTCTATAGTTAAGAGTCTCATATGGTTTGCTTCCCTCTCTTTTTTTTCTCCCTATTCCCCCATATTCATCTGTTTCATTTCTTAATTTCCACATATGAGTAAAGTCATATGGTGTTTATCTTTCTCTGACTGACTTATATTGCTTAGCATAATGCACTCTGGCTCCATTCACATTATTCAAATGGCAAGATTTCATATTTTGTTATGTCTGAGTAATATTCCATTATGTATATATATTAATCAAAAATAATTTGGCTATTGTTGATAATGCTGCTACAAACATCAGGGGGCATGCACCTCTCCAAATCATTATTTTTGTATCTTTGGGTAAATATCTAGTAGTGCAATTACTAGATTATAGGGTAGTTCTATTTTTAACTTTTTGAGGAAACTCCATTATCTTTTCCAGAGTGGCTGCACCAGTTTGCATTCCCACCCACACTGTAAGAGAATTCCCCTTTTCTCCAGTTCCTCACCAACATCTCTTGTTTGTTGTTAATTTTAGCCATTCTAACTGGTGTGAGGTGATATCTCATTGTGGTTGTAATTTTTACTTCCCTGATGATGAGTGATGTTGAGCATCTTTTCATGTGGCTGTTAGCCATCTGGATGTCTTCTTTGGAAAAAAATGTGTCTTCATGTATTCTGCTCATTTCTTAACTGGATTAATCGGTTTTTGGGAATCGAGTTGGATAATTTCTTTGTAGATATTGGATAGTAACCCTTTGTCAGATATGTCATTTGCAAATATCTTTTCCCATTCCTTAGGTTGTCTTTTAGTTTTGTTTATTGTTTTCTTCTCTGTGCAGAAGCTTTTTATCTTTGAGAAGTCCCAATAGTTCATTTTTGCTTTTGTATCTCTTTCCTTCAGAGACATGTCTAGCAAGAAGTTGCTATGGCCAGGGTCAAAGAAGTTGCTGCCTGTTTTCCTCTAGGGTTTTGATAGTTTACTGTCTGACATTTAAGTCTTTCATCCATTTTAGATGTATTTTTGTGTGCCATATAAGAAAGTGGTCCAGTTTCATTCTTGTGCATGTTACTATTTATGGTTTTCCCAACACCATTTATTGAAGACTGCCTTTTTTCCATTGGATATTCTTCCTTGCTTTATTGAAGACGAGTTGACCGTATAGTTGTGGGCCCATTGCTGAATTTTCTATTTGTTCCATTGATCTCTGTGTCTATTTTGTGCCAGTACCGTACCGTTTTGAAGACTACAACTTTAACATATAGTATGAAGTACACAATTGTGATATCTTCAGCTTTGTTTTTATTTTTCAAGATTGCTTTGGATGCTCGAGGTCTTTTGTTGTTCCATACAAATTTTAGGATTGTTTGTTCTAGCACTGTGAAAAATGCAGGTGGTGCTTTGAGAGGGATTTCATTAAATGTATAGATTGCTTTGGGTAATATAGACGTTTTAACACTATTTGTTCTTTTAATCCACAAGCATCAAATGTATTTCCATTTCTTTGTGGATCTTCAGTTTCTTTCAGAAATGTTCTATAGCTTTTACAATAAAGATCTTCTTTTATCTTTGGTTAGGTTTATTCCTAGATATCTTACGGTTTTTGGTTTAAAGTGGTATCTATTCCTTGATTTCTCTTTCCTTTTTTGAAATTTCTTAACATTTATTCATTTTTGAGAGACAGAGACAAAATGTGAGGGGGGGGGAGGAGCAGAGAGAGAGGGAGACACAGAATCGGAAGCAGGCTCCAGTCTCTGAGCTGTCAGCACAGAGCCCGATGCAGGGCTCAAATTCATGAACTGTGAGATCATGACCTGAGCTGAAGTCAGACACCCAACCGATTGATGCACCCACGTGCCCCCCTTGATCTCTCTTTCTACTCCCTCATTATTGGTGTATAAACATGCAACAGATATCTGTACATTGATTTTTATATCCTCTGACTTTACTGAATTTATGTATTGTTTCCATCCTTTTGTTTTTTTTTTTTTTTTTTGGTGGAGCCTTTTGGGTGTTCTAGATAGATTATCAAGTCATCTTCAAATAGTGAAAGTTTGACTTCTTCCTTGCTGATTTGAACCACCCCTGCAGCCCAGACATAAATCTGTACTGTTGGATTCGATTTGCTAGGATCTTGTTGAGAATTTTTGCATCCAGTTTCATCAGGGCTATTGGATTATCAAGTCTCCTTTTTAGTGAGGTCTTTGGTTTTGGGATCAAGGTAATGCCTCATAGAATGAGTTTGGAAGTTTTCCTTCCATTTCTATTTTTTGGAACAGTTTGAGAGTAATAGGTATTAACTCTTGTTTAAATGCTTGGTAGAATACCCCCGAGAAGCCATCTGGCCCAGGACTTTTGTTTGTTGGGAGATTTTTTTTTTTTTAATATTTTTATTTATTTCTAGGAGAGAGAGAGCGAGAGACAGCGTGAGCAGGGGAGGGCCAGAGAGAGGGAGCCACAGACGGAAACAGGCTCCAGGCTCTGAGCTGGCAGTCAGCACAGAGCCCGACGTGGGGCTCGAACCCGCGAACCGCGAGATCATGGCCTAAGCGAAAGTTGGACACTTAGCCGACTAAGCCACCCAGGCGCCCCTGTTGAGAGATTTTTAATTACTGATTCAATTTATTAGCTGGTTATAAATCTGTATGTTTAGAACACAGTTGAGCATTATGAATGTGGCATAAAACAATAAAAAATCATACACATTTTAATCACCAATTGGGGTGTATGGAACACTAACCTCTTTATGTGAATCTTTTACATAAAGAAACAATATAGATTTAGATTTTTTTTTTCTTTTTCTAGCTCCTTGAGTTGTCAGGTTAGGCGGTTTATTTGATATCTATCTTCTAATTAAATGCAGACATTTACTGCAATAAACTTACCTTTCAGTACTGCTTTTGCCTACATCCTGCAAGTTTTGGTATATTGTCATTTGTTTTAGCATGTATCCCCCAAATTTTTAAATTTTGCCTTTGGTTTCTTTTTTTTTGCCTTATGGTTACTCAGAAATGTGTTGCTTAATTTCCACATGTTTTGAATTTTAGTTTTCTTTCTGGTGTTGTCTTCTGGTTCTATTCCATAGTGGTCGAAAAGATTCCATTCCATTGGTATGATTCCATTTTTCTTAAGTTTGAAGACTTGTTTTGTGACCTAATATAATATGTGATCTAACCTGGAGAAAATTTCACATGTACTTGAAAATAATGTATATTTTGCTGCTCTTGGGTAGAATGCCCTGTATTAAAAAAACAGGATATCCACATACAAAAGAATGAAGCCTTGTATATCTTACATTATACACAAAAATCAACTCAAAATGGATGAAAGAATTAAATATAAGACCTGAAACTGTAAAATTCCTGGGAAAAAAAAGGGAAAACTGTCTGATATGTTGGTCTTGGCAAGTATTTCATGGATATGACACCAAAAGCACAGACCACAAAATCATAACTAAATAAACTGCACTACATTGGAATGAAAAGCTTTTGTATAGCAAAGGAAATTGAGAAATTAAGAAATTGAAAAGGCAGCCAATGGAATCAGAGAAAATAATTGCAAACCATATATTTGATAGGATGTTAATATTCAAAATATATAAGGAACTCCTGCAACTCAGTAGCAAAAATTCCTAAAAACTTGACTTAAAAATGGACTAAGAACTTGAATAGACATTTCTCCAAAGAAGACATACAAATGGCTAACAGGCACATGAAAAGGTGCTCAGTGTCACAAATCATCAAGGAAATGCAAATCAAATCTACAATGAGATAGGACCTTACAAGATACCTGCCAGGATGGCTATTTAAAAAAAGAGAGAGAAAAAAAAGGACAAGTTCTGGCAAGGGTATGGACAAATTGGAACCCTTATACACTATTGGTGAGAATGTAAAAAGACACAGATACTATAGAAAATAGAATGGACATTCTTAAAAAATATATAGAACTTCCATATGGTCCAACAAATATATCCAAGAGAATCGAAATCAGGATCTTAAAGAAATATCTGCACTCCCTGTTCATTGTAGCATTATTAACGATAGAAGATATGGGACAACTTAAATGTGCATTGACAGATAAAGAAGAGGCAGTATGTACATTCAGTGAAGGATTATTCAGCCTTAAGAAAGGAGGAAATATTGCCTTCCTCCAAGTGGATGAACTTAGAGGACATTATGCTATGTAAAATAAACCAGTCACAGAAGGACGAATACTGCCTGATTCCACTTATATAAGATATCTAAAATAGTCAAACTTGTAGAAGCAGGGAGCAGAAAGATAGATGGCTGCCAGAAGCTGGTGGGAGAAAGGGAGAGTTGTTCAATTGGTGTAAAGTTTCAGTTATGCAAGATGAATAGTTCTAGAGATCTGTTGTTCAAATAATGTCTATAGTTAATAATACTGATATATTTTAAAAGTCTGTTAACAGCATAAACGCTGTTGTGTTTTTACCATTATGTATATATTTTTAAAGTTTAGTATTTTTGCTAATGAAACATCATTATATATACATTTCAATACAATTCCTTCACCATAACAACATTGTTCTAAAAATGTAATGTCAAAGAATAAATGTATTTTCAGTTTTGAATTGCACCAGATTTCTCTCTAATGATGTTGAAGAAATTACCCAATTCCTGGCACAT
This sequence comes from Proteles cristata cristata, assembly GCA_017311185.1. Classification (NCBI taxonomy): domain Eukaryota; kingdom Metazoa; phylum Chordata; class Mammalia; order Carnivora; family Hyaenidae; genus Proteles; species Proteles cristata. Next base: position 74,875 of record JAESUZ010003908.1, on the reverse strand, counting down.
TTGAGGGCTATGCCTTGTGCCTCCAATGGAAATTAATTTTCTTTGTAAATATTTTGTCATCTAATGGTCATCAATAATATATAATGATTCATTTCATTTAAAATACTAATTATTAGAAAGTAGATATACTTTTGGACATCATTGGTAAAAATTATTTATATATTTTGATAAAATATGTTATTTGGGGGTATTCTGCATTTCAATTTGTAGGAGCTTAAGTACATTTGGAGTGTTAACTCTTTGGCTGCCATTTGTTATATTTTCCCATATTTTGATTTGGGTTATAATGATTTTAAAATAAATAAGTGGATCTAGCTTCATTGTTATTTATTTTCAGATACAAGTGTCAGTGATGTTTATCAAATAAATATTTCTATAGAATAAAAATAATGCTCATTGATTTACATTAGTTTCTTAGATAAACATGGGTTTCTACATTTTAATCCTTTTTAATGTTAATAATCAAGATTAACAACTTTATAATACTGAGTATTCTCGTAGAAAATACTTCATACTTTATCACTTAGTCATGTTTGTTTTACATCTTTAATAATATGATTTGGTTCATATAATATCCATTCTTGTTATATATATTCCTATATCTTTATGGCTTTTGTTTCTATTTTCTAATAGAATAACTGCATTTCATTTTGAAACTGGTTATTTTAAATTTATTGAGATAACTATTTTACTGTATTTATTTTTGTAACCATTACCTTAACTAACTGTTTTAATAACTCTAGGAATTTTGCAAGTTATTCTTGTTTTTATCATATTTATCATTCATAAATCAGAGTGATTTGTTTCTTCCAATAATTATGCCAATTTAAATCTTTTCTTATTACACTGACTATAGCTTTCTCCAATAATAGTAATCAATATCTGTGGTAACTGAAATGTTTTTCTCTTTGGGATTTTGATAGAAAGTGCTTCAGCATTTGTTATTTAGTATAAAATTCCCTGTTGATTTTAGCAAATACCCTTTAATACATTTATACGTTTTCTTCCACTAGTAAACATTTCCCTAGTTTACTTATTCTGTTATATTATTCAGGAAGAGAAGTCTATAGAGCTTGATCTCGTAGATTCTCATAATTATCAATTAACTTTATGCATTCATTTGGTGACTAAAATTCATAACAGTGCAACAAGACTGCTCTGTGAAATAGGTAAAACATACAACATTGTGTTGAGGCAGAATTGAAGATAGAGTTTAGTCATAATTATTGCAGATTTCCAGTGAACCAGCACTATGCATAAATTTCAAGTTTATTAGGTTCAAGTTGTGGCAACAAACTAGGAAATATATAGAATTCTGAACAATAATTCAACAAAGCTGAGTAATGGCACTTAATGCCAAGCATTGTTCAAAACTTTTGCAGTCATTCTAAGTAAGTTCAGTATAGGATATTGTCCCGTATTCTGTTTAGCAACCGTAACAGTTAATTCAGAGCATGCTGCCATATGGTATCTTGTACCTGAATTAGGTACAGCATGTCCCCAGACTGCCTGTTCTCATTACAGTCTTTAAAAGTTACTTTAAGCTCAAACTCCTCTGCACAGATTGACAAAATAATAACCCTACCCTGATGGTGAGTCATGTTAGAAATTGTTTATTTCATTGAACCTAGAGGTAGTTCATCAATTCTGTTCAGTAAAAGGAGAATGTTAAGAATGTGGAATCACATGCCAGGTGGCTATAGTAATAAATTTGACAACTAGAATTACTATAGAAAATGAATAAACTTTATTGGCAGGGCAAGACTTTTGTACTAACATATAAAACATAAATGCTATAAAATATATTTAATGGTGTGTATATAAATTTCTCAAAGCACTGCATTGTATTCCAGGATCTTGTACTAATTGCGAATCACGAATGTTAACATAAATTTATTATATTTTAAGACACACTTTTAATAAAATTAAAATGTTATGTATCCTCATCTAAGAATACTCACCATCTCTGAGTAAGCAAAAGGTAGCTGTGAAATTCCTGGTTATAAAAATAGCCAGTAAAGACAAAGCTCATTTTTCATCTATAATTTATGCTATTATTTGAGAACTCACTGGGACTTTATTTCCTTTTAAAAACTTTTCCCTAGGAAATGGGTTAGATTTAGAAAATCAGATCTAAATTGATATCTTTTTCCAGCAATGGGAAGGTCAATCTTGAGTTTTAGTTCAACTCTGGCACATTAACAGGTTGGAAATAGCCACTCAGGATCTTACAAGAAGACAAATTTGGACAAATTGAAAATCCATGATTTACCTTGGGTGTTTCAGTGAACTATGGTTTCAGGGCAAACTAAGACCCATAAATCTGTAGATGTAGTAGCATCCAGAGTCCCAGATGAACTGTTCTTACCTAGAGCAGAAACTCCTGAAACCATCGAATGAGAGGAATATTTTAATGTAATTTTGATGAGTTCCTGGTGGCTGGGGAATCACCTGGGTATCACAGTCTAATAGGGGTCCCTAAACTTTCATTGCCTTACTTTCAGGAGCCCCAATGGGTTCCTGTGAGGATCCAAGAAGTAGCCCATGGCAGGGAGAACAGAGTGATATACCCAGTCTTCATCCTCACGGAGTCCTAGTCTCTACTCCTGCTAGTCTTGATCTTTCACCTATGTGTTCTGGGGAGTAGACCATAATCAACTAGTTTAGGGCTATAAAAATACAGGTTGAGAACACAAAAGCCAGGAAAGGGAAGAGGGAGCAGGTGGGGGAAAAAATCATTAAAAAGCAAAACAAAACAATGGAAAAAACACCTGTGAAGATCAAGGTCTCAGGACACAGGCTCTAACATTTAATCAGAAAGTTTTAGAATGCTCACTTTCTCCCACATATTACCACAATATAAATTTAACTACAGCAAAATAGCTGGGGATTATAGCTGAAAGAGCTTCGAGGTAAAAGACTCAGAGGAAACTACTTAGGGAAGTACAAAATTAAGAAAGGAGACAAAAGCAAAGACACTAGAGAAATTAGAAACTTCAGGTCGTTATAGCTTTACCAAATAATAAACAAAGCTTGTTTCCTAGCACTGAAGGGCTATTTACCTTAGTATATTTTCTTTTTTTTTTTAAAATTTTTTAATGTGTGTGGGGGTTTTTTTTTTTATTTCTAGGGGAGGGTCAGAGAGAGAGGGAGACACAGAATCTGAAGCAGGCTCCAGGCTCTGAGTTGGCAGTCAGCACAGAGCCCGACGCGGGGCTCGAACCCACGAACCGCGAGATCATGACCCAAGCGAAAGTGGGACACTTAACCGACTAAGCCACCCAGGCGCCCCACCTTAGTATATTTTCTCATACAAGATGTGTATTTTTTTTTTTTAATTACAAGGTATTTCAGAAAGTGAGGACAAAACAGCGTGAAGAGACAAAGACTCAAAAATAATACTGATTTAGGAAATGAACTATCATTTTTTAAATTTTTAATGTTTTTAATTTATTTTTGAGAGACAGAGACAGCGCAAGCAGGGGAGGGTCAGAGAGAGAGGGAGACACAGAATCCGAAGCAGGCTCCAGGTTCTGAGCTGTTAGCACAGAGGCCGACGTGGGGCTTGAACCCACGAACCGTAAGATCATGACTTGAGCCGAAGTCGGATGCTTAACCGACTGAGCCACCCAGGCGCCCCAAGAAATGAACTATTATTAATATGTTAATATCTTTAATGGAAAAAAAGTAGATAACACACAAGCACAGAACTGTTGTGTAAGAAAGGAAATAAAAACTCTAAGAAAGATTCAAAAGGAAATGCTAAAAAATAAAATAATGTAACAGAAGTGAAGAATACCATCAGTGGGCTCATTTATAGACTTAACATAGTCAAAGAAAGAAATGAAATGCAGGAGAAGTTGCTATTACTAGTCTATTGCTAGTGATGGATTAAAAAAGGGGTATAATGAAAAATATTGTACTTAATTTTAAATCGATAAAACTTAGATGAAGTTATATATAATATATATCATATATGTATAATATATGCTATGTAAAATATGTAAAAATATATATACACATTTTTTAATCAATAATTGGTAACCCTTCAAAAAAAAAGCATATCAGGTGCAGCAGGCCCAAGTGATTTTACTGGTGAATTCTGCTAAATATTTAAAGGAAAAATAATACCAATTCTCCCTCATCTCTTTCATTAAATAGAATTATGAAGACTTAGCATCTTATTCTATGAGGTTAGCATTCTAATGTAAAAACAGATAAAAAGATTACTGGAAAGGAAAACTATAGAGTAGTATCAATCATGAACGTAGACACAAAAATGTTCACCAGAATGTTAGCAAATCAAATCCAACAATGCATAAGATAAATTATACATAAAAATCAAATGTATCCGGGCATTGAAGGTCTGTTCAAAATTTGAAATCAATCAATTCAGTCCACCATATCAAATAATTAAAGGAAGAAAAACGTTCTATGATCATATCAAGTGATGCAGAAAAAATATTTGACAACAAAGAAACAAACAAACAAAAACACCTATTTATGATCAAAGGAAAAAATCTCTTAACTGGGAATAGAGAGGTATTTTTTAACTTCATATAAACCACAAAATTTGCAGCTAAGATCATACTTAATTGTGAGACACTTTCAGAGACAATCTGTCAGTTTTCAGTAATTTTTTTTTAAACTTATTTCTAGGACAGAGAGAGAGACAGCGCGAGCAGGGGAAGGTCAGAGAGAGAGGGAGACACAGACTCTGAAATTGGCTCCAGGCTCTGAGCTGACAGTCAGCACAGAGCCCGATGCGGGGCTCGAACCCACAAACCACGAGATCATGACCTAAGCGAAAGTTGGATGCTTAACCGACTAAGCCACCCAGGCTCCCCAGTTTTCAGAAAATTTTAATTTAATTTTATTTTAGAAAGAGAGAGAGAGCACATGCAAGCAGAGGGAGGGGCAGAGGGAGAGAAAAAATCTCAAGCAGGCTCCATGCTTAGGCTTGATCCCATGACCCTGGAGTCATTATTCAAGCCCATGTAGAAATCAAGAGTTGGATTCTCAACTGACTGAGCCACCCAGACACCCTAATAATTTGTTATTTCTTTACAAAACTAAAATAGTCTTACATATGATCCTGCTTTTGCATCCATAAGTATTAGACAACTATTTGAAACTTCATGTGTAGGCAGGGTTCTCTCTTTGGGAAGGCTGGTTACAGATAAGCAAGGAGAGGGGCCTAGATGAGCCAAATGGCAATATATTAGAGTTGGATACATCTGTATGAGGTCATGTATATTAACTCAATATGGATACAAATGTTTATATATAGAAATATTTGCAAATATATACACCACATGTATTTTCTTGCTTTTTCAGCTGAGAAGACCTAAAATCAAAGATTTTAGCAAGTATCCAAATCTTAGTTTCTAATACCATTTTATAATGTAAAGGGCCACGGCTCCTTAATGAAGTAATTAATTGTAGGATCCGGAGGGGAAATATACATGATGATCTTGAAGGATCTCATAGTACCAGAAAGCAAAGAAGTGCTCCAAAACAAACACACAAAGAAAACTAGCGCAGACAAATCATCTGTGCATAAGACTTCCCAATAACTTATGAGGATAGTCCATCCTCAAAAACGTGAAGCATAACTCCTCACTTTTCAAATGTAGATTGTGCATAATGACATAAAACAATATGCCGATGCTTTTATAGCTGAGTGTTGCCTAAAATAGGATGGACGCAGCTGGTATATTTTAACTCTGGAGGCTTAGTTCTACATGATTTACATCCATTTTCTGAGACTAGCAAGCTACCCTGGATGTTCTTCTCATAGAAATAGATGAAGTGCAGATGAAGTAGATACACAGAAGGCCTTTAAAGTGTCACACTATCATTTACAGTTCATGCTGTTGGCTTACTCAGTTCTCATGATTGGATTCAAATAAGAAGTAGGAAAACAGAACCCATTCCTTTAGTGAGACAATCTTTAAAGTTACAGTCTTGAAGCTGTGTCTATGGAGTGGCAGGGTGAACAAATGGGCCAACAATTCAGAAGGCCATAGGTAAAATCAGATTATACAGTATTTATCCTCTATATAATAAGAAAACAAGCCAACACATATGATATAGATTTAGATATTGGACAACATGGATCCAAAGAACTGGGATCCTTGAGGAAAAAAAAAAAAACGTACTCTAAGCCTTATGATCATCGTTGGTGTTTGCTAACCTCCCTGGTGGTCTAGTGGTTAGGATTTGGCACTCTCATCGTTGGTGTTCGCTAGGAGGCACACCCCCAGGGGAACATGAACAGCAGAAAACAAGCCCCACAGAATGGTCTCTGAACAGAGGAGATAGGGATTACAATTTAGTTAAGTTGAGGCAGCTGGAATTTGTGGAGCAGCACAGCAAATAGAAGGGATCTACATAGACAGTTTCAGAATTTGTACAAAGGTCCTTTGACTCTATCAGGGGATAGTGAGCTATACATTCATGTGAGGCTGGGGAAGGAATAAGTGGGGAACCATATACTATTAGCTATATGCTCTAAGTGGTTGATACCATGGTTGAAAAAAATCTTAATTGAGAACCTTTACGGAGCAGCTGGGTGGCTCAATTGGTTAAGAGTCTGACTCTTGATTTCAGTACAGGTCATGATCTCATGGTTTGTGGAATCAAGCCCAGGGTTAGGCTCTGCTGATAGCATGGAACCTGCTTGGTATTCTATCTCCCTCTCTCTCTCTCTCTGCCCCTCCTCCAAAATAAATAATGTTAAATATATATACATATATATAAAGAATCTTTATACACACTCTCTCTTCAGGTCCACGTGTATTAACTGGTTAATTCTACCAGACATTTAAGGAAAACATCAGACCAATCCTATTAAATCTATCAGATAATAGAAGAGAAAGGAACATTTGCCAACTTATGTTATGAACACTATGCTTATATAATCATCAAACAGACAAAGAGTACAAGAAAAGAAAGCTACAGATCAATAGGCCTCAGGAGCTTTTCCACAAAAATCTTTGAGTATTAGTCACAATGAATCCATGAGCATAGAAAAATTATCATAGTTCAGGACCAAGTGGAATTTATCCCAGTAATGCAAGACTTGTATAAAATTGAGCATCAAGAATGTTATTCATTACATTGACAAGAGTAAAAGAGACCAAGCATGGGATCACTTGAATAGATGCAGAAAAATTATTTGAAAAATCCAGTACCGGTTCATGCATGATTTTTCCTTTCTTGTTTTCTGAAATTTCCAATGCTTCTACAAAAGCATTTTATTAATACATTTATTATCAAACCCTTACCTAATGCTATGTGAGATATTTATAGTCTTTATAATACTTTGACCAAACCTACCTTTATGCTGTAAAACTGATTACTGTTAATGCTGAGTAATTTTTTTACGTTGCGTGCCCCTTAATTTTTTGATTCTTAGAAGCTTTTCATTTATTTGAATTCTCAGCTTATTCTAATTATTTTTTGGAAGTCCTAATACTGCTTATCAATGCCTTTTGTATACACTGTATTTTACATACTTTCTCTTGGTTTGTATTTTGCCTCTCCTTTCTTTTTTGTTCTTAATTTTAATGTAGTTAATGTGTGTGGTGTGTGTATGTATACTATAAATTTTGTTTTCTAGGTATTCTTTTGTTATTGAATACTGTTAAATGAATTTTTTTTAATGTTTTATTTATTTCTAGGAGAGAGAGAGAGAGAGACAGCGTGAGCAGGGGAGGGTCAGAGAGAGAGGGAGACAGACTCTGAAATAGGCTCCAGGCTCTGAGCTTGCAGTCAGCACAGAGCCCGACGCGGGGCTCGAACCCACGAACCGCGAGATCATGACCTAAGCGAAAGTCGGACGCTTAACCAACTAGGCCACCCAGGCGCCCCAAATTTTAAAAGTTTACCATCTGTGACCAGTTTTCAAAGTGTATGTACCATGAATAAAAGTGTTGACTTTTATTTTGTTTTTATATTGATTTAAAAATGTATATTTTTCCTTTATTTGAAAATACAGATAATATAATTCATAACAGTGAATTAAACATTCCTAAAATTAAACCCAAGCAGGTTATTATGTATTATCTCTCTGAAGTCTACCTGCTATAATTTGGTTTAGAATTTGCATCTATATTCATGACCAATATTAGAAAATGATCTTAATTTCCCTTAATTGTTTGTTGTTTTTTTTTTTTTTTTTGGTTTTGGCGTCAAGGCATCATTGGTTCACATAATTTATAAGAAATTGATTCTTTTTTATAATCTGAAAAAATGTGTAGCTTGGAATTAATCTGGTTTCTGAGGGGTTTTTGGTTTTGTTTTTGTTTTTTGCACAAGTTCTTAGGGAAACAATCTGATTGGCATCATGTATGAGAATATTAAGTTAAAAATTTTTTTCATAGTTAGATTCCTCCTTTTGTAAACTTTTTCAAATTAAGTTTATAGTTATTTATGTTAACATAAATATGTATTTCTTATTTCTAACAAAAATCTGCATGTGGGGAGGGACAGACAGATGGAGAGAGAGAATCCCAAGCAGGCTCTGTGCTGTCAGCACGGGGCTCAATCTTACAAACTGTGAGATCATGATCTGAGCCAAAGTTAAGAACTGGACACTTAACTGGCTTAGCCACCCAGGTGCCCCTTTATTAGCATTTTCAAAGATTCAACTCTTGGATTTGTTTATTTTTTCCTTTGTATCTTTGTTTCATTATGTAGATATACTTGATCAATCAGTAAAGACGTTAAAAATGTAAAAATATTAGAATTACCAGTATACTCTTGAAACCGCACTTTGCTACATATATTTACTGATTTATTATTATGAGTAGGCATATTTAAGTATTCCCTGTCTTTCTTTTGTGTTGGAAGTTTAGAAATAATTTGTGACCACTTTTATCTATAATAATATTCTTGCCCTAAATTTTTTGTCTGTTATTATGGCCCTACCAGAATTCTAGTTGAGAAAATGTGTCTGACATATTGTTTTGATTACTTTTTTTTAAGTTTATGATGCTGTGTTACTGTGCCTACTGTTAAATTAGTAATTATTTTAATTAACTTTTTTGTAGTTTTCTTCTATGCATTCCATCCTATAATTTCTCTCCTTTTCTTGCCTTATTTTTTAATGTAATGATATTTTACTTTAATCCATTACTTCTTTCAACTGATTTGGGAGTTATACACCCTAATGTAAGTAATTTTAGTGGTGATCATGTATTGTAACTAGTATAACTCAAACCTCTCAACTTACAAAAGATTAACTCAAAATAGCTTATGGAAATAAATTTAAAACATAAAACTATAAAACTTTTAGGAAAAATAGCACAAAAGTTTGGGGATCTATGATTAGATAAATTTATAGACCAAACATCAAACCACCACTTTTCAGTGCAAAAAAAAATAAAATAAAATTGGACTTAAGAATATTACAAAATTTGCTTCATAAAAGTTACTGCTAAGAGGATGAAAATAAAGTCTACCAAAGAAGAAGAAAATATTTTCAATTCAGATATCCAGTAAAGAGCTAGCAGAATACATAAAGGACACTCAAAACTAAACAGTAAAAAATAAATAATCTTCTGTATATTTATCTCCATCCCCTTATGCCTTCAAAATTTTCCCTCAACAGTGTTTTTTAGCTTTCAGTGTATAGCTTTTTCACATTTTTAAAGATTTATCCTTAAATATTTCATATTCGTTGATTCTGTTTTAAGTTTTAGTTCTTAATGATTCCAATTCTTAGTGGTTTATTGCAAGTAAATCACCATATGGTTGGTATGCATTTGATTATTCAGGTTTGTTGTTGGCTCTTACAGCCTTCATAAACTCAGTTGTTAGTTCTGGTTGGTTGTTGTTGTTGTTTTAATGAAGTTTGTTTTGAGAGAGAGAGAGAAAACAAGCATGTGTGCAAGCTGGGAGGGTCAGAGAGAGAGGGAAAAAGAGAGAATCCCGAGCAGGCTCCCTGCTGCCAGTGCAGAGCCTGACACAGGTCTTGATCTCACAAACTGTGAGCTCATGACCTGAGTCAAAATCAATAGTCAAATGTTTAACCAGCTTAGCTAACTAGACACTCCAGTTCTGGTAGGGTTTTGATATTTGATCCTATTTTCTCTATAGTATATAATCTGTAAATAAAGACTTTATTTCTTCCTTTCAGATCTTAATGCCTATTATTTCCTTTCTTTGTTATTGTGCTGGCTAGAACCTCTAATATAATGTGGAACAGAAGTGCTGGAAGGGACCACTCTTGTTTTGATCCTGGTTTTAGGCAGAAATATTCTGTTATTCATCTTTTAAGTACATTTTTAAAAAATATTTTATTTATTTCTGAGAGAAAGAGAGAGCATGAACAGGGAAGGGTCAGAGAGAGAGGGAGATACAGAATCTGAAACAGGTTCCAGGCTCTGAGCTGGCAGTCAGCACAGAGCCCGACGCGGGGCTGAACCCACGTACTGTGAGATCATGACCTGAGCCGAAGTAGGACGCTTAACCGACTAAGCCACCCAGGTACCCCTTTTAAGTACATTTTTATCTACAAGCCTTTCATGGGTAACTTTTTTTTTTTAATATTTTTATTTATTTCTAGGAGAAAGAGAGACAGCGTGAGCAGGGGAGGGTCTGAGAGAGAGGGTGTCACAGACTGAAACAGGCTCCAGGCTCTGAGCTGGCAGTCAGCACAGAGCCCGACGCGGGGCTCGAACCCACGAACCACGAGATCATGACCCAAGCGAAAGTCGGACGCTTAACCGACTAAGCCACCTAGGCGCCCACATGGGTAACTTTTATCAGGTTGAGGCACTGTTCTCGTTAATTTGCTGAGGATTTTTATAAAGAATGATCATTGGATACCATGGAGTGTTTATTTGCATAAATACATAATTTTTCTCTTATAGATTTTTGTATGGCAAATTAGCATAATTTTCTAGTGTTAAGCCACTCTTACAATATTGGGATAAACCCAATTTACTCTTGTTGTAGTATCATTTTTAAATATTCTGTAAGAGATTTATTAATATTTTGTTTAGAATTTTACATATAACTTGATTTGAAATATTGTTCTATACGTTTTTCCCCCTTGTGATGTCATTACTGGATTTGGTATCAGATTATTACTGGCCTCGTAGAAAAAATGTGAAAATATTCCTGCATTTTAAATTTTCTGGAAAATTTGGATGGAATATATTTGTGATAGAATTCATCAGCAAACCATCCAGGCCTAAAGTTTTCTTAGTGGGTTTTAACTAATGATTTAATTTCTTTAATGGGTGTAATCTGTTTAGATGATCTATTTCTGGAATGAGCTTTGATAGTTTGTGTTTTTCAAGTAGATGATTCATTTCAGATATTTGTTGTCACTTGTTTTGGGATAAAATATGTGTAACATTCACTTTAGCAATTTTTGTATTTGTGGATAAATAGCAGTTTCACCTTGGTCATTTTTATGTTGGCAATTTGTGCCTTCTCTTTCTGTTTTTTTCCCCTCAGTTTATATAGAGGTTTTTCAATAGTTGATCCTATCAAAATTATATTTTTTAAAATCGATGTATAATTGATGTACAGTATCCTATTAGTTTCAGATGTCATCATAATGATTTGTTATTTTCATACATTTTGAAACAATCACCATGGTAAGTCTGGTTACCATTTGTCACCATCTGAAGCTAATACATTATTCCCTGTGTTCCCTAGGCTATGCATTACATCCCTGCAACTTATTTATTTAATAACTGGAATTTGTACCTTTTAATCCTCTTCACCTAGTTTATCTGCCCCTCCGGCGTCTCTCCACTCTGGTAACAAGAAGTTTGTTTCTGGTATCGATGAGCCTTTCATTTTGATCATTCATTTGTGTTGTTTTTCAGATTCCACATATAAGTGTAGTCATATGGTATTTGTCTTATTTCACTTAGCATACCACTTTCTAGGTCCATCCATGTGTTGCAGGTGTCGATATCTCATTCTTTTTTATAGCTAAGCAATATTGCATTATGTAAGTGTACCACATCTTCTTTATCCATTTATCTGTTGATGAACATGTTGCTTCCGTATGTTGGCTATTGTAAATAATGCTGCAGTGAACTTAGTGGTGTACATATCTCTTTGGCATTATGTCTTCATTTTCTTGGGATACATACCCAGAAGAGGAATAGTGGGATTGTGGTAGTTCTATTTTTAATTTTCTGAGAAACCTCCATACTGATGTCCATAGTGACTGCACCAGTTTGCATTTCCACTGACAGTGTGCAGGAGTTACCTTTTCTTCACATCCTCTCCCACACTTGTCTTTTTGATAACGTGGAGTCTAACATATGTCAGGGTTTTTTGTTTTGTTTTTGTTTTGGTGCAGTTGTAAATGGATTGTTTTCTTAATTTCTCTTTCCGATAGCTCATTATTAGTGTATAGAAATGGAACCAATTTCTGTATGCTAATTTTGTATCCTACAACTTTACTGAATTCCTTTATTAGTTCTGAATAATTTTTTTGGTGGAGTCTTTAGGGCTTTCTATATATAGGATCATGTCAGCTGCAAATAGTGACATTTTTGCTTCCTTCTGTCCAATTTGTATGTCTTTTCTTTCTTTTTCTGTTAGTTGCTGTAGCTAAAATTTTGAATGGCATATTGAATAAAAGTGGTGGAGATGGGTACCCTTGTCTTATTCCTAATCAGAAATCATGTTTTGATTTCATTGATTTTTCTATTATTTTTATGTTTGTGTAGATCCATATTTCCATTTGGTTTTAGTTTTCTTCTGTCTTAAAACTTTTTTTAACATTTTCTGTAATGGGGGTGCCTGGGTGACCCAGTTGGTCAAGAATCTGACTCTCGATTTCAGCTCAGATCATGATCTCAGGGTTTATGATTCTGAGCACTGCATAGAACTCTTCACTGACGGTAAAGAGCCTGGTTGGGATTCTCTCTTTCCCTGTCTCTCTGCCTCTCCCCTGCTTGTGTGCTTTTCTTTCTCAAAATAAATAAATAAACTTAAAAAAAAAAAAAAAGCATTTTCTACAGTGCAGCTATGATGTTGATGATATCTTCAACTTCGTATGTCAGAAAAAGTCTTTACTTCACCTTCTCTTTTGAAATAAACTTTTGCTGGGAATAGAATTTTACATTGACTTTTCTCTCCCAGGACTTTATATATATTGTTCCACTGTCATACTACTTGCATTTTTCTTTTCCTGACAGGAAATCTGCTGTCAGCCTTGTCTTTGTCTGGGTATATGGTGTTTTTTGGTTTGGTTTTTTTTAGTAGCTGCTTTCAAAAATTTTTTTCAATCAATGGTTTTAAGCAGTTGGATTAGATATGCCTTGATATAATTTTCTCCTCCTCTGACTCCTTTCCCAATATCCTCTCCCCTCCATTTCCTCCTTCTCCTCATCCTCCTCATCCTTCTTCTTTTGTATGCACTTTTGTTTCCTTGTGAACTTTTGGATGTCTAGTTTCATGTTTTTTTAAATTTTAATCAAATTTAGAAGTCTGTTTCTTTCTGCTTTCCCCTCTCTTCTCTAAGATTTAAAAGTGCACATATATTAGACTTTAGAAGTTGTTCTATAGCTGTATTCTCTCTGTGTTTAATTTGGAATATATTTTTATTATTATATCTTTACTTTGACTGATCTTGTCTTCTGGAGGGATTATTTTCTCATTAATCCTGCCCAGTGTATGTTTTTTATCAAAGACATTGAGTTGTCATTATTAGAAATTTGATTTAAGTTTTTTTAACGTGATCTGTCTTTCCTTTGGAACATCTGAAATAAAGTATAAAAATAATTTTAACATTCTGGTCTGATAATTTTAATATTGGATATTTCAGTTGATGTATTTTTTCTCATTCTGTAAATCATGGATTCCTGCTTTTTTGCATGCATAGCAATATTTGATTTAGTGTCAGGCATTGTGTGTTTTTGTTTTTTGATACTGGGTATTTTTTTTATTCTTACAAACATTCTTGATCTTTGTCTTAATATAATTGAGCTACTTAGAAATAGTTTAATCCTGTGGGTCTAGTTTTTAAAATTTATTAGGGTATACTAAAATAATGTTCAATCTGGAATTAATTACTCTCTAATTCTGAGATGAGACCATTTGTGAAATCTACTCAGTGTCCTGTAAATTTTGAGTTTTTCCAGGCTGGCTAGTGGGATAATCACAATTCTTAGCCTTAGTGGGAACAGTCACTATTCCTAGCCTCATGTTAATGTTGAGCAGTACTACCACATCTGATGTGTTTAGATGTCTCTACTTGGCCCCAAGTAGTTTTCTCATATATGTGTGTTGATTCATATTTAGCTGAACTCTTAAGGGTTCCCTCTGCAGATCTCCATAATTTACTTGCTGTATAACCCTTTATTCTCCATTATTCTGTCTTGCAAACAGTAGCAGCCTTGATCTACCTAGATACCCAATTCTATATCCTCAACATAAGGAGTCTGGCAGGATTGTCTGGTTATATCACATCTAGGTCATGGCCTGGAAGCTCTTTCAGTGCACTAATTTGATAGAGCTCAATACATTGTTTCCTGTTCTCTCAAAATCACTGTCTTTATTGTTTCAAATTCAGTTTCTGATAAACTGCTGTTTCATTTATTTTTCTGTTTTTTGTTTGCTTAAAATGAGAGGGTAAATAAGAGTGCCTTGGTGGCTCAGACAATTAAGGATCTAAGCAGCTCTGGTCATGATCTCACTATTCTTGAGTTTGAGCCCCGCATCAGGCTCTGCTTTAATAGCTCAGAGTCTGGAGGCTGCTTCGGATTCTGTTTCTCCTTTTGTCTCTGCTCCTCCCCTGGTTGTACTCTGTCTCTCTGTCTCTCTCTCTCAAAAGTAAACATTAAAATAAAGATTTAAAAAATGAGAGGGTAAATATGGCTTCTTTTACTTCACTCTGACCAGAAACATAAGTTTTCCATCAAAGGAATTTTTAAAAGGCATATTTTTGATATTAAAGAAAGAATGGTGAAATAATTCTGTTTCTGGTCAGAATCCAGTAGTTACTTTCAGTGGATATTAAATTCTGTGTTAATGTCAATTTCTCATTGCATGCTAAAAATATTATTTCATTTTCTTTTGACTCCTATGCTGCTCTTGTGAAGTAAACAATTTAATGAGGTTTTGGGGTGATGGAGGTTTGTGAGGTTTGGAGCTGATGGCCAAGAAAGATTTCTTGAAGACATCTTTGGTGCAAAAAGGTGATTTTATTAAAGTACAGGGACAGGAGCCATGGGCAGAAAGAGATGCACTGGGGTTGTGAAAAATGACTCTTTATATACTATGGGACAGGGTGAGGTAAAGTCAAAGGGAAGTTTTCAAAGAGATTTTCATATGCCAAAGACTCATAGCGTATCTGAGACCCAGCTATTGTCAAGCTAAAGTTGTTTTTCCCTCTAGCAAAGTATTAGCATTAAGACAGTAGGGAGTTCTTGGACTTTAGCCTATTGATGGGATTATCTTTTTCTTGTAAACTGGTGGAGACTATCAGTTTAACCTTTGGTGTTTTGTTTTTTCCTGTTTTTGGTAGTGGAGAGTGTCCAAGGAATATCACATATATCTCACCTGGGAACCAGGGGTGTGTGCTAGCTTGTTCTTTGCCTTCAGACTGCATTATGCTCCCTATCAGGTTTGTTATTCGTTAAGTAATCTACCTTCTTTCCTTGGCTGCTTTTAAGATATTTCCATTGTGGAAATATTCTGATTTTGATTTTATTGGTCTAATTTGTAGTCATTTGAATTTATACTGTTTAGAATTCAGTGTTGTTTCCTAAAAATGAGATGAGTTTAGATTCTCCTAGTTTTTCAATATTTCTATTTTTTATCTTTTCCTTATTTTTTAACACATGTTTTCAATAAGCTTCAATAAAGTAAATATTTGGGACACTTTTGTACCATTGTCCTCTCTTAATCTTCCCTCATGTTGATGTTATCTGGATTATTAGTTCTAGATGACTTCAGTTTTTCTTTCTATTTATACCATTAGCCTTTTCCTTTCCTAAGCTACAAAATTAAAAAGTTGTTTGTTTAGATTTATTGCATATAACTCCTGTACTATTTTATGAATTTGTTTCTCTTATTTACTGATTTGGACTTTGTTCATCCAGTTAACTATAATGATTTTTATAGCTTTATTTTTTTTTCTCCACAATATTTTCTATGCCCATTTTATTTCCTTAATATTATTAAACATTATGTGCTGGTTAATTTTATGAGTCAACTTACATGGATCACAGACTGCCCAGATGATTTAGTTAAACATTATTTGGATTTTACTGTGAGGGTGTTACTGGATGAGATTAGCATCTGAATGGTAGGCTGAGGACAGCAGGTTCCTCTCCCTATGTGAGTGGGCTACATTGAATCAGTTGATAGCCTAAATAAAATTTTAAAAAGGGGAGTCAGAATTATTTCCAGAGTGTCTTTGAGTTGGGACACAGGCCTTCTCTTGCTTTCAGATTTGGAATGGAACTCACACCATAGGCTTTTATCACACATAGGCTTTTATCATACACACACACAAACACACATACACACACATATACATATATAGAGAGAGAATCAATAGACTATATATATAATATATGTTTATACATATATTGTCTGTTAAAAATATTTATGTATCACCTATTGGTTCTATTTCTCTAGAGAACCCTGAGATATATTATGTTTATATTCTTCATTATTTTAATATTTTATGTTCATGTAAGCCTAATTCTTTTATTTATTTATTTATTTATTTATTTTTAATGATCATTCATGGTTCCTTGTTTTCTTTTTTAATGTTTTAAACTTTATTTATTTTATTAATGTTTTATTTATTTCTGAGAGAGAGAGAGAGAGCATGAGCAGGGGAAGGTCAGAGAGGAAGGGAGACACACAATCTGAAGCAGGCTCCAGGCTCTGAGCTGTCAGCACAGAGCCTGATGCAGGGCTCGAACCCACAAACCGTGAGATCATGACCTGAACCGAAGTCAGACGCTTAACCAACTGAGCCACCCAGAGCCCCTTTTTAAATTTTTTTAATAGTGATTAATGTTTTGGAATTTAAAGCCAGTAAAAATCATTGAATTTCTAAAAATACTTTTCTCCATAAAACGTTTTAATTCTGTTTAAGTTCCTGGGTGATGACCAAATGAGCCCATTTGCATTACATTTAGACACCTTTCATTGTGATGTTTGAGACATAATGATAATGTAAATTAGGTCCTCAAATCCATAGATGTGTAGACTTGTTATTAGGATGTATTTTATGACACATACCCACTCAGATTTAAGAAGCAACAAGAGTTTCAACATTTCCTTCTGCAAGAGAATTATATTTTCCCTACAATTGTTAATCCTGACTTTATGCGTGCTCTCTAATCAAATGTCCCACTTTGCCTGGGTTTCAGACTTTGCCTTCTATTTCCAAGTTGGAGATAGAGATTGGCAGATGACTCAGAGGCAGGCATCAACTGCAGCAATCATCTTGTTTCATGAAGTCCTGGAGTTTCTAGACTCTGAAAATTTTTCTAACTTTCCTATGTAGTTATTCCAGTAAAAAGTTGTTTTTGTTTCTTTAGTTTTTGAATTTATCTAATATTTTTAGATGTATTATGGCAGGAAGTTTTTATAACATGAATTTCTAAAGCAGTGTAAAATAATGTCCTTGTTATTCTCTTCATTGGCTGAATGTTGAATTAAAAAAGGAAGCCTAAAAGAACATGATATGGCTATTCATATGATGGGCTTAGTTTACATATATAAAGTTTAGAGTTAACTCCAGTCTTTAATAATTATTAAGAAGCTAATTCTGTATTTTTAACCATGTATTTTTTTATTCAATTTTTATAAAATAGTTACTGAAATGACTGTATAATTTAAAAATCAGAAGGGAAAACTGTTTGTAAAATTTAAAAAAAAACAAAAAAACTATTTGTAAAATTTAAAAAAATAAAAATCAGAATGGCAATAAATAAATACATGAATACCTAAATACATCAATCAATAAATTATGAATGTGGTGTTTCTAAATACTATAATATCTTTAGGAAAGTTGTAAAAAATTACATTATCTTTCTGAGGATTGAAAAAAAATGGCATTTATGTTTGCCAAGATAAAGACAAGTTAATGTAACAGTAGCAATATTATTTGACTGGGGGTAGGAAAAAAATACTGTACCATCCTTTTCCCTACCAGTAGGGAAAGGGTGTAAATGAAAAAAAAGCATGGAAAAGAAAGAATGAACTGTAAGAGAGTATAATATATCTGGGCCCCTAAGGAGGGTTAAGATTCTTTCTTCTTTCAATGAAGTCTCTGTATTGCCTTTGATATTAAATCACAGTTGCCTTTTAATAAAAGTTTTATATTAAATTCTCTCTCTGCTGAACACTCTTTAAATGACAAAAGCAAATGGCAGCAAATACTCTCTAGATAGGTGATGTCTTTATTTGGGGGAGAAAAGGTAATTTTTGTAATAATGGCTGTCTTGCCACTGTTCCCCAAGTTAAAAGCAGAGAAGCTTTACAATGTGCCTTATCTTACTGCCTAGGAGCTTCCTTGTTTCTTTTATGGCAGCTCTTAGGTCTTAATTATCTCCTGAAATCCTCAACATGCTTAGTACAAATCCTAGCTCATTTTGGGTATGTGAATGTATTTGTTACAAAATTGGACAAATGAAGCACCATTTGGCTTAGACCTGAAAATCGAAGATAAATATTTAAAATAAAAGTATTTCTGTGTCCCAAGTCTTCAAAAGAAAATCAAGAAAGGAATTATGGGATCAATAAAATTTATTCCCATTGTACTAGTTAACTTCAGGCATTATTCCTCACATTGATGAAGTGATTTGGGAAAATCTAACTTAAAAAGTTTATGATTATTTTGAATCATTTTTATAATCTACATGTACTGTTAAGCACAAGAAAAGTAGTTATAAATATCCTTTGAAAGCTATCACAAATCTCTAATGTTAAGTATATATGAAACTAAATTTTTCTCCTGTCCTATAATATTTTCAAAGATAAAATCAAATATACTAAATATGGAAAAATCTATATGTTGTGGGGTTTTTTTTTGGATATGCATTTAAAAGTATACTAGATACTTAGAAGTTCAGTGCATTAAAATGTGTCTAAATTATAGGACTGTAGATTTGGAAAGAACCTAAAATTTTAATTAAATTTACTTTCCATTATTAGCTTAAATGCTTAAATTATTTGTACATCTTCCTATTTTTAACGATCTCCGGAGACTAATCTTTTTTTAATGTTTTGAGAGAGAGAGAGAGCAAGAGTAGGGGAGGGGCAGAGAGAGAGGGAGATAGAGGATTCGAAGCAAGCTCTGTGCTGACAACAGAGATCCCTACATGAGACTTGTACCCATGAACCATGAGATCATGACCTGAACTGAAGTCAGACACTTAACTGCTCATCCACCCAGGCACCCCATCTGGAGACTAATCTCAAAATATGGTAACTCTGTCTAGGATGAATTATCCCAACTGTAGAAAACATTTCTCCATGTATATCTGGTATGCATAGTCTCCTTCATTGTATAAACAGTTGTATAAACAGTTGTCAGAGGAAAAAAATGATTGTTGTTCTCAGAATAATAGCTCCTAAATCATATGTCTACTTCTATCATTTCATTAGAAAATAATAATAGTGTATATAATTCTTTCATGTAGGGACTTTAAAAGTATGGATGTCAGGGGTGCTTTGGTGGCTCATTTGGTTAAGTGTCCAACTCTTGATTTCGGCTCATTTCCTGATCCTATGATTTGCAAGATCAAGCCCTGGGCAATGGAGCCCCACATTGGTCTCTGTCTGACAGTGTCCTGCCTGCTTGGGATTCTCTCTCTCCCTTTCTCTCTGCCCCTCCTCCCCCACTCTCTCTCTCTCAAAATAAATAAATAAACATTTAAAAAATATGAATGCACCAATTCAAGCATTGCTGCTTGTCAGTCATATTTTGAGTGCTTTTAATTAATTTAATATTCATTCACAATGATAGTATAACATTTGCACTATTAATCACTACTTTTTATATCAGAAATCTCTGAAGTCCATAATAACTCTACACCTATAATTACTTCAATGGGAGTTTGGGGCACCCTCTGTAGGATAGAAAAATAACTTTTCTTCTAGTCTCTTAGATTCAGTTCTGGGACAAGCAAATTAAATGGACAAAAGACCAATTAACAGGAGAAAGGAGGTTTATTTTGTATGGATATGGAATCAACAAAGGAAATGACTGATTGGCTAAATATTTAAAGTTGAAAGTTTATATACCTCATTTGGTAGAGGAAAGGAGTGGAGAGAAAAGAGTACAAAAAGAAGAACAAATAGGTTTCCTTAGGAGAGAGGAATGGGTTTTTAGGAGGGCAGACAGGAGATAAGAAATTGTGTGACAGTATTTGGCAATACAAGTATGAATAGTCTTTCTTTCTCCTTCAGGACCATAAAATTCCCCTAGAGAGAGGATTTATGTACTGTCATTTCACTGAAGTTGCTACTGTTAGTCAGATAAGGAAAATTCTGAATAGACTTTTTTCTCCATCTGTGAATCTCAAATGTCTTCAACTTAAAATAGCCTTTATGCACACTTTGGGGTTCTAAGTGGGTCCCTCCACTTCTATGTGTTTATAATACAGAAGGTAAAATACTGTACATTATATAATTACTGAATACTCACATTTGTTTGCAGAAAATCTTGATGTAATTTGTTCCCTGTGCATTCCATGAGGAGTAATTTATGCTTCCATTTTTCTATGTAATCTACAGATAACACAATTAATAACCTACTTTCAATATCACTTGCAGGAACAGAAGTCTCTTTCCTATTCTAGGGTATATATTTAAATATCCAATGACCTGTCCTACAGACTTTATATTTATAACTGAATACAAAGCAAAGTCATGGATTGTTACTCAACTCTTGGGATTCATGCCAGTTAGAGGCTCTTATGACATATGAAGGCAAGAAGCTATGTAATTATCTTGTAGTTTCTTTAATACCCTGTAAATACAGTGAAGAAACATCCTAGTTTTCTCATAAACTGACAAAAGTCTCAATTTATGTCTGCTGCACTGATGTCCTAAAAGTATCCTGGTTTAGATGATTAACTAGGTGATTATGTTCCGTATAAACCCACTTCTGACAGTGTAGTTGTTATCCTACTGACCTTAATCTAAAGGAGGAAAATGCTGGGAGGACTGCACATGTTTCTTTAGCTGTAGCAGGTATCCTGAAATGAAAATCTGCATTAAAATGGAAAAGTAAAAATAGAAGTATGATAATACAAAATTGTGAATGGTTATGGATAAATGAACTCTTAACTCATTTCACAATGCTAAGATTAAAATCAGTGTGGGGCACCTAGGTGGCTCATTCAGTTGAGCGTCCAGCTTCGGCTCAGGTCGTGATCTCACAATTCGTGGGTTCGAGCCCTGAGTCGGGCTCTGTGCTGACAGCTCAGAGCCTGGAGCCTGTTTCAGATTCTGTGTCTCCCTCTCTCTCTGACCCTCCCCTGCTCATGCTCTCTCTCTCAGAAATAAATAAAAAAACATTTAAAAAGAAAAAAAAATCAATGTTACTTCTCTGATTGCTATAAAAAAAGTATTGCCTTTTTTTACTTCACTACAGATTTTTAACCCTATTATCCCAGAGTTAATGGCTTTCAAACTGTGATAAAAAATGAAATGTTAATACACTGCCAATCATGTCGTATCTATATTCACCACAAGAAAAATCAAATCCACTTCTCTGGAATTTGCTTGTATGCTAAAGTTATAAACTCTTCTAAAAAACAGTTCATTGAACTTAAAGTAAATTGAAATGGCTTATTCATTCCAACAATATCTTAATATCCCCCCCCCGGAAAAAAATTAGGGAATTATTTTGTTAAAAATTGACATATAAAATATTAGTTATTATACAACATTTTATCTGAAATATTATTTTAGTATTAACACTTCTAGGACTAGATGATTAATACAACATAGGTATTGACTGAGATGATAAATTGTACTGGTTAAATCCATCATCTATTTCCCCATTGTTTATTATCATTATTAAACATAATTTCTGGTGTCACCATACATAGAAAACTTTTAAAACGCCATACTTATAAGAGCAATATTATGATTAATAAAAATTACTTTAAAAATATCTTTCATTTTAATTGTTACAATATCACTTGACTTCTTTTCAAAGAACTCATGTATCAAAGCTAGTCTGTTAATTAAAACTATTTTAAGTTCTAGTAAAAATACAAATTTAATCATTTTATTCATCATTATCAAATAATGTGTTTTAATAACACATTTATTCCATCCTTTATATGAAATCATTTTAGTTATTAGGGTTAGAGTTTGCTTTAATTTTTCTTTTAAAAATATGAAGAAAGTTAATCTACCAGTGTGTTTCAAAGAATGAAAAGTGTATTAAAATTAATTGCTTTTGAAAGACTCAAGTTAAATATTTTTGTCATTGTATTTACAAGTTAATATTCTGAATTTTTAAAAAAATATTTGTATTTTTACTGTCAGATTTGGTTTTCTTTTTATAAAATGCTGTATACACACTGTGAAACTTTGGAAACATAAAATTATAAAAATGTCTTATAATGCCACTATTCATAAACAACTACTATTAATTTGTTTTTTTTTTTTAAAGTTAGCTTCAGTCTCACCCTGCAGTCCACCATGGGACTTGAACTTGTGACCTTGAGATCAAGACCTAAGCTGACATGAAAAGTTAGATGCTTAACCCAGCAAGTCACCCAAATGCTCATACTATTTAAAAGAATTTTTTAAAACCTTTTTATGTATTTTTGAGAGACTGAGACAGAGTGAGAGCTGGGGAGGGGCAGGGAGAAAGGGAAACACATAATCTGAAGCAGGCTCCAGGCTCTGAGCCATCAGCACAGAGCCCGATGTGAGGCTCAAACCCACCAACTGTGAGATCATGACCTGAGCTAAAGTTGGATGCTCAACCGACTGAGCCACCTAGGCACCCCTAGACACCTCTATTATTAAAATTTGTATATTTCATGCCATTTTTTCCATTTGCTGATGGGAGGTTTTATATGCAGACTTATTTAAAGAGTTTGCTGTGACTACATCTTCCTTCAGGCTTTAATCCCTCTAATCTCACTTAGGAGTTAAGGTCATTGACAGTAAAAGTGGGTGTTTGCACAGTTTCTCTTTAGGTTCCATTGAGTCTGCCACTTATTAAACTTTCACCTAATGTCATTTCCTACTTTGACTTTCTCACTTATGAACACAAGTCAAAATACCCTCTCAATAAGATTATCTCATAACTAGGGCAGCACAGATCACAGCTCTCCAAATGACCTTTGGAACACTTGGAGACATTCTTGGTGGTGACAACCACAAGTACACTTGTGATGTACTGGACATTTCCCGCCTGAAAGACAAACACTTACCCATTGTGAGACAGCCTTTAAGAAGAATGTTTGTACCTTTAAGAAAAAAATCTTAAAAATGATATTAAAGATACATGCTTAGGATATGAGAGTGTATGTATTGGCTCTAAGCATCTTTCCTCTTCTGAATACTGTTACAAATTATTTTCCTCAGTAATCTTTACCCTTCACGATTAGGGGCCGTGACATGTTTCCTAACATGCATTCCGTGCATGTTGTAGAATGCACATCTCTCTTCCATTTACTTGTTTGTTCTTTTGTTGTTGTCTGTGGGTTCAAAGAACAGGAGTATAACAATAGATGTATTTTATCAACCTTATTCTCTACCTGAGGATGTTTAAATGATGTGAAAAAGGAAGACGTGATATAAATGGCAGAGTAATGGTTCTAAAAAGAAGAATGGGACTAAGATGTCCGATATATTAGAAAGAATAGACTCTGTATGGGGAATTCAGTATGCCATTCACTGCAGAAAGGGAGAAAAGATGGATCTTATTGCCAATAAGAAATAAGGAAATTAGGATTCTGTTGCTTATTAATGATATTTTCTTCAGTCTAAATCTCTTTTCCAAATTGTAGACTCTTCTATTGAACTACTTGTTCAAATTTGCTACCTAAATGGCTATTATATAACCTTAACCTTAAAACTAAAATGAAACAGAACTGAATTTGTGACCATCTTCCTGGAAAGCTGCTCTATTGATAGCCTTTCTCATCTCATTTTACCAAAACTGTCTTTGCATTTGGACAGATAAAGGACATTGGAGTCATCATTTACTTCTCATTTCTTTTGCAGTCCAAGTTCAGTACATCATAAAATGGTATTGAATGTACCTTAAGAATGTAAAATAGGACCACTTCTTACCTCTTACACAAGCCAGTGTCATTTGTTACTTGGATTTCTGTAATAGAATCTAATTATTTTTCTGCTTTTATTCTTATTTCAGAGAGCCAATTTCTATTCCAGCATACAGAGTCTTCTTTAAAATACTTAAGCTTGATCCTGTCATTCTTCTATTCAAACCCCGCAATGGTTCTCCATGTCAGGCAGAGTAAACACAGTGTTAGAGTCTTCTCCGTGATCTTATTCTGTGAGCTGTCTTACTATTCTCTCCCTTTAATCTGCTCCAGGCACACCATCCCCATCCATATTGTTAGTCCAGAAACTGAGACAGACTTTGACCTTATGGCCTGTGTGCTGGAAATCTGGTAGGAATACCCATCTCATGCATGTAACAGTTGTTTGATATCTTGACTTAAACTTTGCTTTTTTTGATCTCGGTACTTCTACCCTCTTTTCCCTTTTTTGTCTCTTCTATACAGAGTAGTCACAATAATACATTTATAAGGTGAGTTAGGTTGTTACTTTTATCATATATATAAAATAAACACTTTTTCATGTCTTCCTAGGTCCTCCTTCGATTGGCCTGTATCTATCTACCTTTCCAAAAATATTTTCTCCCAATTTTATTTTCACTTCATCTGCTTAAGCTACACTGATCTTAATATCTTTATCTCAGGAATGCTTCAGTCATTGGTCCTGTAGCTTTTTGACCCCATGATGCATCCTGATTTATGCTCACGTTACTTTCTTAAATATTAACCTCCCAATCTAATACATCATCTCTTGCTGTTTATTGTAGCACTAAATACAACCTGAATTAATATTATTTTATCATTTTAACTTATTATTTTATAATAAATAAAATATTTTAAATTCATTTTAAATTTAATTAAATTTATTTAATATTATTTTAAATTAATATCATTTGATTGTTACCTATTTTCCCTTCTCTAACAAAGCTTCATGTAGGCAAGGATCATGACTGTTTTATTCATTTGTTAAAATATATTCAATCTGTATATAAATAAAAGGATGTTTAAAAAGAGGCTTACATGCCATGAAGTTTAACATAAACAGGTATGGCAGGGATCCCTAAGACCATCCTCAAGCTTGGTGACTCACCAAGATGACCTAGACATGGTGCTTTGTTTTGCGGTATAAGAATACAGGTTATAATTAGCAACAGTAAAAGGCACATAGACACCATCTAGGAGAAACCAGGCACAAGCTTCCAGGTGTTTTCTAGTGGAGTTGCAAGAGTAGGTGTAATTCTAGCAACAGTGCATAACAATACTGCGTGTGTCACATGCAAAGTGTTGTCAATCAGGGAAGCTCACTCAAGCTTTGTTTTCCATGGTTTGTATTGGCGGATCGGTCATACAGGCATGTTATGTAGCACCTGCATGACACGGTGACTCGGCTACTCAGATTCCAGTTCCCCAGAGCAAAAATGAGCATAATATACTGTGAATCATATTGCTAGCATAAACTGCCTGATTGAACTGGTCCCTTATGGCCTAAGTCCTTAGGCATAGAAACACACACTTATAAGGTAAAATATACCTAAGGCTCAGGGCTCATTTTCCATGAGCTGTTTTAACTAGTTCTTTTTTGTGAATGTGCAAAGTTCAAACAACCTAGGGCTGCTGGGTTAACCCTGTACTGCACAAAGGGGAGTAAGTTAAAATAGAAGCTACTGGTTTTAAGTATGATAATCCTTACTTTGCCTGGTTCTCATATGCACACATTTCAGTTACCATGGTTTAGATAAAATAACACCTGTCCTTCCAACATCATTGTTTAATTTTTAATTATCGCAAAGCAATACTTTTAAAGCACAATTTTGCTGCTAGTTCTCAGTCCACAAACCTGTATGTAAACAACAGGTATGTCATGATTTCTTGTGACTCAATTTATACACAGATGGCAAAGTATATAGTTGTGTTACTTGTCTTCCAATGACAAACTAGTATATATTGCAAAAATGGAAATACATATATGAAACATATGCATATGTGTGCATATTTTTTGGATTGTATACATAATAGTATATATATTATTTAAGTACTTTAGAGATATTATTATGTATATAAGTAGGTATTATAGCTGAAATAGCTAACCTTGGGAAAGTTGATAGTGCCAATCATTCAAGAGACTTTAAATACACTGCCTGGGGAACTTAGCGAAGGTGAACTTAACATAAATGAGAAAACCGGTCATGGCAAAAGGGTGAAGATGACCCAGAGAATGTGAAAATGATGAAAAATTTCATATTAAAAGAAAACTCTTGGATATTTCATGACATTTAAAGTGCAAATGATAATTATGTGACCTGATAGTGATAGATAGGTGTAGCTAACACTACACTGGAAATTACATGGCAACAAAAAGATATATCAAATCAGCTCTTTGCACAGCTTAAACTTACAGGATGTTATATGTCAGTTTTATCTAAAAAAATCTTTTTAAGCATTGCAAAGGACAAAATGTCTAGGATCCCAACTGAGAAAGGAATATGACAATTCACTAAGGCATTGAAAAGATGCTTGCTTAGTATGATAGTTTATACAACAAGAGAAGGCGATGCCTCTGAACTGTTCTTGATGATTGTTTTACAAAGAAATAAACATTTTAATCCTTTATCTTTTCAGGGTTTTAAATTACATTGTGTTAAATAAATATTAGTTTACTGTTTTTTTTAATTTCTCATACATTTATAATCAACAGTATGAGAGTTTTTAATGTTTTAACAAAAATTTGTTAAAGGTCATGAAAGAATCATAATTTTTCCTATTATTGAATATTAAGATTACAGAGTTTCAGTGTTCATAGATATTTTTATGACTCTGCAGTGGTATACAAAGTGAAGACTGCATGTATTTAACAAAAATAATAAAATTCTAATTGATCATTTGTTGTTTTTGTTTTTTTTTAATATTTTATTTATTTCCAGGAGACAGAGAGAGAGAGAGAGAGACAGCGTGAGCAGGGGAAGGTCAGAGAGAGAGGGAGATACAGACTCTGAAACAGGCTCCAGGCTCTGAGCCAGCAGTCAGCACAGAGCCCGACGCGGGGCTCGAACCCACGAACCGCGAGATCATGACCCAAGCGAAAGTCGGACGCTAACCGACTAAGCCACCCAGGCGCCCCCTAATTGATCATTTGTTTTTGTCCATTTTGCCTTCAGAAATTTCCCTTTGGAAAATTTTCTCTTATACATTACTGAAAGACAAGTCTGTGACTTACATATTTCATTTAATAAGTACCAGATCCCACAATTCAAAACAAAATAAAAATAATCCATTGAGCGTAATTTATTTGAAATAAATGGGAAGTTATGACTGAAATAAGAGATAAGATAATTGAATTAAAAATGCAAATGTATGTACCCTCCTAGACTTTTAAAATGTTTTCATCCCACTAAAGCAAATACGTACCTAAAAAGATCAAACAATTTAGCTTTATTTACATACCCCAGTTCCCTAATTGCTAGCCACAGACATATGTTTTCCATTAACTTCACACTTTTCCTGATTTTTCCTCAATTGTATTTCTGTTAAATTCTGCACTGTTTCCTATCACAATTTTTAATATTAGCCTTATTTGTAGCAATTGGAGTAATTTTATCTAGGAGGAAATTTATACATATCTTAATATAGCTTTGAATATCATAGAACAGTGTCACAGTGCACTATTTCTATTGTTCCTCACACTAAAGGGAAATTCATCAGCTGTAGGTGAATATTGCAGCTTTAGAATATAAGCCCTTAATTTTATCTCTAGCTGTACTCATTATTTTCATAGAACTACATATATGTTCAAGCTGTTTCAGCATATGATGAATGATAATGGATCCTGTGTAGATTTTTAGGTGTTCTCAAAGCTCTGGGTCAGACTAAAACTGATGCACTTACAAATCAAACTTAAGACTTTCATATTGCCCTACCTTTCTGCAATGGACTGTATTTGATAGATTTCTAATAACTTTTTAAAAAGTTTATTTATTTATTTTGAGAGAGAAAGAGAGAGATCATGTGTGTTAGCATAGGTGCATATGAGTGGGAAAGGAGCAGAGAGAGAGGGAGAGAGAGGATCCCAAGCAGGTTCTGCCAGTGCATCATCCAACAGGGCTCTAACATCAACCACAAGATCACGTCCTGAGTCCAAATCAAAAAGTCTGACAGTTAGTTGACTGAGCCACCCAGGGTGCCCTTCTAATATATTTTTTTAAATGTCTTTTTTAATACTGTGTTCCCACTTTGACTTCAAAAAATTTACAAGGACTGTAACTCTGTAATTCTTGTGGCTATTATTTCAGTCAAATTCAGTATAATTGTGATGCTTTGCAATGAATAATGTAAATAGATGTTTTTTGATAGGAAGAAATTACTTTCGTATATTCATTTAGGTGTGTTATTTGGTAGTTCTTCTCTAATGTTAAGTTTTTCCTTTAATTTAGTTTCAAACAATAATAGTAGGATTCTTTTTTTGAAACTCTAATCAGTTGGTGATATGTTTTCCAGAAACTTGTCTATACAGTGATTTCCATGAACTGTTTATCATTATGGTACTCATTATACTTAGTTTCTTTCTCCAAGTGCAAGAAATATTTACCTAGATTACTTTGATAAATGATTAAGGAAAGAGCAAACTGAACTTGACTGAAAACATATTGTAGAAAATGATTTTTAAGTCTATCATATCTTTGAGACTATTTCCCACCTCTACTCTAGATGGTTGTAGTTATACAGACTTCTGCATTACAGGAGTGGAATTCAGTGATATATCACTTACAGATAACATCCAGTAGTTATCACATATAGGCATTTTGTTTCCATATATATTTTAATTATAACACTTTTCTTCATCTTGTTATCTTCCTGTTGTTGTTGTTTTTTTTTTTAGAACAGGATGTTAGTAGCTTAAATTCCACTACCATGGTTATTAGGAGAGAAGAAGGCATATGGGACACAAGATTTCTCTTTTCTGGATTTTAGATTGAGTACGAAAGTTGAATATGAAATATATATGTCTTCCTATTGTTTCCTTGGTAGGATGAAATTTATAACCTGAAAATGACTTCAGTATGTCACTAAGTAAACTCTGAGCCTTATTTCCATATTTCTCAGTAAAAAAAAAACAAACAAAATAAAAACAACAACAAAATCTTTTTAAGAGGAGGGAGAGTGAACTAATTACTTTTTTAAAGTTATTCATTAGGCTCTCATTGATATGCCTTGTGATGCTAACCATGTCATTTCATTTCATTTCATTTCATTTCATTTCATTTCATTTCATTTCATTTCAATTTTTTAAAGTTTATTTACTTGAGTGGGACACAGCGAGAGGGGGTGAAAGAGAATACCAAGCAGTCTACTTACTTTCTGAGCAGATCCTGATGCAGGGCTTGACCCATGAACCGCGAGATTGTGACTTGAGCAGAAGTTAAGAGTCAGGGGCTTAACCAACTCAGCCACCCAGGCACCATTGTGGTGCTAACATTTTAAAGTCAAAACATTTTTTTCTGAATACAAAAGAAAAAAATATTAAGTATAAAAAACTTATAATTAGTTGAAGATATAGAAATTGTCTATTTCAACTTAATTTCTTTTTATATTTAGCCACTGTAAACTAGCCATTGTAAACTAAGAGTATCTATGTTTGTGCATATATATAGATATATAAGTTTATGAAAATTATTACCTAAATGAGTTAATATTTCTCTTGGTTTAGTAACTTTTATTTACTCCAAGTAAATAATATGTGTATATGCTTGTACACACACATATTTATGTAAATTTGCATTTTACTATACATTTGGAAGGAAAAAAATCATAAATAAAAATGCTAAAAGTATTTGTAAAACTACAATTTACTGACCAATGAGATTATTTTATTCAGGCTATTGAAATAATAATTTGTCATCAATGACAGCTATCTCCAATAAAAAGAGGGAGGCTCGTGGGCATCTAGAGTTAGTTACAAGGGACTCATTCATGATTCTAGAGGAATTACAGGGAAGAATGGACAGTGTTACCTATCTGATTTCCAGGCTTAGTATCTATCTTTTATGAGTATATAAATGACATCTTTATTGTGTGAAACACTGAATATATCTGAAATCAACTAGTTTTCACACAAATACTACATTCTTTTCTCTTAAACATAGGCTGCTAGATGTTTCTCTAACTTAATTCTAAAGAACTACAGAAATTTATATCCCTATGTAACATATTAGTATAAAATACAATGTCTTTTTTTAAATAATGTTTATTTATTTTTGAGAGAGAGAGTGTGTGAGTGGGGGAAAGTCAGAGAGAGAGAGGGAGACACAGAATCCGAAACAGGCTCCAAGCTCTGAGTTGTCAGCATGGAGCCTGATACACGGCTCAAACTCACAAACTGTGAGATCATGATCCAAGCCAAAGTTGAACGCTTAACCAACTGAGCCACCAGGAGCCCCTAAAATACAATGTATTTTGAAACCTATTTAGTACTAATCTGATGAGCAAACACAACAACATTTAAATAGTAAATGATGCACACTAGAGTAATAAAAATATTTTTAAACCATATTAAGCTCGAAGATCAGAATTCATTTCAGGCAGTAAGGTCTACACATTCAATTAATAGAATATGATGTTAAGCAGTATGAAAATCACTGCTTTCATAAGAGAAGAGAGATTGAAAAAAATCAAAACATCTACCCATAAGCCCTTATCACTTCATACACCTAACTCAGTATTAAAGAAATATTTAATAATTTTACATTCATATACGTAGTATGCGATGTTTCTCTTTGCGTCTCTTTTTCTGTGTCCCAACACCATCTCTGAATATATTAGATAAATGACAATGGAGGGTAGAAATTATTGGCTGAAGTATTTTAAAGAATAAAAGAGTAGAAAATGTAGATTTATGATCTATCTTGGGGGCACCTGGGTGGCTCTGTCGGTTAAGTGTCCGACTTCAGCTCAGACCACAATCTCACAGTTCATGAGTTCAAGCCCTATGTCGGGCTCTGTGCTGACAGCTCGGAGCCTGGAGCCTGCTTTGGATTCTGTGTGTGTCTCTCTCTGCCCCTACCCCACTTGTACTCTGTCCCTCTTTCAAAAATAAATCAACATTTAAAAAAGGAAATAGCAATTTACTAGAGGATTGGAAATTTGTAGGAACATTCATTGAATCAAAATTTACTAAATTGCTTAACTAAATTAAGTATTTAATAGGTGTAAGGCAGTGTGCACAAGTTTTCATTATAGGATTCCAATTTCTGGGAACTCACTGCCTTTGAAGCCTGAGATGGTATACAAAGGATAACTGTTAATTATTGAAATTGAACATAGAATTAAGGCAATCATTGGATAAAGATAAAATATATCTGTGGATAGCTATTAAAACATTTTTATTAAAAGAGAAATTTTAGTGGGGCGCCTAAGTAGTTCAGTCGGTTAAGAGTCTAACTTTGGCTCAGGTGTCGATCTCACAGTTCCTGAGTTTGAATCCCACGTTGGGCTCTCTGCTGATCCCTCGGAGTCTGGAGCCTGCTTCCGATTCTGGGTCTCCCTCTCTTTCTGCCCCTTACCCACTTGTGCACTTTCTCTCTCAAAAATAAACAAACATTAAAAAAATTTTTTAAGAGAAATTTTAGAGATGTTTACTTATATGCTAGAACTAAAAATATATAAATGCATTTATGTGTACAGTCTGAATAATAATATTAATTATAAATAGAAGTAAAATTTGAAAAATATATGAACTTGAAAGAAATTATGCTTCTAAGCTCTAGAAATATTACTTTATTTTTAATTTCTTCTAGATTTCATAAATTCTTTCTTATCTTGACAGTTATGAGCCCCATCATATCCACACCAGAATTAATATCAAAATAAACAAAATATAATATTTTTTACTTCTAAGTTTAGGGAAATTTTAAAATAAAATTTACACCTATGTTTACCTCAGTGAAATGCTATATCCTCTTTTCATGGCTTTATAACTGATTTCTTTTTATCACTGAATAATATTTTATTGTCTTCATGGTACCACAATTCATCTACTTTGTTTCTGGCATTATGAATAAAACTGCTTTATACACCCATTTTGATAAACATCAACATGTTTCATAAAGATCAGGTTTTTGTTTGGAAATAAGTTTCCAGCTCCTTTGGACAAATACCAAGGAGCATGCATTCTGGATAACATGATAAGAGGATGTTTAGTTTTGTCAAAAATCATCAAATTGTTTTCCAAAATGAATATATCATTCTGTATTCCCACCAGCAGTGTATGAGAATTCTTGTTTCTCCACATCCTTGCCAACATTTGGCAAACAGTGTTCTGGGTTTTGGCCATTCTAACAGGTGTACAGTGGTATCTCATTGTTTTGATTTGCATTTCCCTGATAACATATGATGTTGAGCATCTTCTCTTATGTTTATCTGCCATCTGTATATATTTTTCAGCAATGTATGTGTTCAGATCTTTGTCCCAATTATTAATCAAGTTGGTGTTTTCCTATGGTTGCGTTTTAAGAGCTATTAGTATATATATTTTAATAGAAGTTCCTTTTCAGATGTCTTTTTAAAAATTTTTAAATATTTATTTCTTTTGGGGGAGAGTGGGACAGAGAAAGAGGGAGGGGCAGAGAGAGCAGCTCAGAGAATATCAAGCTTGCTGCGATCTCAGCGCAAGCCAGATGTGAGGCTTGATCTCATGAACTGCGAGATTGTGACCTAAGCTGAAATCAAGAGTTAGATACTTAACTGACTGAGGCACTGAGATGCCCAGATGTGTCGTTTGCAAATATTTTCTCCTGGACTATGACTTGTCTTTTAATTCTCTTGATGTTGACTTTCACTGAACAGAAGTTTTTAATTTTAATGATGTCTAACTTATCAATTATTTCTTTCATGGATCATGTTTTTGGTATTGTATCTAAAAATGTGTTACCATGTCCAAGGTCATCTAGATTTTCTCTTGTTATCTTCTAGGAGTGTTATAGTTTTACTTTATATAGTTAGGTCTGTGATCCATTTTGAGTTAATTGTTGCAAAGGATATATGATCTATGCCTAGATTCATGTTTTTTCATGCATATATCCAGTTGATATAGTACTCTTTGTTTAAAATACTGTCTTTGCCCATTGTGTTGTCTTTATTCCTTTGTCGGTGATCAGTTGACTCTGTTTATATGGGTCTGTGTCTGGGCTGTCTATACTGTTTAATTTATCTATTTGTGTCTATTTTTGCCAACACTACACTGTCTTGATTATTGTAGAGTTATAGTAAGTCTTGAAGTCAGGTAGCCTCAGTGCTCTACCTTTGTTCTTCGATATTGTATTGGCTGACAATATCTTTGTTTCTCTATATAAACTTTAGAATTAATTTGTCCATATCCATAAAACAACTTGCTGCAGTTTGGATTTAGATTGCATTGAATCTGTACATCAAGTTGGGAAGAATTGACATCTTGACAATTTTCAGTGTTCTTATCCATGATCTGGAATATTGTACCATCTACTTTGTTCTTTTTTTATTTTGTTCATCAGACTTCTTCAGTTTCTTCATATAGTTCTTATGCATATTTATTAGACTTATATCTAAATATTTCACTTGGGGAGTGTTAATATATATAGTTTTGTGTTTTTCATTTCAAATACACTTGTTCATTGTTAACATATAGGAAACTGATTGACTTTGGGTCTTAACCTTGTATCCTACAATCCCACTATAATCACTTACTAGTTCTTTGAGGTTTTTTGGTTGATTCTTTTGGATTTCTGTATAGACAATCATGTCATCTGTGAACAAAAGTAATTTTATGTCTTTCTTCACACTCTGTTTACCTTTGTTTTCTTTTCTTGGTTAATTGCATTAGCAAAGGCTTCCAGTATAATGTTAAAAAGCAGTGATGAGATGGGACATCCTTGATTTGTACCTGATTTTAGTAGGAAAGCTTCAAGTTTTTAAATATTAAGTATGATGTTAGCTATGATTATTTTTACAGATAGTCTTTATCAAGTAGAGAAAGTTTTACCCTTTCTTACTACTTTTCTGAGTTTTTATCATAAATAGGTAATGGATTTTGTCAAATGTTTTTTACGTATCTATTGATATGATTGTGAGATTTTTCTTGTATTGTCTGTTCATGTGATGGTTTACATTAATTGATTTTTGAATGTTGAACCCATATTGCATACTTATAATAAGTCCC
Source organism: Proteles cristata cristata (assembly GCA_017311185.1). Taxonomy (NCBI): domain Eukaryota; kingdom Metazoa; phylum Chordata; class Mammalia; order Carnivora; family Hyaenidae; genus Proteles; species Proteles cristata. The sequence continues at coordinate 40,405 of JAESUZ010003908.1, read as the reverse complement.
ATGTGATTGTGTATAATTTTTAAATACTTTTTTTGGATTTAAATAGCTAAAATTTTGTTGAGGATTTTTAATCTATATTCATGAGACATATTGGTCTATATTTTCTTCTCTTGTAATTTCTCTGTCTATTTTTGTATTTGGGCAATGCTGGCCTTGTAGAATGAGTTAGGAAGTATTGATCCTCTACATCTGTTCTCTGAAAGAGATGCTTATAGAGGATTAGTATAATTTTTTCCTAAAATGTTTGGTAGAATTAACCAGTGAACCCAAATGTACAAAATTTTGACAGTATGATCTTTAGTTCCAAGTCAAAGGTAGAATGGGGGAAAATCACCTAAATAAAATTTAAGTTCAGAGATTCAGTAGCTTTTGGATGACAGGAATCTAATATGTATGAAAAACACTAGAGCTATGATTAAACAGTTATAAAAAGAGCCATTGTATACCTTTTATCTATCTTTGAAAACCTATTCCAAGAATAAACTGTTAAATACGTTCAACATCATCCTTTTCTTTTTAAGTTTATTTGTTTGTTTGTTTGTTTGTTTGTTTATTGAATGTGTAGCAGACAGAGAGAGAGAGAGAGAGAATCTCAAGCAGGCTTCTCACTATCAGAACCATCAGCATAGAACCTGACATGGGGCTGAAACTCACGAACCATGAGATCATGTCCCAAACTGAATTCAAGAGTTGAACACTCAACTGACTGAACCACCCAGGCAACCTATCACCTCAGCCTTTTCTTAACTGAATATATTACATAAGCTATAAGAGAAGTGACTATGCATCCATCTATATTACTCTACCAGAGTCTAGAAGCATAAAGCAGAGAAAGAAAGATGGTCCAAGTAGCAGAAAAAACAAATTACTTAAATGTTTGATATTTTCCTGATGTTAACTCTAATCAGTAACCCAATGGGAACTGATTGATAGTCAGTATTAAATTGTGAATTACTCATCTATAAATTAGATATTCATTTCATCAGTACATTTGTGATTACTTTATCTAAATTCATAATGACAATTGCCTTCTCTAAAAATGTTTCTTCTATACAAGAGACTGTAATTAGAAATATAGCATGATCACATAATTCAAACATCAAAAAGTTATAACCATTTTTTATGTTCCCTCCACAACCAGTTGCTACATATTACTGTAAATTTTCCTTCTTTAACATATCCAATATCAGGTTTTTTTCTCTTTAGTCTTTTGTTTAATAGGCTTTCATTTTTCACCTGAATGATTGCAATCAATGCTCCCATTTCAAATATCATATCCACCAAGACACTCTAAAATACAGATTTATTATATTACTACTTTACATAGTTACGAAGACTCCTTGAAACCCAGTGCCAGAAGACAAATGGTTATATTCTAATGTTTCATGAATGATTCTAGGCTGTTTCTAAAATTTATCCATTCTTGCATTGGTAGGCATTTGGTGGGTTTCTAGGTTTCTCATATTACAAACACTTTTAATATGAACAGTTTAAAAATTTTTTGGTATGTGATTATGAGTGTCTCTATTAAATTTACATAAATATTGGATAGTGGATCAGAGACCGAACATTTTCAACTTTTCCGGTCTTTCTAGGAATTGATACTTTCAAATATCATTGTCTTACAGTCTCCCATTATATTTTATATAATATATATAAATATATATGCCAGTGTTTGGTATGAAATTTTAAGTTTCACCAACATAGTGAATACAAAATTGTATTTATTGTTGTGATATTTTGCATTTCCCCTATGACAATTAAGAATAAATATTTTAATATATTTTAAATGGAAATTTCTACCTGCATTTAATTTCATATTCTATGATAGGTTTCAAAAATCATATGGTTAAACTAGTTGTCATAGTTTAATCTCCAACCATTTGTTTTGATTCCAAGACAGTTCAACAAAATGAATTCATGTCTACTCTGTGTAATTAATTTCTAAACCATCTAAAGTTACAAGTAATATTTTCATGTTAGCATTTCGTGATTTTTTTCTTTATATGTTTGTATACAAATACAGTGGTATATTTGGCTGTAAATATATTGGTATATTGGGCTTCCAAAGACATTATGCATTCAGTATGTAAAGCATCCTTGTTTATGCTACTGGTTTTAATAACAGTGTTCTTTCAAGTTAAAGAATCATTTTTAAAAAGTCACTGATTTGCTTATAAAATACACAAAGCTGGGCTGGGGGCACCTGGGTGGCTCAGGCATTTGAGCATCCAACTTTGGCCCAGGTCATGATCTCATGGTTCTTGAGTTCAAGCCCTTCATCAGGCTCTCTGGTGTCAGTGCAGAGCTCACTTCAGATTTTCTGTCCCCATCTGTCTCTGTCCCTCCTCCCCCTACTCTCTCTCAAAATAAATAAACATTAAGAAAAATAATACACAATGCTGGAGTAGTTTAGGAATAAATATTAAAAGAATTAAAATTATTTTACTTCACCCTATATAAATATTATGATTTCTAAAGAAATCAAGGAAATGGACAATAGGTTCAATTCATCAGTCAAGTCTCTGAAAAGATTCCTACAAATGATACAGTAGTCTAGACAATACAGAGAAGAAGATCTAAAGGCTATAGTTTAGACCTGCAATATGTCATCAAGTACATACAGAGCAAAAGGTACAGAAATGTAGGAATATTTGGAAGAGTTATTATTTTTATGTTGTTCAAATGGTTCTTTCAATGAAGGCAGCATTATATATGCTGGTTATATATGCAGATTTCCCTTATGAAGTCTTTGAAGCACTGTCTAAAAGTTAACAGCTTATTAGATATACACACTACTTCAATATATGTAATGCTGTGTAATCTTATCATTTATTTTAGTTATCTGTATTCACATAAAAGACAAAAATCACACTAATGCACCTTGATATGAAATTATATTTTAATACTGCATAATAAAATGCCTCCCCCTAGATTTTAAACTTCATGAAATCAGAGTCAGTATTTGCTTATTTATTACTTTTTTCAGCGTTTTTCTTAATTTCAGTGTTTTTCTTAATAATTGCCACATATTCAAAACCTTAACAAGCATTTGTTGAAAATAAAAATAAGAATTAACTATAACAATATCAAATTACATTTATATATGATAAGAATAAAAATGAAACCATTTAAAAAATAAAACATTTTTATCTGAAACAACTATAGTACAAATATAGTCTGATATTCTTGCTTTAGAGTAAACAAGATATCTTTATGAATGGAATAAGTAATTGTGAAAGAAAATGTGAACGAATATATATTTACCAGTGGGAAGAGAATAGTCCTTAAATACCAACCATATCTGGAAATAATTGGTTTCATTTAGTTTTAAATTATTCATTTTATAACCCAGGATATAAACAGGCCTCTATAGGCATTATATTTCAGAAGGATGCATCTATTCTAGTTTACATCTGATCTTTACTTTGGTTCTTCGAATTAAGTCCTTCCAAGAAAAACTAAATAAAAAAGTCTCTTAGGGTTAATGGAATAACCCAAAACACAAACCCAAAGTCATGGCATCTTCAAAGCTATTATTTGCTGAAATCCTGTACTCATTGCCATGGAAATTATCCTTATAAAATCCATATGTAGACATAAAATAGAACAGTTTAACCACAAACAGTATAGAATAATGTTGAAAAAATAAAATTGAATTATGACAAAATTGAATCAAAGAAGAAATTTTAATTTTAATAACATATTTTTTCTTTTGTCAGTATATGGTGATCAGATTATTTTTGCATTAGAAGGAGTTCAAAAAAGTAGATTAAATTTAGAATGATTTTCTAAGTTCACTGATGTCTTATGGAGTTAGAGACTTATAGAGGAAAATGTTTGACACATGATTTATATTTTAATTTGTTATAGAGAAATAAATACAAGTGTTTTCCATTAATAGGTGGTCAAGTTAGTTTTTAGAAAGTAAAATATGTATGTAAACTTCAAATGGGCATACTTTTAGGAAATGCTGTATACTATAAATTATTTAAGCTCACAAGAATTTAAGTTACCCACCCACCCCAAAGTCAGAAAAAAAAAATGTTTTCAATCAAACCCAAGGCTAAAATGATAGAAATAGAGTTTAATGAAGGGAAAAATAGGTATACCTGTATCAGTGAACCTTAAACTTTAGCATGAATGGTAATGACAGGGGTGTTGCTTAAAACACTGATTTCTGGGCTACATCTTCAATTTCTTAACTGAGTACCATTGGAGTGGGTTTCACAAATTTGCGTTTCTGACAAGTTTCCAGGTGGTACTTCTGCTGCTAATCCAAAGGCCACACTTGGAGAACCACTGATCTAGACCCTTTCTCTCCTTCTCTGCGTGTATATGTATGTAGATATGTGTATATATCTACATATATATATATATATATATATATGGCTCTGTATGTGTATGTGTATATATACATATATACATATATATATGACTCTGTGTGTATGTGTATATACTTATCACAACTGTGTGTGAGTGTGTATGTTGGGGGGGATATACATCTTGTGCATATATTTATGCACATCTTGCTTATGCATTCATCTCTGGACAGTTGAGTTGCTTCCATGCTTTAGCTATTGTGAATAATGCTACTGTCAACATAGGATACAAATGTATCTTCAACACCTGCCTTTTGATTATTTTGGGAATATGCCTCAAAGTGGAATTATTGGATTATATGGTAATGTTATTTTTAATTTTTTGATAAATTGTCATATGATTTTCCAAATGGCTTTACCATTTTACATTCCCACTGGCAGTGCATAATTCAGTTTATCCACATCTTTGCCAACACTTGTCCTCAAATTTTCTTGATAGAAGGAATCCTGATGAATATAAGGTGGTATCTTATTGTAGTTCTGATTTGCATTTCCCTGATTATTAGTGTTGCTGAATAACCATGTGCTTATTGACCATTTGCATACCTTCTAAGGAAACATGTCTGTTCAGGTCTTTTGATCATTTTTTATTGGATTGTTTTTGTTGTATTTTAGTTTTTTGAGTTCTCTATGTTCTGGATATTAATCCTTTATCAAATATAAGATTAGCAAATATTTTCTCTCTTTCTCTAGATTGCCTTTTTACTATGTGGATAGTGGCTTTTGATGCACAAATTTTTTAAATTTTCATGAAGCCCATTTTTGTCGATTTTTTCTTTGGTCACAAACGTGACAAAACAAAAAGTGTCTTTTGTGTCATAACCAGTAAATCATTGTCAAACCAGTGCTGTGAGGCTTTTGTCATATGTTTTTCCTAAGAGTTCAGTTCTTTATAGGCTTTGTATTTAGGTTTTGATACATTATGGGTTAATTTTTTATATGGTAATACTAATTTTTTTATTTCTTAAAATATAGATAACTAAAATTCTTGCCAGGTGAATTATTTTGTTTTGAGAATATACTCTTTACTTTTTCTGAATCCACACTATTCACATAAAGAATATATTCCAGTCAATACTATTTCTTATTACCCCTGGGTAATAATGAAAATGGGGAAAGGGTAAGAGATATTTTTCCCTAATATACTGTATTAGACTTGCATGTAGGCTAGGAAGTAGGAAGGGATTATAAGTCATTTTAAAAGTCTCCTTCAATGTTGTGAGTTACACATTTAGAAATTGACCTGGTTGAAGGTTACTGTTAAAACATAAGGTTGTTGAGTTGGCAACTGTCAGCTATAATAACATTTCAATAAATAAGTATATTTGCTTATAAGAGGAAAACTAATTTTGGCCATTGGGGAATGGAATGGACAAATAGATTTGTGGAGAAAAATAGATATTTAGGAAAAGAGCATTAGACCGGACCAATGGGAGGAAGCCCAAATAGATTAAAACATTTAAAAGAAATAAGAAGTGTGCCCTACTACTCACAGCTAGTTGTGACTCCCATTATGAAGAACATGAAAAGTTTAATTGGTTTTAACAATAAGGAATAACCATAGCAGAAACTATTTATTCACGAAGAATAAAAGCAAATGAAGCAAATTGTCATTAAAAAAATAGAACTTTGTCATCTGATTAAAAAAGAATACTTAGCAAGATTTTGGTGAAGAATCTAGAAAGACCAGTCTTTCTAAAGTTTGTTCAAACCTCTACTTAAAACATTTAATTGGTTCCCATTGTTCTTCAGGTAAAGATCCAAAATTTTAATACATTATCTATGCATTACTCAGCTAGACTCTTACCTGCTTTTAGAATATTTCTGCTCATTAGTTTCACTGTTTTCCAACTTCTATTCGTGTAATTTTTTTTTATTTTTTAGCATTTCAAACCCATTACTGCATAAGACAGTTGTACAAAGTATGTGGAAATCAACCGCATATGAATATCTCTCTTAATTAACATGGGTGATTTTCAGCTCTAGTGTCATTTTGTTAAAAGAAAAACTTTGCTTTATTTATCAGATTGCATTAATTTACATCATACTATCTCACATTTGTCTGATTCTCCTCTTCAGCATTTATCAGAGTATGAAGTCATATATTTATATGATTATTGTATTAATGCTTTCTCCCATTATACTTCAAGTTTTCTGAGAAGGAACAGTGTCTGGTTTTCTCTGTGTATCTCCAGCTCTTAATGTCCTAAATGGTACATGTTAGAGTTTTGTAGATAATTACTGAATAAACAAGTGAATATAAAAAATACGCATGGTAGATTTCATCTTTTTTTTTAATGTTTTTTTAATGTTTTTATTTATTTCTAGGAGAGAAAGAGAGAGAGAGACAGCGTGAGCAGGGGAGGGTCAGAGACAGTGAGACACAGACTCTGAAACAGGCTCCAGGCTCTGAGCTGGCAGTCAGCACAGAGCCCGACGGGGGGCTCGAACCCACGAACCGTGAGATCATGACCCAAGCGAAAGCCGGACGCTCAACCGACTAAGCCACCCAGGCGCCCCAGATTTCATCTTTTTAATAGTCTTTCCCCATTGTGTTACAATACCCCTTTCCAATAATATTCAGAAAAAAGACAATTTTTGTGGTTGCACTTTAGAATGCTATTCAAGTTAAATCATAGATGAATGATATTCCTTGAAGTTGGATAACATGATGCAACTGGGTTATCAGTGTGTAAATTAACAAGAATATTAAATGATAATTTGTATTCACATAAAAAAGTATCAATGAAAGTAAAGCTGAATTAATTATATATTTTCAGAGAATAGAAATTCTAACACACCAAAACAAGTTTCACATAAAATAGAAATATTTAATGGCTAACTCTTCCATTTTCAATGCAATGATGAGGGAAAAAAAAAAAAGAATAGATGTCCTAGATAACATTAGGTTTGCAATTTTTAAAACATGATGCAAGTTCTATAAAACATCTGAAATATTTACATGATAATAGAATACTTCATTGGATTAACTTAAAATCAATTCTCTAGTTATTTGTACAAAAGTCAAAGAGAGCTATTAAGAAAGAAGATTCAAATAGGAAACAGTCATTTGCCAAATCCTCAGATACCAAGAGTCACGAACATCATTATGTGCCTGGTTTTCATCTCTCATCTAAACCCCAGTGAGCATTTACTTTGAAGGAACCAGTAATAAATTCAAAGAAAGGACAGAATCCATAGGGTGAGAATAAAAGATCAACATCTGGCTCTAAGTCTTCTCATATGCGTATATCCAAGCAATTACACAGACTGAGCAACTGAGAATTGAGTTTACAATCTTATTGCAAATTTTTAAAGAACTCCATACTTCAGTCCTTTCATTTTTGTGTGACTTAATCTATGTTCATGTTTGAACCTGTCCTCTGAATTCTTCAGAGCTGATTTATTTTTCTAATGTCATATGTGCCTCAGGCAGCATCCAGCTATCAGTTCTCTGCACACCTAAGAGCTAATTGGTGGAACTGCTTTCCATAAAATATTCATGACAGGAACTATTTTTAAAGTTAATTTCAAAACTATTTCTCTTTTCATTTTTATCTCATATATTGCCACTGAAATTTTATGTGATATCTCTACTTACAGACAAACCCAAAAGGTACTGCAAGTTATGAACTTTCCTTGGAGAAAAGATGGTATGACTTTACAGTCAGTGGCTCACTGTTCTGTATTGCAGCTTAGCATTATTGAAAGTCGACAGGAACCACTGATCACAGAAGACACTATAAGAACTTCTACATTCATTTTCTTGAAAGCACTTTGATGTTTTCAAGTAAAATGTTTTATCTTCTATGTCTTGAAAAAAATTAATACTGTGATACAAAAATATAGCATATCTATTTTCTTTAATGTTGTTTTATTTGTATTTTTAAGTAATTATGTATTTTTATGCTTCTAGAAAATTATTGCACAAAGATAACAGTAGAATTTCAGAGATCCTGAAGTTCCCTATAAATTTCTTTCATTTGAGGAAGCATGGGAAGATTATACCTAAGTCCTAGCTCCAACAGAATTTACTTAATATTTTAGTGCTCAATTATTTCATCAACAGAATTAGAATATAATAATACTAATAATATGATCGTATTTATAGGACAATTAAATTGGATAATATATTTAAAATTCCTTCAAAAATTAAAGTGTCAATAAATACTACCAGTTGTAACTTTAGGGTTTTTGTTTGTCATTTTTTATTGAATACAGTGGTCTTATGCGGGTCTATATCAGAATGACTTTACTGTAAGAAAGAAAATTATGAAAGACCTGTTCAAGTTTTAGTGTTCACTGCTATCTACAGAAGCAAAATTGATTAATGATATTTAACTATATGCATTCCATATATTTGGTGTCCTAGACATCATTTAAAGAATTTGGGGTACAAAAATTGTAAAACATGCTATCTTAATGAAAGTAGAATCCTATTTTCAAAAAAGTAAACAAGGATAATAAGTATGATGAAGTATAACTTGTAAAACTGAATATTGTTCCTTATAGGCAGCTATTTTAGTATTGAAAATGAATGTTTTATGCCATGCTAATAATAACATCAATTAATAATATTTCCAGGATGCTTTTATTCAGTTATTTCTTGTGTCTTACATAAAAGAACATATGGACCATAAACAGGTTTGCAGAATTATGCTGTCTCCAAAGAGACATAGCAACTCTCGAAGCTCCTGGATAGGTCAGTCAGTTGACTCTTGATTTTTGGATCAGGTCATGATCTCACAGATCATAAGTTTGAGCCCAGCATAGTTCTTCCTCAGCACAGATAGTGAGGAGCCTGCTCTGGATTCTCTCTCTCCCCATCTCTCTGCTCCTCCTCCACTCATTCTGTCTCTCTCTCTCTCAAAATAAATAAATAAAAGTGTTTAAATAACAAAACAAAATAAAACAATAGAACATACCAACTCTCCATAAGGTTGATTTACCACAACTAAATTTCTTTACCTTGTGGTATAATTGATAGACTAATAATTAGAATCATCCATTTGGTTTTAAAAATTTTTTTAATGGTTTTATTTATTTCTAGGAGAGAGAGGGAGACAGCGTGAGCAGGAGAGGGTCAGAGAGAGAGGGAGTCACAGACTGAAACAGGCTCCAGGCTCCAAGCTGGCAGTCAGCACAGAGCCCGATGCGGGGCTCGAACCCACAAACCACAAGATCATGACCTAAGTGAAAGTCGGATGCTTAACCGACTAAGCCACCCAGGTGCCCCCATCCATTTGGTTTTAGATATATAAATTTCACAATTGGAATGGACCCATTACTTATAATAATATTGTGTTTATATTCTGTCATCTCTAGCAGTGTTGCAGTGTGGATGATTTCTTATATATGGTGTTAAAGCTGTGTGTTAAAATTTGAGATTTATTACTTTAAACATAAAACATATTTACCTATTTTATATTTGCTCATTTATTTACCTTTTTGCAGATCTCACTTGCTTTATACCTCCCTCAGATCATATGAAATTATTTTTATTAAACCTGAAGAATTTTGGTAGTGTTGCTCTACTGGGTCTCTTAGGGGGGTGTGTGTGTGTGTGAGAGAGAGAGAGAGAGAGAGAGAGGATATATTTGCTTTCAGTTTTGAGTGATATTTTTAGCTGGGCATAAAATTCTGTTGAAGGTTTGATAAGGGGATGGAATTCAGTCCTGTCGCTAAATTTAATCAGTTAATGCTCTAGATGAGAAAGCAATCAGTGATAACATGCTCAGTTTAGAAGTTCTAACACTTTCTGATTTGGATCATTTTATTTCTACACTATGATTTTTAATCACTGAGACTGCCTCAATTCAATGTGTTTTTCTAAAATGATATGAAGGAGAGTTTGAAGATATCCAAAATATATAAAATAAAGACAGTTGAAATACCTACTAAACCAAGTGAAGGGAATAAACATAAAATCAAGGAATACAGAAAGTCATTTAGTTGATGGAAGACAAACTGGAGTCTTCATATCAAAATGACTCTTCAAGAACTAGAACAATTAATAAAAACTTATTTCTTCATATCGTCATTGCAAAACAAAATAAAAGTATCAAAGCATGTTACTATTAAGTTTGCCAAAATAAACATCAGATTGGCATTATACCCATTCGCAATTAAATAAAAGTGAATAGTGAAGCAAAATCTAAAGAAATTATAGGAGAAAAAAATGGACTGTGCCAATAGCATTCTACACATGAAATTATTATTTACTGCAAGAGCAACTGGGAAGTATCCTTTCAGTTGCCTAAAATGACATTACATAATTATGATTTTGCCCTTATCTTGAGATTTTATTCTGTCCTCATACACTGACTGATTCTTGAAGCAGAATTTTTCACCCAGAATACCCCCCTGTAGCAACAAATTGTTATGGTCATGGAAATACACTGCCAAGATTTTCTTTTAAAGAACTTATTACCCCCATTGAACCAGACAGCCTTTAGTTTCAGGTCCACCAAGATATATACCTTGTCTGTGGAGACTCATATATAAAGGTTATGCTAACCTGATCAACTCACATCTAGTGACTGATTGAGATGGGGCACAAAGGTCTCTCTGATTTGGGCCCAATGTGGGATTTCTTGATGAGCTAAATATCTGCATATGTCTTCCATATGACTGATTAAGGCTTTGTTAAGCCTGGGTTGCAGTTCAGTTTTTTCTTTGTCCAACACTCTTTCTTCCCCATAATATTCTCTATTCCAAATTCCCACTTTAGCATTTACTTCTGAAAATTACAAGTTCTGAGGCACAGATACCACTGTGACATTGCAGAAACCAGAATACAAAAAGGAATGGACCTTGCTGCAATGCATGCTAGGTATTGCAATTTTCCATATATTCTACCTATATGAAAAAAATGAGGCTATATTTTATCTACTTACACTACCATAAAACTTGGTCATGAATTTCTTGAAGAATAAACCACCTGTGTTGGTCTAATACTACCATATACAATGGAATATGTAACATTATTAGATATAGGTAATTGAAATATTCAACTTAATATTTGGACGTGTATTAAAGAAATCTATTTGGATACTAAATAAGTGAAAAGAGTAAGCAGAATCTAAGTATATTTGCTCTTACTACACATCGAAACAGGAAGCATCATTTTTGATTGAGGAAGAATAAAAAACAAAAACACAAAAACAACCATTCTAGCACTGGTGATGAGATCTTATATTTTAACTAATCCATGGAGAGAGGTGGCTGAAGCTTGAGGAGCACAGGGCCAGACACATTGCAGATCCAGGACCTGGAGCAGCTCAGAGGGGGTGAATAATAGCTCTTCAAATCTGCAATAAAAAATGGCCTCCCATAAAACTACATTGCAAAACATGGGAAAGAAATAGAATGGAAAGAGTAAAAATACAGAAGAGGCAGACCCTGGAGATTTTGTGGTAGAAAAAGTCCTGGCTGACGGGTAGTGAATGAGAAGATGGAGTATTTCCTCAAGTGGAAGGGATTTACAGATGCTGACAATACTTGGAACTTGAAGAAAATGTAGATTGTCCTGAGCTAATTGAAGCATTATTTAATTCTCAGAAAGCTGGTAAAGAAAAAGATGGTATAAAAAGACAATCCTTGGGGCGCCTGGGTGGCTCAGTCGGTTGAATGTACGATTTCCGCTCAGGTCATGGTCTTGCGGTTCAGGGGTTTCAGCCCCACGTCAGGCTCTGTGCTGACAGCCAGCTCAGAGCCTGGAGCCTGCTTCAAATTCTGTATCTCTCTCTCTCTCTAACCTTCCCCTGCTCATGCTCTCTCTCTCTCCCTCTCCCTCTCTCTCTCTCCTCTCTCTCTCTCTCAGAAATAAATAAAACATTAAACATTTTTAAAAAAGATAATCCTTACCTGATGTTGAATCAGGTGATAACAAATCAGAGATGCTGCTGATAAACCAAAAGGCTTTGCTAGAAGTCTTAATCGTGAACAAGTAATTGGGGCCACAGACAGCAGTGGGGAATTCATATTTCTCATGGAATGGAAAGATTCCGATGTGGCAGGCTTGGTGCCGGCAAAAGAGGCAAGTTGTGTCCTCAAATTGTAATTGCTTTTTATTAAGAGAGACTGACTTGGCATTTTTGTCCAGAAGATGAAGCTCACATAGGCATTAGGTCGAGAAGGTGAAGCTCACGTGTGTGTGTGTGTGTGTACACATATATAATCTGGGTCTGGTTTGTTGCTTATTGGGGTGAATAAAGAACATTTCTAATGAAAATCAAGTTTAATGTGTTTGTTTTGAAGTACTGTTGGGAGAGTTGTTGAGGTTTTTGGCATCTATAGCACTTTAAACAAATAAAAGCTTTCTCTAGTTGGTTCCTTTATCAAAAAGAATATATGAGATCATGGTTTATTATTTTACTGCATTAGAGAACACCTTTTATAAATGTGATGAGAAATCTTCAAGTCAATATTCAATAAGAATTTGTGTTTTGGGATGCCTGGGGTGGCTCAGGTCATGATCTAAAGGTCCATGAGTTCGAGCCCTGCATTGGTCTCTTGGCTCTGCTGATAGCTCAGAGCTTGGAACCTGCTTCCGATTCTGTCTTCTTCTCTCTGCCCCTTCCCTGCTCACTCACTCAACTCTCTCTTTCCCTATCAAAAATAAACTAACATTAAATATTTTTTAAAAGAATTTGTGTTAATTCCTCTACGCATAAGGACTGTTCTGAGTTTTTTGTTTATTTGTGTTTTTGAGTGTGTGTATGCTAAAAATATATACTTAAATGGTTTTCTATTTATTTGTTTGTTTGTTTACTTACTTAAAGAGTGAGTTTGTTTGTTTGTTTGTTTGTTTATGGAACACACAAGAGAGGAGAGGACAAAGGGAGAGAGAGAGAGAGAAAATCCCAAGCAGACTCTGTACTGACAGCACAGAGCCCTATGTGGGGTTTAAACCCATGAATAGTGAGATTGGGACCTGAGTGGAAATCAAGAGTCAGATGCCTAATGAACTGTGCCACCCAGAAGCCCCCCAACCTTTTTTTTTTGCATTCACCAAAACAAAACATCATTTCATAGCCATGGATAAGCCCATGTTTCTGGGGTACCATCAGTCTCCGCAACCTACAAAATAAATCATTTAAAGTTAAATTGAAATTTTACCTGAAACCTTAGCCTTTCAAATTTTGTAATTAATTGGACAATTTAAGTATAATGTAACAATTTAAATTGGACAGGTTAAAAGCAGTCATTTCAGAATCCATATCCATATCTACAGTCACATAAATGCATGTTTATTTACAAGAACTGTGAAAGAAAAATGTTATCACTACTAATAGCCACTGCACCCAAATGAGAAAACTAGATAAGTCTGGATGTGTTTTAATTAGTAAACAAACCTTACAATTTTTGTTATAAGGAAAATTTAAAGTTTCCTTCTGGTGAACCATTTTCTTTTAAGAAGTTGAACTCCCTGTGTGGTATTGATCAAAAGGTCCTGATTCGTTGAAATGTCTAAGACTTCACTTGTGGAAACCTAATCATAATCAGATGTTAGAGATCTTGGCAGTTGAGGACCTTTTGGAATAAATGAGTGAACAGATCTGGGATCTAAATTCTTGACCTTCATGTCTTTTCTTTACCCCAGCTCATTCCTTACCTGGAGGCTCAATCTTGTCAGTATTTGAGTTGCTGGTTCAGCAGAAACCAGGAAAAATAGTAACTTTGTAGTAATCAGAATGTTATCCAACTGTATATTGTTTACTTTACTGTAAATACTGGTAAACAGTGGTCGATACTTTTGCATTCCTTTAAAAAAATAAAAATTAAAAAACTAACCATGGAGAATTATTGATGCTCTACTCAGACCTCAAAATCATTTTTTTCTTATCTGTCTCCATACTAACAAGTAGAGCCTATAATCATCCTTATTAATTTATTACAATTATCTGTAAAATGCTTTAAATGCTTGATATTGTCTTATTTAGTTACTAATTGACTTATTACAGAATGTAAGTTCAGGGCCTTTACATCATATGCATCATTCATAGCACACAGCGCCTTCTCAGCACACTAAAGAGAGATTTAAACACAAGCCAGAAAAAAACTTTATAAAGAGGAAGCACAAATGACAATATACATACTAAAAGATGCTCAATTTTATTAGTAATTAGGAAAATTATTTACTTATAAATATTAAGCCATGGAAACAGCAAGTATTAACTAAAGGATATATCAGAGGGAATTGTTGCATTCTGGTGATGTGACACCAGACACATACATCACAATTGACACATCTCATTGGAAAGCAGTTGGCATTATCTTGTATAAAGAGCCTGTGCTTACTCCATTATCCTAAGATCTACCTCTCTGGCCTATACACTAAATAAATCCTTGTATATTTGCTACAAGAAACCTATAAAATAAAGCCATGGAAATAATATATGTAATTACAGTACTGTAAAGAACTCAGATGCTCATCAGTCAACAAAGTATGGACACTTCGGGAATATTTATACCATACCAACCAGCTGTGAAAAGAGATGACAGTTATATGCATAAGCAAGGATAATTCTGACAAACTAACATAGAGTGAAAAAAATGAAAGCCACAGAAGAATACACTGTATTATTCAGTTACTATATTTTTTTAAATGTACTAAATTATACAAGGTATGTTTAGGGATATATCCATTTGTGATGAACTATAAATGGAATTTAGGGAGAGATATACAGACATTAGGACAGTGGCTATTTCAAGCACTAAAAAGGGATAATACAAGAGAGAAGAAGGACCCCACAGAGAGCTTTGCATTTATTATTTACGTATGCTTCTTAAGCTGGGTGGGTTGTTCATGAGAGGATATTTTATAATACTCATAATGTACATAATTTTAAAATATCACTTTACATTCTGTATACAGAATAGAGAGGTTTAATTTGCACAAAAAGTTTTACAAATGGTAAAAAAATATGTGAAAATGTTAAAGATTGTGAATAAATATTCTTCCTGAGTGATTTGAACTTATTTAGTGAAAAAAGAACTTATAACAACTTATAAACTTGGTATCCACATTTTTGTATCTACATTATGATTTTGCTGAAATAAATATCTGTGAAGTTATGCATATGAGAATGGAAAGCAACCTACATTCATGTAATAAAATGTTATTCCATCATCGATAGCAAATAGAAGTCATTTTTATACTGTATTATTAAAACTAAAAACAAGACTTCAGATCAACCTCTAATAATGATACATATTCAGTGTGAAACACTGAGACAAAACTCAGAACTCATTATTTGTAAACATTCTAATGAGAAAAAAAACAAGGATGACATAATAAAAAGATCAGAATAAAACATGAAGAGTTTAGAAGGGATTTTAAACTAATTTAAAAAATACTGCTACTCTTAGAAAGCTTCATAATATGAGTAATAAATCTTTGCATGTCCTTTTGGTGATTTTGTGGTATCATCATCAGTCTTGACTTCTTAACTTGTTTTAGGTGGTGTGGGGTAATCACAATAGTTGGTGATAAACTATTTTCATCCTTCTCAAGGAAGACTAGAATGTAGTTTACATTCAAATGGCAAAGAGAAAGTACAGCCTTGATTATGCCTGTTAACTCTCCATCCTACCACCATAATATCAGCTAAAGGAAATTTGACTTTTTGGACATTACAAAAAGCATCATATTAGTCTACTGTTTTAGTGATATCACATTAATCATACCACATAAACAAGAATGGCTAGTATACTGGAAGTTTGACATACTGTCTAGAAGTTACATAACTCTATGAAGACTTGGAGTCTTGATCTGGAGCATTCCCAGGTATCTGCCCCTAAGAGTATATTATTGTGTCTTGCAATTTCTACCACCTAGAAGGAAATACAGTGCTAGATAAGGCTCTTTGGGGTCTTGATTGTTTATTCCACACTTAGTAATATGACTTTGATACATTTAACCCATGACACAGTAGGCAATTAGCTTTGAGTTGGGCAAGAATATCATTAGAGAATATATATTGAAGTATCTTTTATGGGGAAAAATGCTATGCATAGCTTATGGTGAGCTCCAATGCAAGTTTTATAACATAGAACCTTAGATTTCTGAAGAGAGGACAAAATATTTGTAACAGAGAATTGTAGATCATTTGAAAGAAATATGTGGTGTTTGACCATGAGACATCATGTGACCATGTTCTTAATGAGTGAGGTTGTGTTAAACATATGAAGTCTAACATTGAATAGGACCAGAAGCAATAATACATCATGATGTGTGAAGTGATATTATAGTGATATCAGAATTAGACATGAATGTATCCAGAGGTAAAAAAAATAAACTGCTCAAACCAATGCCCAGATTTCCACATTGTTTATCAGTGTTTCACTTGTGCTTCTCCATAATTCATGGTCACAAGAGGGGTCATTTTAAGACCAACTTATGTGAGAGAAAAAGTGTCAAATTGAATTCACAGAAGTATGTGCATCCAAGTTGAGGACATACTTCTGTCTCTGAAAGGAATATTCTTTCCAGCACTTTTTCCAGTTACACAGTGTGTGGAAAAAGAAATGGTCCAAAGTAGAACTCTTCTGGTGCCAGATAGTTTAGCTAGTTAATCATACAATTGGAAGGAAAAGAAAAAAAAAAAAGGGAAGTTTGGAGATAAGGAGATCTGAGAAGCATGGAGGCATGGAGATGCATCAGTATTTTGTACCCTAATTGTGAAAATCTTCATACTACATAGTTGTGCCACCAAGAGAGAGTTCCACTTTCTGTTTCCCTTAAATAATTATTTAGTGCTGTAAATATCTTTCTGAGCACTGTTTCAAACGCATCCTATAATTATATATTTATTTCACTCTCATTCATTTACATATATTTGTTTTAAATTTACCTTGAGAAATCTCATTTGATAGCAGGGATATGTAGAAATGGGGTGCTTAGTTTACATATATTTGGGAATCTTAGCTATCTTTCTCTTATTGATTTCTAGATTAATACCATTGAGGTCTGAGAAGATATTTTGTATGATTTCTGTTCTCTCAAGTTTTATGGTTTGTTTTATGGCCCAAAATATTGTCTGTTTTGGAGAAATACTCTTATGTACTTGAAAAAGGATATGTGCTCTGCTTTTTAAGTACAGTGTTCTACAAATGTTTATTAGATCTAGTTGGTGGATAGTCTTCTGTATTTGTATTAATTTACTGTATATTGTTATACATATTAATAAGAGGTGTTAATATTTTTAGCTGTGACTATGGATGTATTTTAGCTTATCATTTTTTACCCTGTATATTTTTCTTTTTTTTTTTCTTCTTATTTTAGAGAGAGAGAGAAAGAGAGAGAGAGAGAGAGAAAGTTGGGGAAAGGGGCAGAGGGAGAGAGAGAAATATTAAGCAGGCTCCACACTCAGTGCAGAACCCAACAGATGGCTTGATCTCTATTTGACTGGCTCTGTCTTTTCATTTATATTTAAGGTGACTGTTTACAAGTTTATATTAAAATTTACTCTCCTTATAGATGTTTTCTATTTTTTTGTTTCTTTTCTGTCTTTACTGTGTTAAACATTTTTATGATTTCTAAATCTTCAATCTTGATTTACTATTTTTGCTTCTTTTAATAAATATCTTTAGTGATTGCCTCAGTTTTAAAATATATATCTTTAGGTTACCAAGCTTCAAATGCAAATAATATTGTCCCATTTTACATAGAGACTAGTAACTATAGCACATTATATTCCAGATAACTCCCCTCATCCTTAATGCTGTTGTTTTTATGGTCTCTAATTTTGTGCATGTTATAAATATATATATAATACATATACTGTTACTATACATACCCATATACATTGCCCGTACATTTATTTTAAGTAGTTTTCTTTCAGAAGGTAAAAATGAGGATATTTGATTTCATTTTGCCTTCCTTTAGTTTATTTTCAGCAATATTTACTCCTTTTATTTTATAAACCCAATGAAGTTTCAGTCTGGTATCGTATTATCTCCACCCAAAGAGTTTTTGTTAACATCAATTGTAGTAGATGTGCTGACATGCATTCTCTGGGCGTTTGTTTGGGAACTTTTTTATTTTTTCTTCCTTTTTGTAATATAGTGTCACTGGGTGTGCTATTGCAAGTGGACTTTTTTTTTTGGTTAAGAATATTTAAGATGTTACCCCTTTGTTTCTGGCTTGCGTGACTTTTTCCAAGATATGTACAATAAGTTTTATCTTTATTTCTCCCTACTGTAATATTTTTTTGAATCTTAATACCACCATTTTTTTCTTTTTCTTTTGTTTTTAGAAATTTCAGTATAATATGCTTGAGTCTGAGCATATTATTTGTTTACTTCTTTGTATTTATTTTCCTGGTGGTTCTTTTTTTTTTTCCGCTTCATGAATCCACATTTTCTTTTTTTTTTACTTTTATTTATTTATTTATTTATTTATTTATTTATTTTACAAATAATTTATTGTCAAATTAGTTTCCACATAACACTCAGTGCTCATCCCCACAAGTGTCCTCCTTCATGCCCATCCCTCCTACCCCCCACATCCATCAGTCCTCAGTTTTTGTCAGCATTCAAGAATCTCTCATGGTTTCCCTCTCTCCCTTCCCCCACCATTTCCCCCCTTCTTCTCCCCCTTATTCCTCCGTTAAGTTCCTCCTAATCCTCCTATACGTGCACACATATGATATTTGTCCTTCTCTGCCTAACTTATTTCGCTCAGCATAACACCCTCATGGTCCATCCATGTTGCTACACATGGCCAGATTTCATTGTTTCTCATTGCCATGTAGTATTCCATCGTATAGATAAACCACATCTTCTTGATCCATTCGTTCGTTGATGGACACTTAGGCTCTTTCCAGGTTTTAGCTATTGTTGAGTGCTGCTATGAACATTGGGGTACATGTGCTCCTATGCCTCAGCATTTCTGTATCCCTTGGGTAAATTCCTAGCAGTGCTATTGCTGGGTCATAGGGGAGTTCTATTGTTAGTTTCCTGAGGAACCTCCATACTGTTTTCCAGAGCAGCTTCACCAGTTTGCATTCCCACCAACAGTGTAGGAGGGTGCCCGTTTCTCCACATCCTCACCAGCATCTAGATTTCTCTGATGCACTCATTTTAGCCACTCTGACTGGCGTGAGGTGGTATCTCAGTGTGGTTTTGATTTGTATTTCCTTGATGAAGAGGGATACTGAGCACCGTTTCATGTGTCTGTTGGCTATCTGGATGTCCTCTTTGGAGAAGTGTCTGTTCGTATCTTCTGCCCATTTCTTCACTGGGTTGTTTGTTTTTTTGGGTGTGGAGTTTGGTGAGTTCCTTATAGATTCTGGATATTAACCCTTAATCTGATATGTCATTTGCAACTATCTTTTCCCATTCCGTTGGTTGCCTATTAGTTTTGTGGGTTGTTTCCTTTGCTGTGCAGAAGCTTTTAATCTTGATGAGGTCCCAATTGTTTGTTTTTACTCTTGATTCCCTTGCTTTTGGGGATGTGTCAAGTAAGAAGTTGCTGCAGTGGAGGTCAAGGAGGTTGTTTCCTGCTTTCTCCTCTAGGGTGTTGATAGTTTCCTGTCTCACGTTCAGGTCCTTTATCCATTATGAATTTATTTTTGTGCATGGTGTGAGAAAATGGTCTAGTTTCATTCTTTTGCATATTGCTGTCCAGTTCTCCCAACACCATCTGTTAAAAAGGTTGTCTTTTTTCCACTGGATATTCTTTCCTGCTTTGTCAAAGATTAGTTGGCTGTATACTTATGGGTCCATTTCTGAGTTCTCAATTCTGTTCCACTGGTCTATGTGTTTGTTTTTGTGACAATACCATACTGTCTTGATGATGACAGCTTTGTAGTAGAGGCTAAAGTCTGGGATGGTGATACCTCCCATTATGGTTTTATTTTTCAGTATTACTTTGGCTATTCGGGGTCTTTTGTGGTTCCATACAAATTTTAGGATAGTTTGTTCTAGTTTTTAGAAGTATGCTCGTGCAATTTTGATTGGAATTGCATTGAATGTGTAGATAGCTTTGGTTAGTAATGACATCTTAACTATATTTATTCTTCCTATCCATGAGAATGGAATGTTTTTCCATTTCTTTATGTCTTCTTCAATTTTCTTCATAAGTTTTCTATAGTTTTCATCATACAGATCTCTTGTATCCTTGGTTAGGTTTATTCCGAGGTATTTTATGTTTTTTTGTGCAATTGTGAAAGGGATCTGTTTCTTGATGTCTCTTTCTGTTGCTTCATTTGTGGTGTATAAAAATGTAACCAATTTCAGTAGGTTGATTTTGTACCCTGCAATTTGGCTGAATTCTTGTATCAGTTCTAGTAGGCTTCTGGTGGCATCTGTGGGGTTTTCTATGTAGAGTATCATGTCGTCTGCGAAGAGGGAAAGTTTGACGTTCTCTTTGCCAATTCTGATGTCTTTGATTTCCTTTTGTTGTCTGATGGCTGATGCTAGGACTTCCAGCACTATGTTAAACAACAGTGGTGAGAGTGGACATCCCTGTCATGTTCCTGATCTCAGGGGGAAAGCTCTCAGTTTTTCCCCGTTGAGGATGATGTTAGCTGAAGGTTTCTCATAGATGGCTTTGATGATGTTTGAGTAGGTTCCTTCTATCTCAACTTTGTCTAGAGTCTTTATTAAGAAGGGATGCTGTATTTTGTCAAATGCTCTTTCTGCGTCTATTGACAGGATCATATGGTTTTTATCTTTTCTTTTATTGATATGATGGATCACATTGATTGATTTGCGAATGTTGAACCAGCCCTGTAACCCAGGAATGAATCCCACTTGATCTTGGTGGATGATTCTTTTTATATGCTGCTGGATTCGATTTGCAAGGATCTTGTTGAGATTTTTGCATCCGTATTCATCAAGGATATTGGCCTGTAGTTCTCTTTTTTTGCTGGATCTCTGTCTGGCTTGGGAATCAGAGTGAGGCTGGCTTCATAAAATGAGTCCGGGAGTTTCCCTTCAATTTCTATTTTTTGGAATAGCTTGAGAAGAATTGGGATTAATTCTGTTTTAAATGTCTGGTAGAATTCCCCAGGGAAGCCATCAGGTCCAGGGCTCTTATTTGTTGGGAGATCTTTGATCACTGATTGATTTCTTCACTCGTTATGGGTCTATTCATGTTTTCTATTTCTTCCCGTGTGAATTTTGGTAGTGAGTGTGTGTTTAGGAATTTGTCCATTTCTTCTACGTTGTCCAATTTGTTGGCATATAATTTTTCATAGTATTCCCTGATAATTGCTTGTATTTCTGAGGGGTTGGTTGTAATAAGTCCATTTTCATTCATGGTTTTGTCTATCTGGGTGCTCTCTCTTTTCTTTTTGATAAGCCTGTCTAGAGGTTTGTCAATTTTGTTTACTTTTTCAAAAAACCAACTCTTGGTTTCATTGATCGGTTCAATTGTTTCTTTGGTCTCTGTGTTGTTTATTTCTGCTCTAATTTTTACTATTTCTCTTCTTCTACTGGGTTTAGGGCATTCTTGTTGCTCTGCCTCTAGTTCCTTTAGGTAATCTGTTATATTTTGGACTTGTGCTTTTTCTAATCTCTTGAAATAGGCCTGGAGAGCAATGTACTTTCCTCTTAGGACTGCCTTTGCCGCATCCCATAGATTTTGAATTGTTGTGTTTTCATTTTCATTTGTTTCCATATATTTTTAAATTTCATCTCTAATTGCCTGATTGGCCCATTCATTCTTTAGAAGGGTGTTCTTTAACCTCCATGTTTTTGTAGGTTTTCCAGACTTCTTCCTGTAATTCATTTCAAGTTTCAAAGCATTGTGATCTGACAGTGTACATGGTATGATCTCAATTCTTTTATATTTATTGAGGGCTGCTTTATGTCCCAGTATGTGATCTATCTTGGAGAATGTGCCATGCGCACTTGAGAACAAAGTAAATTCCCCGGCCTCAGGATGTAAAGTTCTAAATAGATCCGTCAGATCCATCTGGTCCAATGTGTCTTTCAGGTCCATTATTTCTTTAGTGATTTTCTGTCTGGTTGACCTATCCATTGCTGTAAGCGGAGTATTAAAGTCCTCTGCTATTAGCACATTCTTATCTAGAAGCTTGTTTCTGTTTGTGATTAATTGTTGTAGATATTTAGGTGCTTCCATATTCGGTGCATAGACATTTATGATTGTTAGTTCTTCCTGATGGATGGACCCTGTAATTATTATGTAGTGCCCTTCTTCATCTCTTGTGATTGTCTTTAATTTAAAGTCCAGTTTGTCTGAAATAAGTATAGTTACTCCGGCTTTCTTTTGATTTCCTGTAGCATGATATATATTTCTCCATCCCCTTACTTTTAATCTGAAGGTATCTTCCCGTCTAAAATGAGTTTCTTGTAGACAGCATATAGATGGATTTTGTTTTTTATCCATTCTGCTACCCTGTGTCTTTTGATTGGAGCATTCAGCCCATATACATTCAGTGTTATTATTGAAATATGTGGGTTTAGAGTCTTTGTATCTTTTGTAGGGTTCATGTTTGTGGTGGTGTCTCTGGTATCTTTGTTCCTTGCAACCTTTCCTTCAGAGCGTCTCCCTCAGGATTTCTTGCAGGGCTGGCTTCGTGGTGACAAATTTTTTCAATTTCTGTTTATTTGGAAAGGTTTTTATCTCTCCTTCTATTTTGAATGACAGGCTTGCTGGATAGAGGATTCTTGGCTGCATATTTTTACTGTTCATCACATGGAAGACCTCCTGCCATTCCTTTCTGGCCTGCCAAGTTTCAGTAGATAGGTCTGTCACCACTCTGATCGGTTTCCCTTTGTATGTGATCGCCCTTTTCTCCCTAGCTGCTTTCAAAGTTCTCTCTTTGTCCTTTTATTTTTCCATTTTTACTATGATATAGCGTGCAGAAGATCTATTCAAGTTACGTCTGAGGGGAGTCCGCTGAGCTTCTTGTATTTCCACATTTACTTCCTTCCCCAGGTCAGGGAAGTTCTCTGCTATAATTTGTTCCAGGACTCCTTCAGCACCTTTCCCTCTCTCTTCCTCTTCTGGGATTCCTATGATACGGATATTGTTGTGTTTGACCGTGTCGCTGAGCTCTCAAAGTCTTCTTTCCTGTTCCTGGATCAGTTTGTCTCTTTTTTTGTCAGCTTCTTGTTTTTCTATAATGGTGTCTTCTAAATCACTTATTCTCCTTTCTTCTTCTTCAATCTGTCCATTGGAGGCCTCTCATTTATTATGTATCTCATTTATCTCATTTTTTAATTCTTCATGCCTATTTTTATTTTTCATTCTGTCTGTAGCCATAGTTTCCTTAATGTCCCCTATGCTTTTTTCAAGCCCTTCTATTAATTTTACCATTATTATTCTAAAATCTTATTCAGTGATGCTGCTGATATCTGTTTTGAGTAGTTCATTAACTGTCATTTCTTCTTGGAGTTTCTTTGGAGGAGAGCTCTTTCTATTCATCATTTTAGTTAGCTTTTTGGCTCTTGTTTGTTTTAAAGACCTGTTATGCTCTCTGTATCTATGAGCACTGCTATATCCAAGAAGACTCTTTGACTGTCCAGGGCCTATCCTTTCAGAGAGTGTTTTTTGAATGGTATCTCTTGGTCTCTCTTGTTGGGTCCTTGGTTATTTTATTTTCCTATTCGTAGTGATATTTGGGACTCTCCACCTTGTGTACTCTGGCTTGTTTCTTGAGGTAGCCCTGGAAAAGAAAACAGACAGACAAACACACAGGGAGCAGGAGCACACAAATGCACAGGCTAATTCAACTAACATGCAAAGCAAGAGGGAAAAGGAAAAAGTTAAGAGAAAAGGCGGAGGAGGGAGGGTGAATAATAGGGAGTATAAAATATATAAAAGGGTCAAAAAGGAGAAAAGAAATGGAAAAGAAGAAAACCAATGGACAAAGAACAGTTTAAAGCATATAACTGGATTTCCCAGCTTCAGTTAAATAGCCGTGTGTATGCAGTGCTGGTTGAAGAGCATAGAGAAAGAGAGAGAAGACAGGTTGGGGATGAGGCTAAATTGGAAATAGAATGAATAGGCAGAAAGGATAAGAAGCCTTTTTTAAAGAGGCAAAGGGTAGAGTATGGTTGGATAGGTAGAGAAGGATGCTGGTATTATCCAGAATAACTATATAGTCTAATTACTCCTGAGAGAAAGAGATGAAGGTGTCGGTAGGTGTAGAATTTACATCTACAATATGGACTTGTGATTGTTTAAGCAAGCTGGCGACCAGAGTTAATCAGGTCAGTGTTCTGGGGGAAAAAAGAGAGAAAAGTGAAAGAAAAAAAAAGAATAAAAAAAGGGAGGAGGGCATCTCTCAGGCAGGGATGGACGTTTCGTGATCCAATGCCTCAGGCGGGAGTTCTGCCTTGGAGGTTGTGGGGAGGAGAGTGGCGGTGCTCCAGTCCCTTCATGAACCAAGTGCTGCACCTCGCTTTTGGGCGTGTAAACTTTCCGTACTAGGGGCGCAGCCAAAGTTGGTTGCACTTTTCAACCCAGGCCGGTCCCAGTCTCCAAATCCCAGTCTGAGCGCTCCGCTGAAATTGCCTTAGACACAGCTTCCCAGGCAGTGTCCTTGGGGCAATTCCAGGCCCCCTTCGGAGCTCTGGGGGCGGAGTCAGAATTGCCGCTTCCTTCTCTGGTTCCGGCTGGCGAGCACGGGTGGGGGCTTGCCTGCCGGGTGTGCCGAGCCCGCTGGAGTGAGGAAAACCAGGTCCCTCTATGGCTCGTCACCCGAAACACGAACTCACAGGCTAATTTCCCCGTTTTTAGCTCTCTGCCTTCCCTCTCGGGTTCCAGCCAGCCAGGAGCGCGGACGCCCGGTGTCTGCGCGGCTTTTCAGGGGCCCTAGCTGCCCAGGAGCTACAATGGCGGCAGGCGCGCCGCCGCCGCTTTAAAACCCAACCTCCAGGAGCTGCACAAAGAAGCAGTTTGTGTGCTCAGCCCTCCGGGACCAGTTGGCGCGAGGGGACCTGACATGCAGGTATTTGGCAAATACTGTTTTTCTATGCCCCGAGCAGAGGTTTTTCCCCCTCGAGCTGAGGTTTTTCTGTCTCGGACTCTCTCTTTTTCCCCTCACACTACCCGCAGAGGGTAGAGGAGGATCGCCTCCAACCCTGGAGTCTCCAATCCCAGCCCGATTTTATCTTTCCCAGTTCGCACTCACGTTAGAAGTCTTTCTCAGTGGATTCTGTGTCCTTTTTCTCCCAATCTCTCAGGTTTTGTAAGGTTTCCAATGGCTTCAGATCTTTTCCGTGTGATGTATGGGCGCGATTGCAAGTACGGAGCTCCTTACTTCTCTGCCATCTTGCCCCCTCTCCCTGAATCCACATTTTCATGTCTGACATTTATCTGGGGTTCAGAAGAACTGGAGACATGGACAACTTTCCAGATGTTAGAGTAGTTGCTTAAAGCAAGACAAAATAGAAATAACAACTAAACTTTAAATCATTTACTCCTATAGAATACCTTGTTTCATTTTCCCCAGTGGAATAGTATGTTAGTTGAGGGTTGGGTGGTTAAGCCCAGACATGGGGTTCTTGTCACTGTTGAGGGAGCTCTGAAAAATATGAATCCTGAAGTTTTCTGGCTCCATGCAGAAAGTGGGAGAAAAGAGGGATGAGCCACAAGTGGAAAAAAGTACTGGGTACTATGTCATAGTGGAGAAAAGTATCTTCAAGTTTCCTAGAAAAGACCCTCCAATAGAGGTGCCTTGGCTGGGAAAGCAGATATACATAAAAGCATGGCCAGACAGAGGGGCTTCAGGGAGTTCTGACTACACCTCCTTTCAGAGACTTTTGCATGTTGGTTGTACATCAAGACTGGTGTGCGGAGAGCAGCGTTACCCTGAGAGGTCTGCAGGGTAAGATCTTTGTAAGGTCAGGATTGAAAAAAATCCCATACACTTAGGTAGAAGCTGGACTCACCGTGAACATTTGAATATTTGCACTCGTTATTTTTCCAGATACTTCTTTTCTTTTCCCCTTTTCTCTCTTTCTGTTTCTACAATTGAAGTTGCTTCTATGTGAGAACACTTGAAATAGTTCCACAGCTGTTGGAGGCCCTTCTTTGCTTCCCTATACGGACATTCTTCTTTATGTTTCAGCTTGGCGAATTCCCACAGAATAATCATTAAGTGCAACTGATTCCCCCCCCCTTGTTTATGTTGATTATACTGATGAACCCATTGAAGGCTTTCTTCATCTCCATTATGTATTTTTAATTTCTACAATCATCCTTTGATTCTTTTATAATTTCCATCCCTCCAGTGAAATTACTCATCTGATCACACATGTTACCCTCCTATTCCATTAGAGCTTTGAGTTTATCAGTCATGGTCATTTTAGTTTATTTATTTATTTATTTATTTTAAATATCTTCCTGCCTTTTTAAAAAAAATTTTTTTTAATGTTTTTTATTTATTTCTAGGAGAGAGAGAGACAGCGTGAGCAGGGGAGGGTCAGAGAAAGAGGGAGTCACAGACTGAAACAATCTCTAGGCTCTGAGCTGGCAGTCAGCACAGAGCCCGATGCGGGGCTTGAACCCACGAACCGCGAGATCATGACCTGAGCGAAAGTCGGACGCTTAACCCACTAAGCCACCCAGGCGCCCCTAGTCATGGTCATTTTAAATTTTCTGTGAGACAGTCTGATCTAACATTTGTCTTACATCTGAATCTGGTTATCATGATTACTCTTTCTCTTGAGATTATTTCCATTTTTGTTTTCTTCTTCTTTTTTATCTCTTGAATGCCTTACAATTTTTCATTGAAAACCAGAGATGTTATGTAGAACAGTAGACACTCGGGTAATAGTTTTATGTCCCAAAACAGTCACAACTTTTCCTTCTGCTGTGCTTTTGGTTCAAGAGATTTTATTAATCCAGTTTAGGAGTTGGTCTTTGATATTTGTTCTGAACATGTTTTCCCTCAGTGCGACATGGCATTCTGATTTACAGAGACCTTGTGTCTGTGGTGTTTGGTGCGTTAGCAGAGCAAAATGTGCTTGATTTTGAATTTAGGTTTCACTTTCTGCTGTGAGTCTGAGACAGTATTTTTGTATGCTGCCCTGTCCTCCGAGCTGCATGCTGCTGTCATCATAATTAACCATCTGGCGTGGTGGTGGTGTGTGGGGAAATGGTCTCCATTCTTCAGTCTAAGACTCTTGTCTCAGGCATGCACTACGTCCCTGGCTGCTGGGGCTTTCTTAGCTCTCCTTTTCCTTCCTGCCTGGAGTTTTGGGCTCAGTGTTTAATTCTAGCTCATCCCCAGGAAGGAGTTTTATCCCTCCCTCTTCCTTACTGTCTCTTAGCTGAAGTTAGCGTTTACCAACTCAAGCCAGCAGCGTTACTCTTTCTTGCACACACTGTATTTTTGTGTGGAGCTAGAGGGGAAGGATCAGTAGGAGTTAGCTGTGCCCACTGTATGGCTACACTTCCCCTCTTCAGGTCTGCACCACAGTCGGCACAGCTCAGGGCTCTTGGAGATTATTTTGGTGAACCCCTGGCAGGTTTCGTGGAGAAAAAAACAGGTGAGGGTACAAACAGTCCCCAGCTTCTGTAGCGCCCCAGGGTTTCACAGTTTCAACAGCCTGTTGCTGGTGCATGGTTGCATCTACTTTAATGAGGCGAGTTTCAGCACCTTCTCTTCTCCTGTAGGCAATGTCTCTCCTTAGATTTTGGGTCAGTTTACTGATTTCTGATGAGTTAAAAAATCATGAATTTGAAGTTAGTTCAACTCTTTTACATTGTAAGAGTAGGAGTTCCTTCCAGCTTTCTACATTTTGGAGAGGAAACCAGAAGTACAATGGTTAACCTTAGCTCAAAAAATATTTATTTTGTTCCAATGCATGTTCAGTATATTAAATATACTACAGATAGAATTTGAATTAAGGTACTGGAAGCATTAACTAAAATCATTCATAAGTGGTCATCACTTACTTTCTTTTGGGAAAGATCAATTCTTTAAGTTTCATTTGTATGACCAATAAATAACTGACAATGTAATAATTAATAATTAAGAATTTTAGAATTCAAAGTGTCTGAAGTTCCAAGCCAATGTAAACCACTTACTGCTTGAAATTTAGAAAATGTTAGTGGTTTTATGTTAACAATTAAATGGGTTATATCTGCATTCTGGGACCATTAGGAAATAATTTGTGATATGTTATTTGATCCAGAATGTGATCAATGTTAATTACTTAGAAATAGCAATATAAATTTGATCAATAATGTTCTAATTTTGAGATTTCCCTCCTTTTAATGAATATAATTCAGATTGTCATTAGTAAATGAAACCTTGTTATATAAATTGTAGGATAATGATAATTAACTCAAAAAAGTTTTAACTATATTGCAGGATAATGATATTTTACTCAAAAAAGGTTCAAATATATTAACCCAACACTCAAGTAATATTAACCTATGTCAGGTAGATATAGCAGGTGTCACAGAGAATTTCTTTCAAAACCTCTGTCCAAATAAGAGAGAATTATTCCATCTTAGAAGCTATCTTTCCTATTTTCAATTATTTTAGCATATTTTATCTAATTTCAAAGAACTTCTACAAAAACAATAACCACATATACTTCCATTCATTAATAACATTTTGTATCACATATCTCAATTACAGCACTGCTTTGTGTTCACTATAAATAACTCTATAACTGATTTATGCTTTTGCAGAAATTAAGCCTCTCTTAACTTCAGCCTGAAATACTAGGTCATGTGACTAGATAGGTGAATAATAACGCATCATTTCTGAGATCAAGGAACTAATTAACAGGAGAAACATGAGGGATAAAGTAGGTTTCAACGGATTAATGCCATAATGGAGGCATGGCGAATATAATTTAGATATGCCTAAAAAAGGATTACTTAACTCTTCCCTATAATGGCCGGAGAAGGACCAAGGTAGAGAGGTAAAAGAATAAGATTGCATAATGACCTCAGTTTTTATAACAAATGTCAGATAATAAAGGAGATCCTTGACTTAGGGACATAAATTGTTACCAGTGTTTGGGAATATCTAGACCACTTCATTAACCAAATAGCCATCCATTCACATGAAATGTCCAAGGAGGTGTTCCATGTGCAACATAATAAAACAGTGCCACAAAGTGAGTTATGTTCCTGACATTAAAGATGGGATTAGTCATGGAATTGCTTTGTTATTTTTCACAAATATATTCATTAAGCTAAAAATATATATTGGTATGTAATTATTGAATGGTTGAGAAGTGCTTGATTAACACTGCGAGGGACACAGAATAATGAACCAAACACAGATGTCTGCACCCTGATCCCTGGAAACTATGAATACATTAAACTACATGGCAAATGAGAATTAAGGTAGCAGATGAAAATAAAGTTCCAATACAATTATTCAAACTAGAGAGATTATCTTGGGTTGTCCAGGGGAGAAAGAGTGAGACAGAAGAGTCTGCAGGAGGTGTGATGATGGAATTAAGTTTAAAGTGATACAGTGTTCCTGGCTCTGCAGATGGAGGATGAGGGTCATGAGCCAAAGAATGGGGTCTGCCTGTAGATATATTTTTAAAAAGATAAGGAAACAGCTTCTCCTCCAGAGCCTCCAGAAAGCAATGCAGCCCTGCAGACCCCTTGATTTTAGCCCAGTGAGATCCATCTCAGGTTTCTGAATTACAGAACTGTAAGATTAAAGTTTGCATTGTTTTAAACCACAGAATTTGTGGTCATTAGTGTTTTAATACAAAATGTAGATAACTAATTTTGAAAACCAGTACAATCATTTAACATATTTAAGGAGTAAACTAACATAATCCCATTTGATAACAGATTCTCCTGATAGGAGATAATATCATAGAAATATTCTTAGTATGGGAGAATCTCATGGGAATGGAAAGCAACAAAAGCAACACAACTGAGAAGGAAATTGATTGAATGACATGATAGAAAAAATTATCTAATGCCCACACTCTTTGGTAGTATTTAATTAATCATTAAATTATTAGGTTGGAAATTCATAAGTATCTCTTAACTTGATCTCTAAAGAACAAGTCATTCAGTTCTTGTACTTGGATTATTTTACACCTCAGATCCCAATGAAATGAACCTTTAATGCTCTTAAGGAGATGCTCTGAAATATTTATTATGAATCTTCATTTAGCAGTCCTCAAAGAGATCTGTGACCAATTTCTGGCATAACTGTGCCCTGGACAAAAAAAGGAAGAAGAAGAAGAAGCTCTACCCAAACCTCACAGGGATTATTCAGAAACAGCTCTGAGTTACCACTTCCTCATGAAGATGGTGTTTTACATTCAGAGTGTCAGTTTTAAGGATTAGAAGGCACAGTTTTAATCCAAATCTGCTGACTGTAGCCCTTGAATGTTTTTCCTGTTTTCCAGTGTACTGTTGGAACATATATCCTCAGCACTGAGAGAAACTTTACATTTTCCTCCTGAGTAAATTATATTATGATAATAAATTTCAAATAAAAGTTTCTGGAGCTTGATTAGCAAAATAACAAGTTGAAAGAAATACCATATTCTTCAGGATATTTCAGATATTAACATCATCTTGAAAACTTTGAAAATTTGGGAATGGGGGTGGGTGCCTCGGTGGTTCAGTCAGTTAAGCATTCGACTTCGGCTCAGGTCATGATTTCATGGTTTGTGAGTTTGAGCCCCACTTCAGGCTGTGTGCTGAGAGTTTAGAGCTTGGAGCCTGCCCTGGATTCTGTGTCTCCCTCTCTCTCTGCCCCTCCCCTGCTCATGCTCTGTCTCTCTCAAAAGTAAATAAACATTAAAAAATTTATTTTAATAAAATAACATTTTTAAAAATGTAACAATGTTCTCACCTTAAGTCTCTTGTTGGACACTGCTGTAGACAGATAGGTTCAGTAGGAAAGCAATGGAGTACCAGGTACTAGACCAAATATAATTTCTTACTAAAATAAATAAATATATCCCTTAGCTCTTTTTATGTACTTATTGTGATACTGGGTGCTGTTCATCTCATATATGTAAATAGAAACACAAAAATTATCTGTCAATTGGCCTTAAAGTTTCAGTGGATCTAGGGGCACCTGAGGGGCTCAGTCAGTTAAGCATCTGACTCTCGATTTCAGCTTCAGCCATGATCTCATGGTTCATGAGTTTGAGTCCCGAGTCTGCACTGTCAGTGCAGAGCCAGCTTGAGATTCTCTATCTCCCTCTCTCTCTCTGCCCCTCCCTGACTCGTGCTCATGCTCTCTCTCAAAATTAATAAGAATTTTTTTAAATATTTTTATTTATTTCTAGGAGACAGAGAGAGAGACAGCATGAGCAGGGGAGGGTCAGAGAGAGAGGGAGTCACAGACTCTGAAACAGGCTCCAGGCTCTGAGCTGGCAGTCAGCACAGAGCCCAACGCGGGGCTCGAACCCACGAACCGTAAGCGAAAGTTGGATGCTTAACCTACTAAGCCACCCAGGGGCCCCTAATAAGAATTTTTTTAAAAAAGTTTCACTGGATTTAATCCAATGCTTGGAATATCTATAGTAGAATGATATAATTTCTGGAATTTGTGCCAGCCTTCATTGGGAGAGCTGCTGCAGTGGTGCAATGCTGTCTTTAGGAAGTAAACTTCTATTTTGAGAAGAAGCTCCAATTATGTTGCTTGACACTTAGAAGGACTGAATGCAGGACCCCAAGACACTAGTTGATGATGAAACCTATGCTGCCCTTCATCAAATATCCTTAGCCACATATTTAAAATGTTACTATATGATAGAAGTGATCTTTATGAGTGCATGTTGAGGCACATGCTGTAGGCCAGTTTATGTTGCATAAGCATGACTTTCACCTTCCGAGTACACCCCCTGCTGCACTAACATCCCTCTCTCAAGCTACATTCATAGCCTAATGGATATTTCTTTATTACTAGTTGCCTGAGAAGAATGGACATAAATTCTAGATGCCTCTGAGCCTTTTTTTTTTTTTTTTTTTTTTTTTGCTGTTGCTGGCCAGAACCAGAATGCTTGAGCATAATAGTGCCAGTAAGGAGAAACGAGGGAAGACAATAACATCCAGCATTCTGCCCCAAGCAATCACATTGAAATCTACCTCTAGAAATAGGTATGCAGAAAATTAGGGGTTGTGGGTTTGGGAAGTGAGGAGAATTGGTTTTCTAAGTCGATTGCAAAGTAATTTTCTTAGATGAAAGAGTTGTAGTATTCTCAGACAAGACAGGAGGGCATGCTCTTATATCTAAGGCATGCTTGGTAGGGTTGTTGATTTTATGCGATGAGTATTTTTGAATGTATATTACAGGTCTTTGGTCCCTTTTTTATTCTGTCCCTAAACCTTTACATAAGAAACCTGTAGAAAATATGAATTTAATATTGTTTTAATTCAGTGATTAGCATAAAACAGCTTTGGGTTTGGCTGTCAACTACTTCAGCCCTGAAGCCACTAAAAATAAAAATGATTTTACCACCTGTTTAGAAATCCTTGTATATCAGTCCATGCTTTGAACCAAAAAATTGAAATTTGAACTTTTCCCACTATTTTATTTATTTTTAATTTTTAAAATGTTCTTAAATTTATTTTTGAGACAGAGTGCAAGTGGGGGAGGTACAGAGAGGGGAAACAGAGGATCTAAAGCAAGCTCCACGCTGACAGCAGAGAGCCCAATGCAGGGCTCAAACCCACAGACCGTAAGATCATTAACTTGAGTTGAAGTCGTATGTTCATTTCACTGAGACACCCAGGTGCCCCTTGTCACACTATTTTAAAGGACTGTCAGGAGTCTTAGAAGCAGCCACTTCATCACATGACAAAACATATATTTGATCATAGAAGAAAAATAAACAAAAAATTACATACATCACAAAACATAACTTTTGAATGCCAACAAGCAAGTGAAAATTCTTGTTTTCATCAGTAGTCAGGAAAATCCAAATTAAAGCTATAGAAGTATTTTAAGTGTCTGGCAATATTAGATGTTTGAAAAATGTGGAGTGTGGTACCCAACCACCACGATGGCCCCCAACAAGCCATCTTGGAATGTGTTGGTATTATTGGCCTTTTGTAATGATCTCCAAAGTGAACCAAGGCGGACCTATGTGACCAATATAGTGTAGTGGAACTATTATATGTCTTTTGAGACTAGGTCTTAAAAGGCATTGAATTTCGGCCTTAGTGTCTTGGACGGTTCATTGTGGTCATCATGCCATTCTCAGGATCCTCGAAACAGTCTTATAAAGGCTCACCTAGAACTGAGGCACCGATTTGCCTATCATGTGAGTAAACTACTTTTGAAATAAGTCCTCTGACCCCTGCCAGTCTTTTATGATACTCCAGTTCCATATAACATTTAAGTATGACCTAATGAGAGTCTCTGAGCTAGAACTGCCCAGCTGAATAGCTCCTTAGTAACCTACCCACAGAAAATGTAAGAGATGATAAATTGCTATTGTAATTTTAATTCATCAAGTTTTAAAGACATTTGTATGCAGCAACCTATAAGTAATAGGTAGAATAATAACACTTTATATAATCTGCTTTGAAAGGGTAAGTTGGTACAGATACTTTGGGAAAGAAAAAACTGCTGACTATTATCTAATAAAGTTCAAAATATGCACACCACATTGTTTAGCAAATCCATTCATTCTTATATATACCCGGCCATATAACAAAAACATTTATAGCAGCCTTGTTCATAATAGCAGAACAGGATACCACCAACATGTCTAATAACAATAGACAGATCCATAACTAATTTGGAGTATCATCATCGAATTTTGGATAGCAATAAAAATAACAAAATACAACTGAGATGAAGTTTCCAGAGCTAAGCTAGTTTCAAAATAGTGTGATACAGTATGATCCTATTTTTTATAAATTTCAGGAGTAGGAAACATTGACCATATTGTTTAGGGATGCATATGTTTAGCAAAAGTCTAAAGGAAAGCAAGGAACTGAGTAAGAAGGCATAATAATAGGGGTGCCTGGGTGGCTCAGTTGTTTGAACATGCAACTTTGGCTTAGGGCTCAGGTCCTGATCTCACAGTTGGTCAGTTCAGCCCCACATTGGACTCTCTGTTGTCAGAGCAGAGCCTGCTTTGGATCTTCTGTTCCCCCGTCTCTGCTTCTTACCCACTTGTGCTCTTTGTTTCAAAAATAAATAAACATTAAATAAGGCATAATAGTACATTCTCGACTATTTTTCAAGTAATTTTTCAAAAAGAGAATAAAGTTTGTCATTGAGAAGATGCATGGTAAGAGTGGGAGCTGTTTTTCTGGGGTCCTGACAGTGTTCTGGCTATTGACTTTGTTTACATAGTTACATAGATGTTTGCTTTATAATATTCTATGAAATGAGACATATATATTGTATATACTTTTCTCTAATTTATTTCAGAATAGAAATGCATTTAATAAACACTCTGTAATACTCAGTATGTACTAGGTGATATTCCAAAAGTTAGAAATATTAACCTTTAATTTAAATTTTTTATTATTTTTTTTTTATTTTTGAGAGAGAGAGAGAGCATGAGCAGGAGAGGGGCAGAGAGAGAGGGATATACAGAATCTGAAGCAGGCTTCAAGCTCTGAGCTGTCAGCACAGTGCCTGACGCAGGGCTTGAAGCCACGAACTGCAAGATCATGACCTGAGCCGAAGTGGGATGCTTAACAAATGAGCCACCCAGGTGTCCCATTAACCTTTAATTTTTATAGCAACACTATGAAGTAAGTACTTTTATTAGCCTCATTTACAGATTATGAAGTTGAGACACAGAGAACTTAAGTAAATATCCAATGTCATACCATTTGTGGGTAACAGAGTGAGGATTCAGACTCTGGCAATTTTGGCTCCAGAGCTGTGTGCTTAGGAGCTAGAACTGTTTTGTTGTTTGTTTATCTTTAGTTTGTTTCATTGGTTAGTTTTTTTGATTGGTTTGAATTGGCTTAAATAGAGTTGAGATGAGAGGGGTATTCTTATCTTTGTGTGAGAACTTGTGTTATTTAATCCTTCTGTGTTTCTGTGGAAAAATGAAGTGTTTGAACAAAATAAGTAATTTGAAAGCAAGCCTGAGGGTTGTGGGATCTTGGAAGAAAGACAAAGAAAGGGATAGGAGTACATGATTTTAAGGGCAGCACACCTGTCATCTCTTTAGTATATGATGCTCTTGTGTAAAATAATGCATATATAAAGTGTGTTAAAGCTTTAATATATTAGAAAATGCAGACATTCCTGAGAGTTACTTCTAAATCAGACGCATAGTGATAGGATCTCCATTTCACTGTTGCCTAAACATCCATCCACATTGTTTTTATCACTGAGTATCTTTAGGCCCTGATGACTCCTGATAACAGTTGGTAGTTTAATTGCAATAAAGCACATCTCAGTGCTGACCATGTCCCTAAAATTTGAGGGCATGTATTTTTAGAGGGGCAAGATCTTCATCTTACCTAATGATCTTTGTGCTAAGATGTAACACACACACACACACACACACACACACACACACACACACTATATATATATATATATATATATATATAATAAGCATATATATATATAATAAGGATAGTTTGAGCTTTCGAAAACCATAAGAACTAAAAGCAGAGAGGAGAATATAAATATAAACAGAGGTTTCTTTATTTGGGGTAAACAGACTTTTTGTTTAGAAATAACATTTTATTCATGGACAATTCAGGAGCAAGTAAAATTAGGACTTGTTAGAACAAGTTACAGGCTTAATACTAACCAAGTATGCTGAGTGATTCATGTTTCATGCAGATTTAATTATAAAATAAATAAGAAATATTCAATCCCTATCACCAAGAAACAAAGAACAAGTAAGTGAAAGTGGATTGAAGTGAAAATCTCTGACAGCCTATGGAGAAACAAACAAAAAACAAACAAACAAAAAACCATTTCATAGTACAAATGGAAAAATGATATATGAATAAAGTCACTTCTGTGGTTCAGACATGTAGAGATATAGAATCGAGAAGTTCTGAGGATTGATAGCTGAAAAACAACAAAAAATGAATATTGCAAGTTTCATAAACCCTTCTTATTGCCAAATTTAAACAGTTTTTTCTTCTGCCGAAATTGTTCTAATCCAACTAGAGACAAGACTGGAAAGCTCGAGGGAAGGAAAGTAGCAAATGAAAATTTTTATATGAAATAAGGAAATAAAGGAATGATTTAGTTCATTTGACAACATGTCTGGTTTCTGCATAA
The DNA here is from genome assembly GCA_017311185.1 of Proteles cristata cristata. Classification (NCBI taxonomy): domain Eukaryota; kingdom Metazoa; phylum Chordata; class Mammalia; order Carnivora; family Hyaenidae; genus Proteles; species Proteles cristata. The sequence goes on along the minus strand of JAESUZ010003908.1, from coordinate 3,867 downwards.
ATGAGAACTATTCATATTTTAGTAGAGGCTATTCTATAGAAAAAATTCTAAGAATTCATTTAGCTGAAAAGTGCCTTTCAATCTTTTTTTTATTGTAAATAGATACACTGCTTAGTTTGTGTAGTGACCCTTCCCGTCCGTCCTTTTCACCCAGACGCATGCATTTTTCAGAAGAACAAAAATATGCTTCTAGTTGATTTCAACAAAGCAGTGAGGAAACTTGATATGCCTTTCTAATAAATTTACTGGACAAATTATTTTTTTAACATTTTATTTATTTTTGAGAGAGAGTGAGAGAACGAGCTGGGGAGGGGTAGAGAGAGGGAGACACAGAATCCGAAGGCTCAAGGCTCTGAGCTGTCAGCACAGAGCCCAACACATGGCTGAACCCGTGAACTGCGAGATCATGACCTCAGCTGAAGTCCAATGTTTAACCAACAGCCACTGAGGTGACCCCCCCTGGACAAATGATTTTTAGAAGAAAGGAATTATTGATAGTTGCCTGCCCCAGAATTCATATAGATATGAGCATATGTTGTCTTTCATTGAAATAATTTGATATTATTTATGTCTATAAATCTATATGCTCTAGATAGTAATGATGGATTAGATATGGACTGGAGTATTTATTGCTTGAAATCAGTAACAGTTTTTTCAATGATAGTAGACATTTTCATTAAAGTCATTGACTTACACTTTTTGAAATATTTCTTCAAGGAAGGGGTAACTGATAATACTGCTATTATGTAAATCTATGTGAAGTTATTGTGAATTTATAAAAGCTGGTGAGTCTGTAAATCACTGTGTACTGGGGTCACTCTGGGTAAATTAAATCTGCAAAATACTAAAAGAAAGTAGATCTAAGAATTCTCACAAATGGGGTGCCTGGTTGGCTTAGTCGCTTGAGCGTCCGACTTTTGCTTAGGTCATGATCTCGCGGTTCGTGGGTTCGGGCCCCGCGTCGGGCTCTGTGCTGACTGCCGGCTCAGAGCCTGGAGCCTGTTTCAGTCTGTGACTCCCTCTCTCTCTGACCCTCCCCCTGCTCACGCTCTCTCTCTCTCTCCTAGAAATAAATAAAACATTAAAAAAAAAAAAAAAAAAAAAGAATTCTCACAAATGGAGTGCAGTGGATCTCTGAGTCTCACAAATAAAATAACTGAAAGGTTTATGCCTTAAACTTAATCAGTTGCTTTAAGTATTTTAATGTATCCATAAAAAGACCATTGATTTTTCTGTTTCAAATCAAGCAGCTTTTACTTTAACGGAATAAATCTCTGTGTCTTATGTAAAAGAAGTACATGCATGGATGATAAATTTAAAGAATTGGTTATAGAATTTATTAATTGAATACTTTTGTTTATTTCACAGACATTTATTTTGCACCTATGTAGTTTGGGTACTTGGTATAAAAATGATAAACAGAGCATTTGAAAATATTAATCATTGCTCATACCACTATCTTTATCTCCATTTTTGAGCTTTAAGAGTCTTAGATATTTCTTTAATGTGCCATAGACTAGAGAAATTAAATAGTATAGATTGTTGTGTTTAGTTTCCTAAACTAAATCATGGTAGATGAATATAATAAATGCGTTTCTCAGGGGTAGAAAATTATCAGCTAATTAGTGACAGTTTTAAGGAAGTAAAATGAGTCCTTAACAGTAGTAGCATGTATTATTCTTATTATGAGTAGCCAACAAAGGTTTTGGAGTAATATCGTGATATGCTCCCCTTTGCATTTTAATGAGATCACTGGGATTGCTTTGTAACAAATGGAGAAGAGGTTGAAATGAATCTCAAAGACGTAAATGATTTGCCCTCCCCCTCAATTCTGCACTCATCCCTATTCCTCTCTTTCTCGATAACCCCAAACCAGCCACACTTGATCTCCAGAGCTTTCTGGGAGCTTTCTTGGCTTTTTTTCACCTCGGGGCCTGTGCGTTGGATTTTCTCCTTCCCTAAGATACTTCTTACATTATCTACACATTTTGATTCTTCAGCACTTTTTGGCTTGTTACCCTATCAGAGAGGCTTTTTCTTAACTCAGAAATAATCCTCACCCCCTGTCCCCATGATAACCTGGTATATTTCTTCATTAATCCGCTTTATCTTTCACTGTAGTGAAATGTAATGCTTCTCACCATCATACATACAACTTCTTTATCTTTTATTCTACAAAGTACTAAGCTTCATCAGGCAGCACCTTTATCTACTCTGACCCTGATGCTGAGGGATTATGCCTGCTACATAGTAAGTGTTCAATAACAATTTCTCAGTGAATGAATGATTAATGAATACTAAAGAGTCTCTTTTAGGCACTGGGAAGTCAATGATAAACAAGACAGTCATTGCCATCAAGACCTTTATATTGTATTTCATGGAGACTTGATGCTCAAATAACCACATTTACATATATTGCAAATGTTTCATAATGACTACAAGCCCTTAATTTTTCTCCATTACAAGCCCTTAATTCCCTACTGCTTAAAAGGATTCATCTCAATGTCTAATTCAGTCATTTATTAATTCAGACGGTGTTTATTTACTGAATTTTTATATGCTTCAAATTCAGAAGACACAAATGTGATGATTCTAGCTTTTGAAGTAAATGCTGTTGAGTGGCAAAAATATTCATCAACAATTTTACTACTACAGTAAAACCATAGTTTGTGAGCATAATTCATTCTGGAAACATGACTATAATCCAAAGCACTTATATGTCAAAGCAAATTTCCCTACAAGAAACACTGGAAACTCAGATGATTTGTTCCACAACCCCAAAATATTCATATAAAAATGATTACAGTAGTGTAATATAATGCACAATAATAAAAAATATATATAAAGAAAAGTAAACAAATTAACCTCCACTTACCTTTGAGAACAGTTGTGACTGATGTGAGGGAGAGGATAGGAGGGTTATCGTATAGGACAACTTTTACTACCACTAACGGAATCGCTGCTATCTATTGGCTCAATGGAATCTTCTTTTCATGTAATTTTAACAAGGAACCTATCCAATGACACTTGTTTTTGCCTCTTCTTGAGGATTTCACAGAAATGTGACATTGTATTGATGATCACCCTCAATCCTGCAAAGAGAGAGAGAGAATCATTGGCTCAGTTGTGATCATGTGACATTTGACATCACATACTACTTGTATTTCAAGACATTGCTTGTTTATCAAGTTAAAATTTATTAGAAATGTTTGTTCTTCTTGCGGAACACTCACAGAACAAGTTATTTGCAATCCAAAGTTTTACTGTATATGATAACAGTAAAATAACATATGTGACAAAGAGTTCTATGAAGGAGTAGGGACAAGGGAGTAAAATAGTCATCTCTCTGCAGAGTTAGAGGAAAATTCCCAGAAAGTGCTCCTAACTGTGATTCTTACATGGGGAGTAGGATTTGGTGTGTTTGTGAGTTAGTGGTGGGAGTTAAGTCGGGAAAGTTAAGTTAGGTCCAATAATAAAGGCCCTTATAGTTAAAAAAATAATTTGAACTTATGCCTATTTTCAAGTAAGACATCACAGTAATATTGCATTTGCTCTAACAACATGAGTAGATTCACATTTTAAGAAAATAAATTTGGTGACATATTAAATCTGGGTTAATAAAGTTTAGAAGCCAGACCAATAGGTCCTTAGAAGGTTATGAAGTTTTGGGGCGCCTGGGTGGCTTAGTCGGTTGAGCGTCCGACTTTCGCTTAGGTCATGATCTCGCGGCTCGTGGGTTCGAGACCCGCGTCGGGCTCTGTGCTGACTGCCAGCTCAGAGCCTGGAGCCTGTTTCAGTCTGTGACTCCCTCTCTCTCTGACCCTCCCCTGCTCACGCTGTCTCTCTCTCTCTTCTCCTAGAAATAAA